>CM060897.1:115602675-116202675 GCA_030762935.1 Hymenopus coronatus | reverse complement strand
ATATACCAAATTTTAATCAAAATCGTTAGAGCCATTTTTTAGAAAATAAAAATTTTCGAAAAACGTTCCATGTAAAGGGTAGCTTGAGGTGGGGGGATTTTTCTCCAAATTTTCGTGTCGCATTCCTGAAATATACTAAACTTAAACACCAAGTTTGGTATTTTACCGACTTTTCGTTTTTGAGTTATCGTGTTCACAGACACACGGACACATGGACACACACACACACACACACACACACACGGACCTTTTTGTGAAAATACTTTTTTTGGATACAGGAGACCTTAAAACATATATTTCCGGTGAAATCTCGGTATCGAATTTTTGGATGGAGTGCAATACCTTCTCTATACACTATATACATAGTACGTATAGAGAAAGTAAAAATTAAAGGAATAACCATAACAAGAGCAAATTGGAGTACTCCATTCACATGACTATGTACATACTGCATATAGAAAAAGTAATAACTATTATAATGGGTAAAATATAAATGCCAACATTTAATCGCCATAATACTAAAATATATAAACATCGTTGCACTATGGAATGACCATTATGTTTCAGTTCATTCTTGAATCCTGTCTACTTGTCCACACTAGAATTGCAGAGAATTAGTGAAGCTGTTTTCGATGAAGCTATCAACTCGCTGTCCATCTATTTGCCTGCGTCTGACCTTACATTTTGAGAGGAAATCTGACGAACGGGAGGGTTAATGAAAAACGTTTGCTCGATGCCAAGGGCCAAATAGGCAGGGATGTCATATATGTCAGATAGAGGGAAGTGCTAGGTAACTTGTGGCAAAATGCCAATCCCAGCATTTACTTTGATGCACAATACTTAATTCAGAATTTCTCCAACATAGCCATAGTCGTTACAATAAGCCAGGGTTAAAGTGTAGAATACCTCTCCGTGAGATACACATACACACATACCGTGCGTAAGTAATTTTAGGAGCGTAATTATTTGAAGAGGTGACAGAGAATGGTCTATATCAGAAAGAACTGGAGTCCAGACATGTTGAGTTTTGTTGTTAACATAAGAGCAAAACTATGTACCAAGTAAACACATACTTCATCATTTATTAATTGAAAGTATATATTTCAAGCTATAAGAGAAGCTATTTTTACTTTCTCTATACGCACTATGTACACAGTGTATAGAGAAGGTACTGCACTCCACCCAAAAATTCGATACCGAGATTTCACCGGAAATATGTTTTAGGGTCCCCAATATCCAAAAAAAGCATTTTCTCAAAAAATTCCGTGTGTGTCCGTGTGTCTGTGAACACGATAACTCAAAAACGAAAATTAGCTAAAATACCAAACTTGGTATTTAAGTTTAGTGTCTTCCAAGGATGCAACAAGAAGATTTTGAGAAAAATCCCCCACCCCAACTACCATTTACATGGAAATTTTTACAAAAATGTTGATTCTCTCAAAAATGTCTCTAACGATTTTTATTAAAATTTCGTATATTATAGATATTTATCTGAAAAATAAAATGTATATCTTGAATTTTCTGGGAATAGCCTCTGAAGAGTAGTTTATTCTGGATGAATTTTACTGAATTTTGAATAACTGCTAAACCGTAAGAGATGGACAAAAACTTATCACACAAAAATGTAGAGCACCTTAAAGCACACCATTTATGTTATATACATTTTTTTCGTGGAGTTCGTCGTTTTTGAGACATTCCTTATTTTTGGTTTCCGCTATGAAAAGCTTATTCTTTTCTCATACAGGAACTTGTCAACTCCTATCCATACAAACAAAGAAACTTCATTGACATATCAACCAGCTTTTGGCTATCACTTTAACCTATGGTAGTCCCTTATTTCGCTTCTACTTACAAGGTAGCAAGTAATAGGACTATTTCTGCTAATTTTTTCTGATGAGCATAAAGTAAATAGAAGTATAAGTTTTTTAAGAATAATTTGTTGCAGGGATATACAGAAAGTCATGTGAATAGTACACATAAGATTTTTAAGTAATTTAAACAACTAATCTGTACCAGGCCGTTCAAATCTCAAAACAAACAAAATACTATGCATTAGAAGATGTTTCATTTTTGTAAAGCTTTCCTATCTGTTTTGCTGACTCGAATGCTCCGCTATATTTTAAGGTATAATTAATATAGGTGCTTAAAGTCTTTGAATGATTAATTTTACATTTTTTTAATAATGAAAGAATATTAGGCAGAATTATTTTATCTTAATAAATAACAAACTCCTACACAGTCCTGCTCTTTGAGAGACTATGGCAGTTTAATGTGACTAGAGCTCTTAGTCCCGTCTTGCAATTAAGCTGTGAACAACACGAACTAACAAATTGCAAGCTCCCACAAGGATAAAAGAAGATAGAGGACTAATTAAAGCAACGATAGAAAAGCTTGATAATCTCTTGAAGTAATAAGGATCCGCTGTAAACAAAGACGGAGCGTGATCTTTATCTTGGCTAGCTGAATTAATTTCCTTTCTGCTCAATGTGCACAATGTTTGTGAACTCCCGAACATTTCCTAAACTCTCATTTTAGGAAACTCTCATATTTCCCAATGGTACAATTGTTTTAAGCTACTACATTTCTGTTCTTAGTTCCAATTTTTCACACTTAAGAAAAAGCTAAAATGCATATTTTTACTTTCTCTATACGAACTATGTACATAGTGTATAGAGAAGGTATTGCATTGTACCCAAAAATTCGATACCGAGATACCACCGGATATACATGTTTTGAGACTCCCTGAATCCAAAAAAATGGTTTTTCCAAAAATGTCCGTGTGTGTGTCTGTTTGTCTGTGTGTATGTGTGTGTCTGTGTGTCTGTAGGCAACATAGCTGAAAAACGAAAAGACCGTTAAAGCCCAAACGGGGTATTTAAGTTTGGTATCTTCCAAGGATGCGACACGATTTTCAAGAAAATCCCCCCACTCCAAACTACGCTTTACATGGAAAAAATTTAAAAAAAATTTGATTTTCTTAAAAATTGCTCTAACGATTTTGATTAAAATATCGTATATTAAAGATATTTACCTGACAAATAAAATGCATATCTTGATTTTTCTGGGAATATCCTCTGAAGGCTACTTTATTCGGGATGAATTTCACGGAATTGTGCATAACTGCTAAACCGTAAGAGATGGGGAAAACTTACTACTCAGAAAATGTAGCTCACGATAAAATACGTAATTTATTTCATATACGTTTTTTTCGTGTAGTTGGTCATTTTAAGATATTCCTAGTTTTTCGTTTTAGCTTTGAAAAACGTACTTTTCTCATACAGGAGTTTCTTAACTCCTGTCCATACAAACGAAGAAACTTCAGTTACATAGCAACCAGCTTTTGGCTATCATTTTAAGCTATGGAACTCCCTCATTTCGCTTCTACTTACAAGGAAGCAAGTAATAAGACTATTTCTGCTAATTGTCATGAAGTAAATAGAAGCATATCCTTTTTAATGAAAATTTGTGGCAGAGATGTAGAGAAAGTCATGTGAATGGAACACATCAGATTTTTTGTTTGGGAACCTGATTTTTGATTAATGAAAACTAATACACTCTACCACCCTTTGCTTTTGTTCAATTTCAAAAGCATTATTTTTTTTCCAAATTATACCAAAATCTACATGATTCCAAACAAAATCGAATCGAAACTGGAGCTTTAGAAGCTGTTTACACACTATCATTATGTATTTTGCGTCTATTGCTGATCTTTAAAAGATAATTTTACAGAACTTTTATATGCCTGATGACAAACCCAGATATCACTTAGAATTTCAAAGCTATTTTTTCCACGTTTTTATACTAAAAAAATCTGATGTGTTCCATTCACATGGTTCTCTCTACATCTTTCTAATAAATTATTGTTAGTTAGCTTATTCTTCTATGTACTTCATGCTAATCGATATAAGCATTAACAGAAACGGGTGTATTGCTTAGTTTCCTGTAAGTAGAAGGGAAGTAAGTGAATCCAATAGGGTAAATCAACAGCAAAATGTTTTAAAATGTAATTCCTATGGAATTTAAATCCGTTTATTTGCGTGCGTAGAAGTTGAAAAGTTCCCACATGAGAAACGTATTAGTATTTGAAAACTGAGGCTGATAACAAGGTATATCTTGAAAAAGGCCAACTCCACGAAAAAAACTGTATATGACATAAATGATGCATTTTAAAGAGATCCACATTTTTTGTGCAGTAAATTTTTGTCTATCTCTTATGGTTTAATAATTATGCAAAATTTAGAAAAATTCTTACAGAATAAATAGGTCTTCAGAAGCTACTCCCAGAAGGTTCAAGATACACCAACATTTTATTTGTAATGTAAATTACTTTAATATGTGGTGTTTTAATCAAAATCGTTAGCGCCATTATTGAGAAAAACAAAGTTTTCGAAGATTTTTCCACGCAAAGGGCAGTTTGAGGGGGGGAGGTTTCTTGAAAATCTTCGTGTCGCATTACTGAAAGTTTGGTATTAAAGGTATTTTTGTTTTTGAGCTAAGCTGTCCACAAACAGACAGACAAATAGACAGACAGACACACGCGCGTGCTGAAAATACTTTTTTTTTTTTTTTGGATTCAGGGGGCCCTAAAACATATATTTCCGATGAAATCTGTGTATTGAATATTTGGGTGGAATACAATATCTCCTTTAATACATGACAAATAAAATGTATATTTTGAATTTTCTGGGAATAATCTTTGAAGACTACTTTAGTCTGGATTCATTTTACGGAATTTTGTAAAACTGGAAAACCTTAAGGGATAGAGAAAAACTTACACAATAGAAAATGTAGAGCTCTTTAAAACACCCAACTTATATTATATAACTTTTTTCGTGGAGTTGATCGTTTTTTGAGATATGCATTGTTATTGGTTTCAGCTTTAAAAAACATAATTTTCTCTTACAGAATTTGTCAACTCCTGTCCATAAAAACAAAGGAACTTCAGTCACACGTAAAACAGCTGATGGCTAATACTTTAGCCTTATTCAGCTCCTACTTGCACGGAAGCAAATAACAAGACTATTTCTGTTATTTTTTTTCTCGATTAGCATGAAGTAAAAAGAAACAAGCTTTTTAACAATAACTTGTTGCAGAGATGTACAGAATTTCATATGAATGGAACACATCAGATTTTTTACGTGTGATCCATGATCTACTTTTTAATCAATTAAAAATTAATAGCCATAAAAGCCCTCTAGATAGCTCAATGAAAATGGGCATACATGTATAATGTTTCTTATTTGTGTATAATTTTCAGAAACATATATTGATAGTTATGAAATTTAGAAATGTTATCTATAGTCAGCCTTAAAACAGTGTCAAAAAGAATTGAAAAAGGCTACAAAGGAAGAAACATTTAGATTTTCTCCATTTGGATTTTTTTTTCTACGTTAAAAGGAAGTTCAAGTTATCAGATAACAGCTTAGTCTGGAACCGCCTAAAACCTTATGCAATTGGCAAGAAATAGCAAAGTTAATCTTGGGTGGGTGCCTAAACATAAGGGAATTTTAGGCAATGAAAGAGCAGATATCCTAGCAAGAAAGGGGTCTGCTCAAACTTTTACTGGACATGAACAATTTATTGGCATACCCATAAACTCTGTTCAGAGAACTATTGTTGAGTAGATAGATTGATCATAACAACCAACTTCAATGAATTCAGATAGAGGGTTTTAAGCTCAGTATGATGATTAATAGATCTCGGTTTTGGGTTGCCAAGCTCACACAGTTATGAACACACAGAACAGTCAGCTGTATAAAGAGAGCATAGTGGGGAGTGGCTTGTAGCGTAAATATACACACTTTGAGATATTATATATTCCAAAAGTATCTTATTTCTTTATTGACATGTACATCGTCATAATTCATAAAATAATAGAATAAAACATTTATTTTATATGATTAGTGAATGAAAACACATTGTAGTTTTACAAAAAAAAAGTATAAAGCTTGATACAACAAATTCAGACATAATAATGTATAGAACTTCATGAATATATATCATCCAAACTCACTCAGAATTCATTGAAATGAATAACAAGCTACATTTTTCTGTATCAAAAGAAAATGTTATTCTTCTGTCACTCAAAATATGTTTGAATCATCCACAAGTTGGTTCAGTGTCAGACGCCTACTCTTTCGTACTCTCGACGTCTTTCAATCTGCACGCACTTTCAGTATTCTATGGTTTATACTAGCAGGAAGTGAACGAGAGCATGCAGTGAGCAATGCTAGTACTACAACACGTTTCGAAACAGGCTGTAGAGACCACGCCTACTCCAACACGTCATAGTTATATTCTGTGTGCACCGAATTTCGTGACCCAGGACCGAGGTCTAGTGATTAATATATACTCCTCACACACCGAACATATACTTTATCACAATAGGTCTGAAATAAACCTGATAAACACATTCTTTGTTCGACATTTCAGATATGGAAATACCTGCATACTATGGGAATATTTAGAGAGGAACCAGTACGCAGGCTATGTAACAGAGGATAAAACTACCTCTCATAATCTTCAAATATGAATCATAGGGTGCGAAAGATATGATTTTTGGGGGGTTTTATAAACCCAAATGATAGTTTTTAGAAAGAAAATTTAGTTTAAGATATCTGATGTGTTCCATTCACACGATTTTCTCTATCTATTCTGCAAACATTTTCTTACAAAATATTATTCATGTATCTACGCAAAAACAATCAAGATATACATTACTAGGAACAATCTTATTACTTAGTTGCTTACAACTTGAACAGAAATAAGAAAGTACTTTGGGCTAAATTGACAGTCAAATATTTTAAAAGTTATCGCTATATAATTGCCATGACCAGAGAAAATACAAAACAGATATGAAACGCACGAGGAATTGCCGTTTAAGAAAAGTTTAAGTATTTTAAATTTGACACAAATAACAGAGAATTTATCTGAAATGACTCGATCTAAAACCCATTCAGTGTTTTAGCATTTTTGTGAAGTAGTTTTTGTCTCTCTTACGGTTTACCAATTATGCAAAAATCATTCAGAATGAAGAGGACCTTAAGTATCTTTAATATATGTCGTTTTAATCAAAATGTTTTGAGCCATTTTGAAAATTTCGAAAAATGAAGATATAAAAGGTAGCTTGTGGCGCATCCTTGGAGGATTTAGGATATCTCAAAATATATATATTGAAATTTTGGTATCGAATTTTTGATGGAATACAATACCCTCTCCATCTAGTATGTGCATTATATATATGTGCTACAGAAGGTAATGCCTGCTGTTTTTAATTAAAGAACAGGATTACTCAACTAAAACAATACTGATGGGAGATAAATCAGTGCCTTATATTTAATGCTAAGGACAGCTTCAGTCAAATCAATCACTATGACAGTCAAGACAACTCAAGTCAAGTCACACCGGTCCAAAGATTCTATGTTTGTATAAAACTAAATTTTGATTTTTTTTTTTTTTAGTGATAACAGTTGGAAATTCAGTCTTAAAATCTCTACTGTGTCTCTACAGCAAAATGTAAATTAAAGGCATCTTAACATGTATGAGATAGAACTGCAAGCTTTTGTAAGAATTATTTGCTGAGGATTGGGTAGAGAAAGTCTTGAAAATATAATATAAGACTCTATCTTTAATGTTCCACGTTTATAAATGCTGTATGAAGTTATACCCTGTACACCAAAACTTGTGTATAATCCGTATATTCTCAGTATTCTTGTGTTTTATTTTCCTTTCATTCACGAGCAAATAAACAGGAAAACACTGCATTCCTTTTCAATTTATTATTTATGCTACATTTTCCTTATTCTTTAAGCTCTTCCCCACAAGTGGCATTTCAGATTCTTGTCAGAAACATGTTTTAGTCACAAAAACTGTTAAACCAGCCAACCTTCTTTATACATTTATCATAAATAACTATTCTGAGTGAAATAGAAAACCCTGAAGCTCCTCACGTCATTAATCCTTGCCTTTGTGATTCAACGGAAGAAAAACTGGTTTAAAATAAAATGGAGGCAGAAAAAGGAAGGTAAGGCAATTCTGGATTCTTACTTTTACATATATATATATATATATATATATATATATAATGTACATATTACTGCATTATAATCTATCCAAAAATTGGATGTGTGTCAGTGTATGTGAGTGTGTACGCGTTCTGGTATGGACAGCATAATTCAAAAACGAAACGACCCTTAAAAACCAAACGTGGTATTTATGTTTAGTACGAGGGTTCATCAAATATAAACGGGATTTTTTATTCTGAGCGCTTAGTTTTCAACAGAGTGTGCTACGACTCATCATAGTTTCGTTAGGAATATCAGGAGTGGGGATGAGTAGGAGTTAGCCTCTACAGAACCAATCTGTTCAAAATGTTTGATCAACAGGTACATACTTCAAATGCGCAATGCATCAACATTAAATTTCTTGCTCGTGAAGGCGTAAAACCGACAGAAATTTTGCAAAGAATGGCAGCACAGTTTGATTAGGAAACACTTTCAAGGATTCGTGTGTTTGCTTGGCATAAGGCGTTCATGGAAGGCTGTGAACGGGTCCAAAATGAGTCATGACCGTCGCCCAAGGACAAGTATAACGGAGAATACTCATAGCCATTTCTAACCTTATTGAAGATGATCGTTGTTTGACAGTTTCAGAAATGTTTCATTGGGCTGGATTAAGCATTGGGAGCCGTCATGCCATCATTACAAACAGCTTAGGTTCTGACTGAAGAACAGAAGTTGGCTGCAGCTCTGTGAGAGGCACTCAATGGAGTTGGACACCACTGACCACCCTCCATATAGTCCAGACTAATTGCCCTGCGATTTTCATCTCTTTAGACCACTAAAGGAGGCATTGACCAAAGATTTAAAAATGACGCTGGTGTGGAAGGCTTCGGGCGAAACTGGCTGATGACACGACCTCGTTCTTTTTATCGTGACGGCGTCAAGAAACCGCCATTATTTTGGGCTAAGTGCATATCCAGAGCAGGAGACTATGCAGAAAAGTCTTTGTAAATGTTTGACATCAAATTAAAGAGTTTGGGAAAGAAAGAGCCGTTTATATTTGATTGACCATCGTATACCAAAAATGTTGAAAAGCTGTCACTTGAACCTGTAATAAGACAATTCACATCAAGATATCTCCAATAGCGTGATACGCAAATACGCAAATACTCTCGGTTAAATGCAGCAAATCTGAGAAGACAAGAAGCAGTCAAAACCACTTACCTACGGAGAGCACTCAGGATACCAAGTTCAAAGAGATCCAGATTAGTACACCATCTAACCAATGCTGACATTTTTCATAATCGAAATAGCATCTAAACACAACCTGCCGCAAACCCCAGCCTAGGAAGCACACATAATAGAGAGATCAGAAAAAGCAGAAGATATAGATCAAGGTTTTTTTCTTGACCCGAGCGATGAATACTGAAGACTGGAAGCCTGCGAAATCAAACAACACCGATTGGGAGAATTTGACATTCCATGCTTCGAGGAGTACATCTGTCTAGACGAAAGAGGACGATATTTGGATTATTTCCTATGGGTGGTGTTTATGTGGAACACCTCGTAAGAAATTTACAACATAAAAAATAGAATAAAGTGTCACTTTAAAATGTTATGATAAAAAGCATTTTTAACCTCAATAAATCGAGAACGAAAGGTTTTGAGACATGTGTTTAAATGACCATTTTTTCTTGTTTTGATATAAGGAACCTGTCCCCAAATTTTGCAAAACTATTTTTGAATCAACCTGCATATATACCTACCCCATTCTTGACAATTATTTCTTTATTTTTATGTGTAAACAAAGTGACTTTTTAGTTTTTAGTTCAACCCACTGTATTCTATCTTATTTCTCACTGACTTCAGAATCCTTTTTCATTTTCATCTCCCTTCTCTTTTTTTCTGGTAGTGTTTAACTCCCACTTTCACTACCTGTAGCACGGCAGGCGATGACACCGGTGATATATGAAATGAGGTTGGAGCACCGGTGGAAACCGGAGAACCCGGAGAAAATCTCACATGCGGTCGCTTGGGGGCCGTCTAGGTGAGAGGTGAGAGGTCTTCTCCCTTCCTTCACAAGTCTGTCATTCCTATTTTCGTCAAGATATCCTCTAGCTGCCACACCAGGTTTTCCGTTCTTAAATACTTTGAGCTGTTTTATGCATATTAGCTGCAGATTATCATCTTCGCTCTTTGTACACCTACACCAAAGAAACATAACTTGCAGACGAGTTTGCAAAATAACGAAACAACAAACTTCTTATGTTTAAGTTTACAACGTTATAAATTACGTTGAAAACATTCCATTATTGGCTCACACTAAGAAATTCAGAGATGAGATCACGGTTAATGTTTTCCTCTGGAACCGTTTATGAATATGAGAACAATAATTTGCTACAATTGGAATTTATATATCAATAATTTCCAATAAATAAACCATAGTAATTCAATTTCCTGCTGCTCCTTAACGTACAAACATATATTTCATATTAAGTTACTTTATGACGTTATCACTTAATCTACTTCATTCTCTCCTCGTAGGAGGATCTCTAGATATGTATCGAGACACGGAGAATTGGCCAACGCCAGGGAAAGTATTGTTGCTTTATCAAAATAGCTGACTCATTGGTAATGCAATGGTAACAGGCAGACCATTGTTACGCAATTCATTTTTGTTCAGTTTATGTTGAAGTCTGGAAAGTGTGAACGTTATTTCAAGTGCAATGGAGGTTCAGAGAGAGCATTTTCATGCAATGATTTTGTACGACTTCATATGTGACTCAAATGAAACGGAATCATGTGAGTGTTTGTGGGGAGAGGCTTTTGGAAACTATTCATTATCACGTGCCACTGTATTCCGCTGGGTTTCATAATGTAAAAGGGGGCGATATCTCTTAAAGAGTAGCAGACCAGCAGCAGTAGTGACTGATAAAAACGTCACCGTGTGGAAATAATGATTAGGGCAGATCCAAGACTAACACACCAGAACATTAAGTTGGCATGGGGTTGGTTCACCAAGTAATTCAGTCATCCTCCATGAACACCTTCTTGTAAAAACATTCTTTAACATGAGTGCCCCATAATTTAATTGGCCACGGCTCCATAGGGTGGAATGTTGCGAAGAAATGCTGAAAATATTTAAATGTGAAGAGTTCTGCCGTGTTTCAGATATTGTTACGGGTGATGGAACATGAATCTATCGTTTTGACTCTGAAACAAAGCGTCAGGCCTCCATTTGGGTGTTCCAACCACCCTGAAGAAGTAGTTTTTGCATACGAAGAGTAGATATCTGCAGTACCAGAAACTGAGAGGTACAGATGCTTTCAGAAGTGGTTCCAGAGGATGGAGCGTTGCATAGAGCACCAGGGAGAATACTTTGAGAAACAGGGATAAGCAAATCATTTCTATGAGTATTCATAACTTGCTGTCTCAAAACATACCTAGTGAGCCTCGTATGTATATGTTTATTATACTTACGCTTACAGCATTAAATTACGTTGAAAACACTCCATTATTGGTTTACACCAATAGATCCGAAGATGATGTGTATGGTTAATGTTATTTGAGAACGATAATTTGCTACAATTTGGATTTATATATCAATTAGATCTGATAAATGAACCATAGTAATTCCATTTCTTACTGCTTCTAAAGATCATAAGAAAACACTTTCAAACATATATTTCAATTTAAGTTTCTTTATGACGTTATCAATTATTATTATTACTATTATCATCACTACTACTACTATTATTATTATTATTATTATTATTAATATTATTATTCAGTCTCTTCTTCTATTTATATCCTTACGATAGAATCCAATTTTTGTTTCAACATTTCATTATGGGCAGCCCTGAGGTGGAAATCAAAGCATGTGTATTTTTTTTGGTGTTCCAAATCCTTTTAAACAGACATGTTAGAAGTTTATCTGCCTCTTCTTAATGTTTTCTTGAAAGATTATGCTTTAGAATAAATGATAAAAAAGTATATACGTGCTATTAGAGGTGAGACCGTTAGTCGGCCTCGCTACTATGATTATTATTATTTTCGTTAATCATCAATTATTTAATGTATTTAAAAGTGTTAATTATCAATAATTTAATGTATTTAAAAGTGCAAACTTAGCTTCTAGCAAGCACAACTTAAATTTGTTTGCTAAACTTAGCTATTAGAGAGGGGAAAGCTCTTTGTGAAAAGGAACTCTATTGTTGTACGTATTCTGGTGCATGTGCGTGCAACAGACGTATAAGTGAGGACGCAATCTCCGTTGTGTGATGATGGTCACGAGAGAGTTATGATGCATTCTGGGTAAAGAAAGCTGCATTATGGAATACCTCGGCGCCAAGTTCGAGGTCTTTTTGATCAATCAGAATGAAGCAGCCATGACAGAAAATCTACTACACTACCGCTCAAAAGTTTTTGAACACACCTCATTTTTAGGATTTATTGAAACAATGGAATAAAAAACACATAGTTTGGAGTCACAACAGCATATTTAATGAAAATCAGCAATAAATGTTAGATTTTGTTTTCTTCAAAGTAACCTTCCCTTGATTTAATTAGAGCTGAGCAAACTCTGGGCATTCTTTCTATTATGTGCGTCAATGTATCTTCAGAAATATCCCTCCATTTGTTGTGTACATGACTCCCCTATACATTTACATTAGTGGGTTGTTTTTTTCTTACGTCTCTGTCCATATGGTCCCAAAGTAGTTCAATATGATTGCAATCAGGACTTTGAGGAGGCCAAACCATGTTCTTCAGGACTTGGTCCCTTCCAATCGTTCAACGTATCTTCTATAGAGCATAGATGTATGCTTGGGATCATTGTCCTGCTGCAGAATGAACCCCTTGCCAATTAACCGCATCCCAGATGGTTTGGCATGACGTTAGAGAATACTGTGATAATGCTCCTTCTTCATCATTCCTTCTATCTCCATAATATCGCCTGTCCTATTGCCACCAAAACAAACCCATACCAGCACCGAACCACGCTTGATTGTAGGGGATATGCACTGAGGTGCCATGCGTTCATCTTTTGCACGTCGAACGAACTGGCGACGTTTTGAGCCAAATATCGCATACTTAGAGTTATCAGCAAATAATAGCTTTTCCCACTGATCAACAGTCCAGCTTACATGTCGCTTGGCCCATTGTAATCTTTTCCGTTTATTGACAGCTCTCAATAAAGGTTTCTTTGCCGCAATGCTACCGTTCAGATGTGCATCCTGAACTCGTCTCTTCACTATAGAAATAGTCATAGATTCATCCCTCAACTGCTTCGTTTCTGATGTCAGCATGGGTGCTGTTTGAAACGATCACGTTTGCTGGTCAGTATTAAATGTTTATCCTTAATTTTCGAGGTCACCCTAGGCCTCTCCTTTCGATAACGATCCTTATTGCTATTTGTAGTTACATACCTCTTTACAGTGTAATGGACACCTCCCAAGGAAACGTGTTCTTGTGTGCAATTTGACGCAGTGTGGCCTGCTTTATGTAAGCTGACTATTACAGCACGTTTTTCTGCTGAAAACTCCCTTCTTTTACCCTTTTCAACTGCACAATAACAATGTGTACCATTCACCTGAAGTCCTGTTCGCAGCCAATACCTATGTACAGATGTCTGTGAACGACATCTAGGGAATCTGAGACACTCTATGACATCCAAAATAACATTAGGGTAATTGTTCCTCTAAGGGCCAACAAATGCTTAATTTTCAAAATGCACATAATTGACAAACAAAATTTAGCATAGTAAATTTCAATTATGTTTTCATGGATTTCTACCATTTATAATATGACAGTGGCTTTGTTTGACGTTATACACTTGTTAATTGCAGCAAAACAGGCTGTTTTGAGTGTAGCAGATTGTAGGATGTCAGGGCACTCAGTTATACTCGCACTCTTAGATACACTCAGTCGCTATGTACGCGTAATCGCTGTTAGGCGGTCACGTGCGCGTAATTACAGTTGAGAACACTCACCACTAAGTTCAAAGCACATACTCGTTGTCAAGCTATTATACGGTGTGAAAGTAATAAGTGAGAAAGTAATCAGTTTAATGAGTGAAGTTAAGTTACGTCGTTAAAGAAGGAAAACTTCCGGAAATAGTCGTAATCATATAGCTTGCAAAGTAAAGTGATTTTCTAGATGTCTTATTTCTACTCAAGAATACAACAAACAGATGAACTAAAAGTGTGCGTTAACTATTTCGCAAGACCACTCCCCAATCTTCATGCAGGCACCGCAGGCAACAGTGGATCTTCAAAACCAGGTACGTGGGAGATCTACTCTCTTGGTAGTGGAGTAAGTCTGCGTAAGAACAAACCAACCTTCATACTTGAGTCTTCAAAGGGGTGTTATGTACGTCGCATACTAGGCATACACAACGCGGGTCGTTAAACAATCGCACGCTAGGCTCCCATAGCGTGGAACAATAATACGCCGCAGAGGTAATATTTTTTTCTTAAAACATATTGAGATTTTAATGTTAGCTTTAGTCTGTCAAAAATCCGAAAAGAGTTTTCTATAGAAAATGGTGGGTGGAACATCTGGGCATCAATTAAGAATTAACACTTAGCCACTCACCACTTGTTTTGTAATCTATAGACACTTAAACAACGTAAATTACATCAGTTTCCTAGCAAAGAATTATAAAAGAATGCTTTTCGCTAAACTACATTTTCATACCTTCAAATGTTCCATACGTCTCAGTTTTTTTATTAAAACAATTAATATTTCCAAAAATATGCCGAAGAATCTAATGCAATAGAAAAGGCAACAAATTTGTGTGTAAATATCTCTGCGTAAACTTTTTATGCGTAGTTGAAAACAACAATTCAAAAACTGGTAACTAATTTTCTCATATGTTGAGGAGCGCCGAATATTTGAATTCAACAATATACATATTTATATAATAATATGTATAAAATAACATTTCCGTAAAGTATTCATCACATTTGAATTAATTTTCTTCTTAATATTGTAACAAATAACAATCTCATTTTCCTCCAACAAACAACCTTTTATTCCTTCCAAAACCTGATTTCAATCGGAATCTGGTAACAAATAACTGCCTTTCTTCGACGCTTTAATGCGGCAAACTGAGCATAGGTTACTTTCATCGTTCCCTGGCTGATGACTACTACTGCTCCCTACGAATATCCCACCGTAACTGCAGGCTAAGCATTTCCATGTAAACTGAAATCTGGACAGCATTTTGTTCCCCTTTTTATATCTGTGGGTGACGTAGCAAGATATTTTCAGAAGACATCGCACAGGTTAAACCACTGCAAGTAACACAAGTTCACTCAGGTGTAACAATGCCGGGGTTTGACATCAAAGAACATTCCGTCAATTCGCTCAGTATAACAATCATAGCTATGATGTCAAAAGAACTTGCCGTCGGCACGTGTGTCCAATAACACAGATGCAACAATGGATGTAATAATCCGCTGTTACTTTTGAAGCACGCCGTTCATACATATTCGGTGATTGCCGCCGCAAAGCGTAGTCAGACATTAACATATTAGTAGTGAAGTAGGAATAAAATTTAGAACAAAATATCTTATGTGTTCTATTCACACTTTTCTAGTTGTTCCAAACTTTTCTTAAAAAAGATTATTCTTTTATCCACAATATGCTAACCAAGATAACTTTTTCAGAGTTGGTCTTATTACTTGCTTCTTTGTAAGCTGAAGCGAAATAAGGGAATGCACAGGCTAAAGCGACAGTCAATTTTTATGCACTATATACATAGTGTATAAAGAACGTGTTGTAATGCTCGTAAATATTCGATTCCTAGATTTCACTGGAAATACATGTTTTACGGTCCTCTGTATCCAAAAAAGCATTTTTATAATAAGGTCTGTGAGCGCAAGTGTGTCCGCGTGCCTATGAACACGATTACTCAAAAACGAAAAGTCAGTAAGATACTTAAATTGTTATTTAAGTTTAGCACTTACCAGAGACGTGACACGAAGATTTTGAGAAAATCACCCCATCTCCAAACTACAGTTTACATAGAAAAAATGTCGAAAATTTAGGTTTTATCAAAAATGGCTTTAACGGTTTTGGTTAAAATTCCGTGTATTTAAGATATTAATAAGGCAAATAAAATGTATATCTTGAATTACCTAGGAATCTTCATTCTAAATAAGTTTGCTGAACTTTGCGTAGCTATAAACTGCAAGAGATAGACAAAAACTTACTAAGCAAAAAATGTAGATCTCGTTAAATTACACAGTTTATGTCACATACGTTTTTTCGTGTAGTATATTCTTTCTGAGATATTCCTTGTTATTTGTTTCAGATTTAAAATACTTTTCTCAATTTTTAAATTCCTGGCCATGTAGCAAACAGCTTTTAAAAGATTTGACATCGTTTTAGCCTAGTATAGTCCCTTATTTACCTTCTACTTACAAGGAGCAAGTAAATAAGACAATCTGTGGTGATGTTTATCTCAATTATTATACCGAGATTTCACCGGAAATATATGTTTTAGGGTCCCCAATATCCCAAAAAAGCATTTTCACAAAAAGGTACGTGTGTGTGTCTGTGTGTGTGTCCGTGTGTCCGTGTGTCCGTGTATCTGTGAACACGATAACTCAAAAACTAAAAGTCGGTAAAATACCAAACTTGGTATTTAAGTTTAGTATCTTCCAGGGATGCGACACGAAGATTTTGAGAAAAATCCCCCCACCCCCAACTACCCTTTACATGAAACTTTTTTCGAAAAATTTGATTTTATCAAAAATGGCTCTAACGATTTTGATTAAAATTTCGGATATTAAACATATTTACCTGGCAAATGAAATGTATATTTTGAATTTTCTAGGAATAACCTCTGAAGAGTAGTTTATTCTGGATGAATTTTACTAAATTTTGAATGACTTCTAAACCGTAAGACATGGACAAAAAGTTACTACACAAAAAATGTAGAGCACTTTAATACACACAATATATGTTATATACATTTTTTCGTGGAGTTCGTCGTTTTTGTGATATTCCTTATTTTTTGTTTCTGCTATGAAAAATGTATACTTTTCTCATACACGAACTTGTCAACTCCTATCCATATAAACAAAGGAACTTTATTGATCTAGCAACCAGCTTTTGACTATCACTTTAACCTACGGTTGTCCCTTATTTCGCTTCTACTTACAAGGAAGCGAGTAATCAGACTATTTCTGCTAATTTTTTCTGATTAGCATAAAGTAAATAGAAGTATAAGGTTTTTAAGAATTATTTGTTGCAGGGATATGGAGAAAGTCATGTGAATGGTACACATCAGATTTTTTAAAAGGCCGTCGCTTTACATAACAGCTGAAATTCAGTTATCGTTGCTTCTTGGGAGTAGACAAAAGAGAGAGAGAAACAAGGTTTGACTTCCAGTTTGAGAGAAGTTTAAGTGAGTAGTTTAAAACTGAAATCAATGAATCAAAATATCTCGAAAATCGTTAAATATACGAAAAAATGTATATGATACAAAGTGTGTGTTTTAACGAGTTCTACATTTTTTGTGTAGTAGGTTATTGTCTAGTGCTTATTGTTTACCAGTTATACAAAAGCTATATAAAAGTCACCCAAAATGAACAGATCTTTAGGGGCTATTCCCAGAAAATTTAAAACATTCATTTCGTTTGGCGTGAAAATAGCTTAAACTTATAGTACTTTAATACATTTCATTATGGCCACTTTTGAGAAAATCAAACTTTTTCGAAAAATGTTCCAAGTAAAGCGTAGTTGTGGGAAGGGAGTTTTTTTTTTTTTTTAATCTTTGTGTTGTATCTTTGGAAGGTACTGAACTTTAATATCCAGTTTGGTATTTAACGGATTTCGTTTTTGAGCTATGCCGCCCACAGACTCATACACAACTTTTTTTTTTAAAATAATACACCTCAGACAGACACGCATACGGACAGTTTTATAAAAATGCATTTTTTTATTCAGGGGATGCCAAAACATGTATTTTAGGTGAGATCTCGGTATCGAATTTTTTGGTGTATGACAATACTTTCGTATATATATTATGTACATAGTAATTGCAGAGAACGCAAAAAGGGACACACACACACACACACACTTACACAAACCTTTTTTCTAAAAATGTTTTTTTTGAATCCAGGTGACCCTAAAAGTGTATTTAGGGGGAAATTTCGTAAGCAACTTTTGGGTGGTATATAATTCTTTCCCTACTTACTATGTGCAGTGTACATATGTGTTAGAGAAATTAAAAACTATTCAAAATTATAGAGATTTAAAATTTCACACACAGTATCTCTTAAATATTATTTTTACCATTCTTATTTGTTCCAATTGTTGTAATGTTTTGCACCCTCAAGAATATAGTCTCAGCTGCCGCATTTTGGTCCCGTCCTGCCGAATTTAACAATGATTCACAGCCATTGCCAACATCACTTCATACAATTTTAATTACGTTTCTTCCTTACAATTAACGTTACCATTTCAATGCTGGTAATTACTCTCGCACTGACAATTAACAGAATGGAGTTTGCCAGCAGGCTTTTGGCGTACAATTGCTGTTGAGCTGAAACTCCAATATGTGTGTGTGCGAGGTTTTTCGTTTGCGCATACATAACGTACTACCAAAATAGTCTGGCACCTCTCAAACAGATTTCACTAAAAGTAACTTTTGTTTTTCAGAAAAAAATGTCTGATTTACTACATTCGCATGATTTCTTTATATATGGCTGATTCAAAAATTCTTTTACAAACTTTGGAGATAGATTCCTTACATAGAAACAAGAAACACTATTTATATAAGCACATGTCCCAAAACCCTTCGTTCTCGATTTATTGTTGTGCCAAAATGTTATTAATCAAAACATTTTAAAGTGACAGTTTGTTCTATTCTTGGCATTTAGTTGTTAGAAGGTGTTCCACTCAAACGCACTTGAAGAAAATTATCTAAATGATCTCCTCTTGCTTCTAGATACGCATGCACTCGTCGAAGCATGGAATGTCAAATATTCCCAGTCATTGTGCGATTTCGCAGGCTTATATGACACGCAAATTAAGAGTTTCTAAATATGGGATGTCTGCTGCATAAATCAATAGTTTAAGATGTCCCCAAAAGTTAAAACAATTCTAAGGTTTGAGATCGGTGAAATGTGGAGGCCATGGAACTGATCCTTCTCTACCTATCCATCTTCATGCTAGATACCAGCAAGTGCATCTCGAACAATGAAACTAAAATGTGTATAAACCACGTGTTTCTTCTTATTTGCAGAGGCATTTTTTCTGGGAGAGGGTGGTGAATGAAGCCCCTATAGACAGCACTTGTAAGGCATACTAACGGAATGTATTACACGTCTGATAAATGACAAAAGTTAACAAGCAGCCATGACAACACAAGGCCTACTCTGCAGGGTAAAATGGATCAAAGTCTTCCTATGTGTGCATAAATCAATCATTTGGTTGGACCCGGAAACCGTTGAAGGTGACTGGCATTACTAAATTAATAATGCTAAAACAAAGCGTTTTAGAGCACTTGTTTATGTGAATATATTTTCTCTTTTCGATGTCAGGAATCCATCCCCAGACGTTGTAAAAGTATTTTTGAATTACCCTGTATTTTACAGCAAAATATTCTTACTAAAGTTTATTCCTATATTTACTTCATACCGATCAGTATCAATAACAGTAGAAATTATTTTATCACTCCATATTTTCTTGTAGGATCAAGGGAAATAAGGGAATATGCTAGGAAAAATCGATAATCAATTCGAATAATTTGTAATAAATTTAAAATGTCATTCTATTTGCATGACCAGGATAAAAGAAAGAAAGAACTTAAAATAATAGCACACTTCATTTGAGAAAACTGTAAGTATTGGAAAATGTACTATAATAATAGGGAATATTCCGAGATGGGTTCCTCAAAAATGAGTTTAAATAAATTGTGTGCTTTATAGAAATATGTATTTTCCTATGGTAAGACTTCGTCTATCTCTTACGCTTTAGCAGTTATGCAAAAGCCATCCAGAATGAAGAGGATTCTAGAAGCTATTTTCGGAAAGTGCAAGTTACAAGATTTATTTGGCATAAAGCGTCAAAATTAGGCCTGTTTTGTTAATTAATTTTTATTTTATAATTTATTTTCTTGTTTATTTTTTTGACTTAACGTCCATTAACCTAGTTGGCCATATTGGACGATGAATGCAAATGGTGAAATTATGCTGAATGATCTCGGGGCCCACGAGGCTTAAAGTTACTCGACATTCGCCTTCTCAGCATAAGAGAAAATCTTATCCGGTAACTCACCCTAAGCGAGATTCGAACCCGCGACCTCTTCAGTATAAGGCAGAATCACTACCCACACAATTCCGAGGCGGGCTGTGTGTTTTAATGAAAGTTATTAGAGCCCTTTTTGAGAAAATCGAAAATTTCGAAAATCCTCAATGAAAAAGGTAGTAATATATGTTGGGGAAATTTTCTCGAAAATATTCGTTTTGCATGGTTGGAAGATACTGAATTTAAATACCAAGTATGGTAGTTAACCAACTGTTCACTTTTGACTCATGGTGTTCAGAGTCACAGACTCTGTCCCTCCCTCTCTCTCTCAAAAAAAAAAAAAACAAAAAAAAAACACACACACACACACACACAAAACAGCCTTGTTCTAAAAATGCTTATTTTTTAGTTCCGGGGTCTTCAAACATGCATTTCTGGTGAAATATCTATATAAAATGTTTAATATAACGCATCCTCTACGCATTTTATATGTTGCACATGGTAGAGAAAGTAAAACAAACCTGGTGTTCATTCACTTAGCAGAAAACTATTCTTACAAAAGCTTATACTTTCATCTGTTTTATGCAAGTCAAGATAAAGATTAGAAGAAATTGTCTTATTACACAGTTCCTTATAAGTATAGGGAAAATAAAAGAATGCACGGGTTAAGGTGATAGTAAAACTGGTTGCTATGTTCCGGAGCAAAACAAAATAAACATGAATGACAAATTCCCTTTTGAGAATACCTTAAGTATTTTAAAATTGCCATAGCAAGTAATATCTTGAAAATTGTTAACTCCACAGAAATCTGTATGTCATATGTTAACGGTATATATATATATATATATATTTTGGTGTAATAAGTTATTGTTCATCTCTTATGGTTACATAGTTATTGAAAAGTCATTCAGAATGAAAACGTATTCACAGTACATTTTGTGTTACGGGGTTAAAAGTTATTTAATAATATAAATTATAGCCAATATAATATAAATTATACTAAGAGGGGACAAATGTACCTGAAAACGGCAAGGGAAGAAGCCAAGGACAAACTGTTATCACGAGTTGACAATCGACTCAGGTAGGATAGTACCGTTAAGGGAAGGACATTGAACTGTAGGAGAGAGGTTACACTACCCGAGGGTGGACATAACAAGGAAAAATAAAACAATTCCCTTGCTCGCCAAGCGACACTTTTGGCACTAGGCATGGCACATTCGTGGAGGTAAGATGTGATATTTGGGTCCGCGGTGGAGCCGAACGGGCTAAATTTGGTTGTGACGGAAATAGTGTTAATTTAATACGCCAGAATACGGAGGAAATCACTGCAAAAAGACGGTCAAAAGTATTAAGTAATGATAGTCGCGGTCGAGTAGCGTAACTTAAGAGTAGAAAATTTACGAGGAATGCGTATGTGTTCAACGGTAGAAAAGGCCGAACAATAATAATATACAAATTAGTTCCTAAAAAATCTGGAACTTGAAGAAAATCACTTGTGTCCTACTACACCTGAAACATATTCCGTGCTAACAAAATCCTGCGCTAGGGCGCCCACATCTCCACACAATTCCTAAACAGCCAAAATCTTTACGCGGGATACGAGCCCGGTACCCCTATAATCCGTTACCGCAGCACAGGCTATTCCCAGAAAATTCAAGATATAATTATATTACTCATATATCTCTCTATAATATGCAGTATTTTGGTAAAAACCGTTAGAGCCATTTTCGAAAAGGTTTTCAAAACTTTTTCCATGCAAAAGCTAGTATGGGCTGGAGGGATTATCCTGAAAACTTTTTGTCGCATCCTTGGAAGATCTGAACATAAATACCAAGTGCACACATACACACATGGGCGTTCGCGCGCGCGGTCGATTAATATTAAGTAGACAAAAGAAGAAGCTTTTCTACAGAATGGGTAGAGAAAGTCATTGTTTACTTTCTCTTTCACGTACAACATGCACATAGTAGAGAATGTTTGGTATTACATAAAAAATCGATATTGAGATGTCACTGAAAATACTTTTTGAGGTACCCTAATTCCAAAATCAGCAGTATATATTTGTGTATGTGTCTGTATGTCAGTGAACAGTATAGTTCAAAAACGAATATTCAAATTTGATATTAAATTTCAACATCTTCCAAGGATATGACATTAAGATTTTCAACAAAATAGCACCACACCAAATGGCCACTAAATGGCCACTCACATATTTAAAAAAAGTTCACAGAGAATATTTACACCATTTAAATAGAGAAGCAAATAAAGAATGTAAATAATGACACAAAAAGTCACAAACGTGATCCAAAACCTTGAATTTTCACTTATCTGTCCCCTTAAAGCACACATGAAATAAGAAGGAAATTGAATGAAAGGGAAAGGAGGAAAAGGAAATCGTAACAGATGAGAAATCACTCTATCGTCTACCGACCAAATAAAACTATGAAAAACCTAAAGTCAAAGTGAGAGATAAACGGAGATTAAACACGGTGCTTCCGAAATGCGAGACATCTAACTTCGTACGAACCAATACATACATACTGTATAATATATTTCACAGTAAGTTTGCCAATATGAAATTACTTCTGCTAATGAACGGTTTACAGCTGGATAAAGTCCCTATGTGGGCTGCAGTAAGTACGTATATATGTACATATTAGCAAAACGAGATTTACAACTTAGATACGCATATCTGTTTGAATCCGATAGTTTTGCCTTATCATTTTAATACCTTGTGTTTACGATAGCATGCTATACACAAATGTTCATTGCCATTGCGAAACATGTATCCAACAATTTTGGCGCGTGTTTGCTTTGATGCATGTTGGTTCACCCGTAAATTAAAATCGTTCTAGCGTTTGAATGATTTTGAATAACATTTGATGTTGGGATTTTAATGAAAATTCGCGAACTGAGCCAATTTTGGTTCACCGAATAATTACCAACCACGTGTGGCACGTAGAGATTCACAACAAATGAATATTCATAATTTCTGAAGTCATTAGACCGAAGTTTTGAGTGTAGTCTTTTGAAATATTTGTTGTGGATGTTTCACCAGCGAGTTCTCATGCAGCGTTGCGTTAGTCACCTCAGCTGCAACGTTTATATTGTGTGGTTGAGTGAGAGTTACTATAATAATTTTTACTTTCTCTACACGTACTATGTACATAGAGTATAGAGAAAGTATTGTATTTGCATCCAAAAATTCGATTCCGAGATTTCACTGGAAACATACGTTTCGGGTCGCCCTAAATCCAAAAAAAAAGCACTTTTAGAAAAAGGTCCCTGTGTGTGTGTGTGAGCAGCATAGCTCAAAAACGAAAATACCGTTAAATACCAAACTTGGCATTTAAATTTGATATCTTCCAAGGATGCGACACTGAGATTTTCAAGAAAATCCCCCCACTCCAAACTACCCTTTACATAGAAAATGTTTCGAAAACTTTGATTTTCTCAAAAATGGCACTAACGATTTTGATTAAAGTACCTTATGTTTAAGATATTTTAAGGCAAACGAAATGTATTTCTAGAATTTTCTGGGAATAGGCTCTGAAGAACTATGGATGGCTTTTGTATAATTGGCAAACCGTAAGAGATATACAAAAAACTTACTACAGACAATGCAGATCTTGTTAAAACACACAATTTACGTCATATTCATTTTTTTCTAGATTTCACCCCTTTCGAGATATTCCGGATTATTGGTTTCAATTTTAGTCACTTAAACTTGGAATTTCTATTGTTTCACATAGCAACCAACTTTTAAAGGACGAGACTGGAGTGTTTCATGCACAATTTTCTCCATCTGTTCTCCAAACTATTCTTACAAAAACTTATTCTTCTATCTGCTTTTTGGAAATATAGATAAACATTAGCAGAACATGTCTTATTATTTGCTCTTTTATAAGTAGAAAGAAAAATAAAAAAAAAAAAAAAAAAGGCTACGCTTATGCAGTACTCAAATCATTTATAAGCTAATTACTGTGTCATGCAATTGAAATTCTCTTCTCTTTGAATAACCCAGTATGAAAAATTCAATAACGTCTTTCTATTCTAGAAGATTCAGGTATTGGAAATTTTAAAACCAATAACAAGGAATATCTCGGAAATGATTAGCTCAAAAAAAAACTGAAGGCAGTAAATTCTGTGATTCAAGGAGATCTACACTTTTTGTGTGGTAAGTGTTTATTTATCTTTTACAGTTTACCAGTTATGTAAAAGTCAATCAGAAAATAGGGATAATTTGAGGTGGGGGATTTTTCAGAATGTCTTTGGGAGATACTGAACTTAAATACAAATTAGGTATTTAACTGACTTTTTAAATTATGCTGTACACAGTGGCAAATATACACAGACACACACAGAAAAACAAACACGAACAACCACCTTTTTCTAATTTTTTTGGATTCGTTAGCCCTCAAAACATGTATTTCAGTGATATCTTGCTATGACAATACCTTCTTTACCTATTATATACATTATACTTACATGTTAGAGAAAGTAAAAATTATAAACCTTGTTTAGTTAGAAAAATCTTGCTTATTACTTCTAAGATAAGAAACAAATAATAAACTAACACTATGAAATTTCCTTATGAATCTCTATGCCAAAATATTAGCCAAATTAGTCTTCTACAGAAATCAAATATATCTATAGTACCAGCTGGCTTTACATAGTGGGGAAAAGCTATAAATCATTAAAATATAATGACAATTTATGTATCCAAATACAATTTTAATACTACATATATGGGCATTGCTCTGGTATGCATAACTTTTTCTGACCTCTTTGATATGGAATGAAAAGGTTTTTGGTGTATTTTGTCATTCTTTTTGTAGAATTGTTTCAAGGTTGTCTTACTACGTATTTCACGTTTTCTGACCATTCTGTAGTGTGCTCCAGAGATGTCAAATTGGATTAAGGTCTCCGCTGTGTGTTGAAACTTGAGATTGTTGGGCGTATGAAACAACAACCATTTCCAAATAATTGTTGCCGTATAATTAGGGTCATTGTCTGTTGAAAAGATGATCAGAACATAAGGTTACAGGCCCATTTATTTAGTGTTTTGTCTTTCACAACGAACTGTAGTGTGGGTAATTCTAATATACGCATTTGGCAACTGTGCAGAGTTTCAGCCACCTGCCACCTCAGTGGTACGGCAAGGTAAACACAAAAGGCGACTCGTTTGAAAACTTTTCTATCGAAGAAATCCGCTCAGTTATTCGATTTCTGAGGGAGAAACCTTCGCGACTGACATTCACCGAAACCTGATAAATGTTTATGGAGAAACTGTAATGTCTTGCATGAGGGAGCTGATTCAGGACACCAGGAGGATTACGTCAACATATATGACAGTACAACAGAAGTGCCTTTTAGAAGCATTCTTCATATTTTTCACGATATTCTGCAGTGCTGTACAGTGTGTTCCCGATGGGTGCTACGAAATCTGTCCAACTTTCACAAAGAGAAGCGCATGGAAGCAAGTCTGTAATTTTTACAACGGTTCTCCGTGGAAGGAAACAGCTTTCTTTACCGCTTTGTCGCGGGTAACAAAACATGGAACCACCACTATAGACTCATCAGTAAACAGTCGAGAATGAGGTGAAAACACTCCTCTTCTCCAAAAACAAAGAAGTTTTAAAAAGCATCATCTGCCGAAAAGATGACGGCCACACATTTTTGGAACAGCGTGGAGTATTTGGAAAGAGGGCACACAGTGACCGCTGACCGATACTGCGACACGATTGCGTGAAGCAATCAGAGGAAACGGCCAGAACTCCTCACCGAGGGTGGCATTTTCCTTCGTGACTGCACGTGACCTCATACAGTTCATAAGACCACCACGCTGTTGGAGCAGTTTCGCTTGAATATCATCGACCACCGTCCCTACTGCCCTTATCTCGCTCCCAGTGACTTTCACCCTTTTCCTTACTTGAAGGAACACCTAGCAGACCGACGATTTGCCTCAGATGAGGAGGTGCACCACTTGCCAAAAACTTGCTGAACTCCCAAGGACAGGATTTTTAAAAGGAGGGAATATTTAAACTAACCTCACGAAGCGACAAGTGTCTCAACCGATATGGAGATTATAGGGGAAAATAATCTCATGCGTGTATTGGTGGTACGAAATAAAATATACTCATTTCACTGCAGGCTTTGTAACCTTAGTTTCTGTTCATACTTCGTAGTAATCTGTGCTTAAATGCAACCATTTACCATTTTGGAGATTTTCCTTTATGATATTTGAATACTAATGCCTACTCGCACTACATTACCCCCAAGTAGCCCAACAACAGATACAGCCCTACATCCCTATGCCATAATTCCTCCACCATTGTGTTTGACTGTGGTTTGAATTTGATATCAAACTGAGTAATTTAGTCTTATCAAGGCCAACATTCTGACCAAAATCCTTGCACCATCGTTTACAAACACATTAAATGTGCTTTCCTCTTCCCTCACCTCATCCCATCCTCCTGAAAGGGTGTCAGCCACAATATATCTGTGTAGGTTGCAGTGCACGAACATTCTGAGGAAAATTCTCATAGCCCAATTTACTCTTTACATGAAAAAAAAAAAAAAAACTGGAAATGTTCATTAAAGTACCACACATTAAACATATTTGCATGAAAAAAAATATTTGTTTTGAATTTTATGGAAATAGCCTCTGAAGTCCTATTTTTCCTGGATGAATTTTGCTGAACTTTGCCTAAATAGTAAACCGTAAGAGATGGACAAACACCTACTTTAAAAAAAATGTAGATCTCGATAAAATACACAGTTCATGTCACATTCAAAATTTTGTGGAATTGAGCACTTTCGAGGTAGGTATTCCTTGTTATTAGTTTCAATTTTAAAGTGCTTTACTCTTACAGAAATTTGTCAACTCCTGGACATACAAAGGAATGAATTTGATTCATCCTTTTAAAAGATTGTACTATCGCTTTAGCCTAATGTTCTCTCTTATTTCCCTTCCGCTTAGAAGGAAGCAAGTAATAAGGCAATTTATTCTAATGTTTATCTCGATTGTCATGAAGTGGATAGAATAATACGCTTTTCAACAATAATGTAAATAGAACAAATTACAGTTTTCGATTCGGGAGGTCCAATGGAATTTATGCTACCGCATTTTGGGTTGATTGCTGCACCTGCTGTGTAGTATGTACGGAGTAAAGAGACGTACTTTTTTTTTACTTTCTCTACAAGTACTATGTACATAGTGTATAGAGGAGGTATTGTATTTTACCCAAGAATTCGATTACACTGGAAATAAACGTTTTTAGTCCCTCTGAATCCAAAGAAAAGCATATTTAGAAAAATGTCCGTGTATATATCTGTCTGTCTGTGTGAGTGTCTGTGTGTATGTGGGTCTGTGTGTGTGTGTGCGCGCGCTTGTGGACAGCATAGCTCAAAAAAGTAAAGGCCGTTAAATATTCAAACTTGTATTCAAGTTCAGTATCTTCCAAGGATGCGACACGAAGATTTTCAAGAAAATCTCCCCAACCCCAAGTATCCTTTACATAGAACTTTTTTATGAAAAGTTTGATTTTCTTAAAAATGGTTCTAACAATTTTGATTAAAATCTCTTATACTTAAGATATTTACATGACATAAAAAATGTATATTTTCAACTTTCTAGGAATAGCCTCTGAAGACATGTTTATTCCGAATGAATTTTGCGGAATTTTGCATAACTGGTAAACCAAAAGAGATAGACAAAAACTTACTTAAAAACTGTAGATCTCGTTAAATCACACATTTTGTGTTATATATCAAAATTTTTTCGAGTAGTTAACCGTTTTTTAAATATTTTTTGTTATTAGTTTCAGCTTTAAAATACTTATACTTTTGCATAAGAGAATTTGTCAAATGCTGTCCATATAAACAAAGATACTTCAACCACATAATAACCAGCTTCTAAAGTATTTGACTGTTGATTTGGCCTAGTTTACTACTTCATTATCCTGTACTAACAAGGAAGCAAGTAATAAGACGCTTTCTGCTAATTTTTCTTCGATTAGCATTAATTAAATAGAAGAATAAGTATTTTAACAATAATTTATTGTAGAGATGTAGAGAAAGTCATGTGAATGGAACACATCAGTTTTTTTCTCCTTTTCGTGTCTGTTCCAAAGCCGAAAACAGGAGAGGAACTTGCATTATTACAGCGTTAGAGACGACAGGAAATTACGCCAGGATCTTCAACCTGGATCTTCACTTGTGAAGATGTGTTATCGACGTAAATTAGTTATATGATGAGTTGATAAGAGGCAGGCTCCATATTTGATGAAGCAACTCTCATTTGCATACTGGTTCACGTAAACATGTCTGATCAGCATGGCAAGATTGTGTCCCATAACCCTACTTAGTGACATCATAACAAGCAAAATGCTGCACCATCATGTTGTAATACAGCTTTAATTAACACGTACTACATGTATTCTTACTGATGTAATACGTCGTTAATTAATTAAAGCCGGATTAACGAGGAGTTCAGCTAATATCAGTTCTAATCCTCAGGGATTATCTGAAAACGTAAAAACAGATAATATTCATTATAGAGCTGCCCAAAGGAACTGAAAACATGATGATTCCTTTAAAAACATCTCTCTCCGTCTCTCTCTGCCTCTCTCCCTCTGTCTGAATATTTTCCACACACTCATACTTACTTATCACTTATCAGTTTTTACTTTCTCTATACGTACGATGTACACAGTGTATATAGAAAGTGTTCCACCCAAAATTTGACGTCGACAAAAAAGGTCCGTGGGTTTATGACGGTGGACAACCTAGTTCTAGAACGAAAAGTTGGTTAAATACCAAACTTGGTGCTTAAGTTCAGTAACATACACACACTAACATACACTAATCCAATACATTGTAATACCTATAAAACATTAGATATTAAGGTATTGTCAGACAGATTTGTCACTTCAACATTCATCTACAGAATAAAATTACTTATTGCATAGATACTCCTTAAGAGAAGCCTTAAAATCTCTGAATTACTAACCTTTTCCTTCAGATTACAGGGGAGAGCATTAAATATTTTAATTCTTTCGTAATATACACCTTTCTGCAAGAAACAAAAATTAGCTTTGGGACGATGAATATACCTCTTTTATCTAGTATTAATGTTATGGCTTTTCATGTTTGTTATAAAGCTATATCTATTAACTGTGTAGAATTATAAAATGGAAATATATAAACATAAGACAAGGAGAGTACGCCCAATTTTTAAATAGTTTTTTGCATGACTGTCTGCTATAAGCTTTATAGATTATTGGTATTGCCTTCTTCTGTATGCGGAATATACATTTTCCATCCACTAAATTACCCCAGAATATTATTCCATACTCGATGATGGAGCTAAAGTAGACAAAACACATTAATTTAAGAGCATCAGTTGAGTGAAACTTCACCAGTACTGGAACATATCAGACTTTTGGATAGTTTAAATTGTTTTAACCTATTATATCATATCGGACGATGAATGAAGTCGATGGTACAGGGTCCATGAAGCTTAAAGGTACTCGACATTCGCCTTCTCGCCAGAAAAAATCAGTTATGTTCATTCGCATAACTTTCCGCAAACAAATTTTTCTGACAAAAGATAATTATTTTATTTACGTCATGCTACATAGATAAACAATAGCAGAATAACTTGCTTCCTTATTAGGTACAAGAGAAATAAGAGAATGCATTAAATGAAAGCGATAGTCAAATCTTTTGAAAGATGGTCGTTCGGTGAAACAATTGACATTCGGTTTGCTTTACATGTTCCGTTTTAGAACAGTTAATTTTTAAAATTGAAACCAATAACAATGAATATATCAAAACGGTCAACTCTATAAAAAACGTAGTTGACCTAAATTATGTGCCTTAACGATACCTTCACTTTTTGTGTAGTAATTTTTTGTCTATCTCTTACGGTTTAACGTTATGCAAAATGCTGCATACTTCAAACAGAGTAAAAAGCTCTTCAGAGGCTATTCCGAGAATGTTCAAGATATATATTTTAGTTGTGATGTGAATATTTTTAATATACGGTATTTTCGTCAAAATTGTTTGAGTCATTGTTCAGAAAAGCATAATTTTCGAAAAATATTCCATGTAAGTGGGAGCTGGGGTTGGAAGGATTTTGTTGAAAATCTTCATGTCGCACCCTTGGAAGATATTGAACTTAAACACCAAGTTTGGTATATATCCAACTTTTCGCTTTTAAGCTATGCTGTCCAAAGACAGACACACACATTCGTATCTGTTTCTGAAAATCTGATGTGCTCCATTCACACGTCTTTCTCTATATTTCTGTAACAAATTATTGGTAATAGCATATTCTTCTGTACTAAAACATTAGCAGAACGGTTTTATTACCTAATTCCTTGTAAGTGGAAAGGAATTAAAGGAATACATTAAGATAAACCTTCAGCTGAATGCTTTAAAATGTGGTTGCTATGGGATTAAAATCCGTTACTTTGCTTGGTCAAGTGTGGACAAGTTCCCGTGTGAGAAAAGTTTAAGTATTTTAAAACTGAAATCAATAACAAGGAATATCTCGAAAACGGTCAACTGAACGAAAAAAATGTATATGACATAATGTTATATTTTCCATGTTAATATCTTAAATATAAGCGATTTTAATCAAAATCGTTACAGCAATTTTTGAGAACATTTTTCTCAAAATCTGCGTGTCATATCCCAAGAAGATACTAAACTTAAACACAACGTTTGGTATTTTAATGACATTTTTACATTATCATATTCATAGACACACCGATACACGGACCCTTTTCTGAAAATACTTTTTCTTTGGTATCAAGTGACCCTAAAACGTTTATTTCAGATGAAATCTCGGTATCGAATGTTTGGGTGGAACACAATACCTTCTCTATACTCTGTGAACATAGTACATGTAGAGAAAGTAATATTATCCGGGAGTCTCACCTTAACTGAGAATAGAGCTGAGGCAGACGCGTTAACACCGCATTATTTAGGCGTGAACACTGAATATCTTTGATGCTAGACCATTAACTTAACTGCCATATACGGGTTACTTCTACATTCAAAATTGTAATATGAGCCTTTATTCCAACAGCGTATTCAAATATAGGTCAGCCCAAATAAGAATACTTCACACTTTATTTAACGAGCAAAAATAGGTGCCCGAAACTCAGGAAACTGTGGAGATAATAAAACCGCTTTATTTTGAATGGAAGTCCAAAAGTAGAAAACAAACGTAACCTAGCAAGCGATCGTTTGGCTGACTGCAATTTCCTGAAGTGCTCCGTGTCGTATGGGGTCACGGGGATACAGCTCCCGGGGAACATTGCATCTACGCGAAAGGTCAGCAATTTGGAAGCCAATGCCTCATAAAAAGGTCATATTACGCTTCTCTTGCCAAGCAAATGCTCCAGCCCTCCGTCCAGGGAACACGGCTACACCACCTCCTAATGTAAACTTGGATATACCCACGCATGCAGAACTGGCTAGCAAAACCTTCTCTAAAAGAGATTATGGCTACTCTGCTCAAGAATTGAACCGGGAATAGTGACAGTTTGGTTTCGCTCATTTCCACCGATAGACATTGCGTCGACGTCTAATGTATATATTAGGTTGATTTGAGAGGGGTGGTAGGTTCCCACTAGGGATACGGAAGTTATAGTGTTCGCAAAACTTAAAGGCATATGGAGGCGGGCGTACTGATGTCTCCAGCGAATCATGAGCTTACCCCTCCTACCAGGTTGCCGTTCATAATATGCTACGTGTCTGGACTGAAAACATTATCTTCCTTAATTGCGCACGGATAGTTACTAACAAATGATAAATGCCAATGTTATAATTAGGCTGGATTTTATTTTAATGACCATGGTATTACAGAAATCTTGTCTCTAGGATACTTAGAACGGGAGCTATGCAGCTTTTAACTTCACGTGGTTATCGTCACTTAACATCCATTATATCTAGAGATAGCAGCTTGGGACCGATAGCGGGACACATGCGCATACCTACCGAGCATTGGTGACTGCAGGCGCCGCATGTAAATAACTTAAATAATGCGTTCGGAACATGGTTCGATGTAGCAGTATGCTATGGTGTGTATTACAATACTGTTTTACAGGTAATAAATGTCTTTGATGATAGTGCATGCTCTTCAATCGAGATTGTAAAATCTCTTGCTTCAAATGGATTGCATGAAGATTTGTAATTCACACAGAAGAACTCTGCATATATCTATGACAATAACACATATTTGGAAACATCGAACATTGAAATGCCTCGAGCTTGAAAGCTGTGGATGAACTTGTGCAATCAATTAATTAGAGACCCGTGACACCCATACTGCGTGGAAGGGAACTCATTACATTAATTTGAACAGTGATAGATCTCGGTATTTGGAACATAAATTGTATCTTACGTGTTCCTTATTTAGTACGAAGATATTTTAGTTTTGTCGAAAACAAGAGACAAAGAAATAACGTCCCGTTATTTATGGACGCTCTTTAACTGCTGTGGTTCTCAGCGTCCCATTCTAAATTGGGCGTGAAAGACCGCTTAATTTTTCTCAGAAGCCTTTCTATCAGCCTTGAGGTTCTTTTACGTGCCGTAGATCTACGACACGGGACCAACAGCTTTACTTTCCTTCCGAAGGAAGCCATGGTAAGGATATTTACACCCGAAAAAATCCATCGTCCGCCGGGTCAGAACCCGCGATCTTGGGTATATGAAGTTAACATGGAGGGCGACAATAAGAGACAGACAAGCTGGCAACGCTGCAGTCACAATTTGTACTCGTTATCTTCCCAAATATTTCACCACCCTGCGTCTTGTTTACAAGCGACCAAGGCGTCTACATCCAGAAGCCGATTCCGAAACGTGACTAACCTCAACGCAACATTGCCGAGTTACTTAACGTCTGAAAAGGCTGCTCGGAATATTCCTTTAATGCTTTTAAATGATCCATTGTTTTGAAATTCTGTGTGACGTCCCATAATACTACCAAAACTAATGTTAGAAACACGTTACTCTACGCATTTTACAAGTAACAAACTATTATCTTCGTACATTCTTGTGGAATTGCGCATCCAATTTGGAACAAAAACCATTTATTTTATTTCAGAGAACAAAATGCCATTAGACTTTTCTGTTTGTAATGCTTCTATGAAACACATATTAGAAGAAATGTAATAAGTTCCCTTCCACACAGTATAGGCTGTTTTAAAAGATCCGAGGTGGCATGTTTCCGACTGGGATATGGATATGGAAGCTGAAAGGTTTGAAAGAAGAGTGAGGCAGGGACTATGTGCAACTTTTGGGGAGGAGAAGGATGAACTTTACGGTTTATATATAAAGGGCTGAATGAACGGAGAGTGCAGTTGATCAAACAGAAGTGGTTAGGGAGATTTAAAAATAAACGATTTCTCTAGCTGTTCCACAAACAAAGATTACCTACGGAAAGTTATCTTATTTACGTCGTGCTAATCAAAATAGACATTGCCAGAATTGGCCTTCTTACTTACTTTTTTGTCAGCTGAAGGGAAATCATGGAATACACTACACTAAAGCCATACTCAGATCCTTTAAAAGTCGGTTGCTAAGTGAAACAATTAAAGGTCGGTTCTCTTTGCTGGTCCGAGAGACGTAAATGAAGGTGAATCCCGTTGGAGAAAAGGTTTAAGTCCTTAAAACTGAAACTAATAACTCGGGCTACCTCTAAAACGTAACAACGCTGAGTTTGGAGACCGCGATGGTAACGCAAAACACGGTGTTCACTGCCGGCAGCTTTCTTTGAAGTAGGCATACAAAGGTTGATTGCCCGCTCTGGTAAATTTCTGCACAATGGTGGCAACTATTTAGAAAAATCTGACGTGTTCCATTCACATGACTTTCTTTTCAACTCGGCAACAAGTTATTAAAAAGCTTATTTATTTATCTGTTCCATACTAATCGAGATAAACATAAGCCAAAATTGTGTTATTTTTTTTTCCTTGTAAATAGAAGGGAAATAAAGGAATACACTAAGCTAAAACGATTGTCAAATTTTTTAAAAGCTGGTTGTTATGTGGTTGAAATTCGTTTCTTACATGGCCAACAGTTTATAAATTCCCGCATCAGAAAAGTTTAAGTACTTTTAAACTGAAATCAAACTCCATGAAAAATATTATATATCACATAAATTGTGTATTTCAACGAGATCTGCAATTTTTGTGTAGTAAATTTTTGTCTGTCTCTTACGGTTTACCAGTTATGCAAAATTCAGCAAACTTCACCTTGAATAAAGAGGTCCTCAGTGCTATTTCGAGAAAATATAAGATATTTATTTTATTTGTCAAGTAAACATATTTAATATACGTATTACAATCAAAACGCTAAAACCATTTTTGAGAAAATTAAAATGTTTGAAATGTTTTCCATGTAAAGGTTATTTTGGGGTATTACAATGAAAATCGCTAAAGCCATTTCTGAGAAAATTAAAATTGTTTAAAATGTTTCTATGTAAAGGTTAGTTTGGGGTGCGGCAATTTCGTTAAAATCTTTGTGTAGAAGGTACTAAACTTATACCAAGCTTGGTATTTTACCGTATTTTCGTTTTTAAGTTATCGTGTTGACAGACACACACACACACACACACACACACTTTGGATATTTTCTAAAAATACTATTTTGGATACAGAGCTCCCTAAAAGGTGTTTTTCCAGTGAAATCTGGGTATCGAATATTTCGGTGGCGTGCAGTACTTTGTCCCCCTACCTACCATGTATATAGACAAAGTAAAAATAGGTTAAGGGATACTCTTTCACGTACAAGTGAATGCTGTGAAAAGAAGTATTTTATGTGTTTTTTTCAAAATCGGTGTTTATTTAACCACACGCCTCGTAGCTTATTTCCATATGATTCTAGGACTTAGGGGGATTCTAACCATTAATAATATAAAAGTCAAGGTTACAAGACAAAGGACCTTAAAGCGTTCTGCGAAGTTGGATCCTTGCACCACAAACCTCCTCTATAACGGGCTTTAACGATCTAAAACTTGGTGTAGATAATGAGGATTAATTAATGTTATTGTACTGCAACGTAACGAACTTATGAGTTGTTGCAGCAGCATAATGGATAAAGTTCTAGAGGCGTAATATGTACAAAGCGGATAATAAGTTGCATAACTCGGTACTTGTGATTTAAATACATCACCCACCATCAAAGAGAATTCTTGCTCCTAGCTGTAAATGGAATATACACTATTATTGCAACTGTAGTTTACATTTCATTATATATGAAAATACAAAGTCAGAAGTCCCTCGTGATACGCCACCTAAAGGTATAAATCTCAGAACTTAATAGTGAGAGGTCTGGAGGTAATAAAAGGAAGGTTAGCTGATAGAATTATAAACTATGTATTTTAGTTACTGAAATTTTATACAGATTGGCAGAAAATTCGAATTAAAAATCATATATTTTCACACTACTGCAGTCCTGGGGAGCTGGTAAATGGAGGGGAAGTGTAATGTCTCCCCATTCTACCTGGAGTTGTTTAAGACTGTTGTTCGGCAAGTGAAGTACAGCAGTGGCGAAATAATCAATGTAGAGGAGAGTGAATGGCTACCTAAATATGTCTGGTGGACCTTCTTCCTCAAATGAGGCTTTATAAACTTTTTTCCGGGCGTATAGTAGAATCCTGACACCTTTTTCTTGGCAGTAATTTATCAGTGCTATGACTAACTAATGACAGACATATATTGATTTTTATATAGTAAAATTGGATGCAGAATAAAATAAAAATGAATTGAAAGTAATAGTTATATATTGTATCTACTGAACACAATATTAAAGGCTGCTAGGCTTCGGACAAGACTTTAAGTTATGTTAACTTAAGTTATACAGCTACATTTTTCACAAGCAAGTGGAGAGGAGGGAGGCAGAAGTCCTGTGTACTACTGGGTTTGTGCGATAGATTAGTACAGAAATAAGTATACAGTTCTGTAGTAAGCATACATTTCATTACAGAGAATAAATAACCTCTACAAAATAATAAATGTACATTGTGGCTCAGGAACAAGTTTATTGTGTGATTTGCATGATATTTTCTGAATGTGACAAAAGAAAATATCTTATATTCATCTTCGTACCTTCAGAACAGGCTGTACATGTACTTATCACCACTTAGAGTGAACGACCGGCAGGTTTGGGGAGGGGGGAGATCCGACTGAAATCCTATGTGACCTAATCATTTCACAACCAAAGTGCAACCAAATCGCAATAGTGTTCTAAATTTAACGATTACTGTTACATAGAAAGGTGGACACAAAATTGGGGGATTCTTGTATTTTTAGGATTATGGTGATCATGGTGTTGAAGTTACATAATCACAGAATTATTAGACTTCTCGAAATTTCAAACTACTTTCTTATAACATGACAGTAATAGTTACAAATTTCACATTGAACACAATATAAAACAAAAAATATCTGATGTGTTACACTCATATAACTTTCTCTATCTGTTGTTAAAGATTATTATTCTATCTAAATCATTCTAATCCAGATGAACATTAGAAAAATTGGTATTATTATTGCTTTCTTGTAAATAAAAGGAAAATGCACGAAATACACATTAGACTAAAGCCATAGTGAAATCTTTTGAAATCTAGTTACTACGTGAAGCAATTAAGGATCGAATTGCTTTGCATGATGCCGTTTGAGACCAAAATTCTGCAAAACTCATCCAAATAAAAAGGTCTTCAGAAAATTGAAAATACAGATTTTATTTGCGATGTAAATATACATTACATACGGTATTTTAATCAAAAAGTTAGAGCCATTTTTTGAGAAAAATATAATTTTTGAAAATTTATCATTTAAACAGTAGTTTTTGGTGGGAGGATTGACTTAAAAATCATCGTATTTAATCCTAAGAAGATACTAAACATAAATACCAAGTTCGGTGTTTAACAGTATTTTCATTTTTGAGCTCTGCTATCTAGACACATTACACACACGCGCGCCAAGACCTTTTTCTAAAAATGTTTTTTCGGACTCAGGAGACCCCTAAACATATATATCCTGTGAAATCTCGACATTCAACTTTTGGGTGGAATACAGTATCCTCTGTAGATTTTTTTTTAATGTTTCATTTATATAGCACCTTTTAGCTCTAAGGTCGTATCGGGGGTTTGCGTTATACACAACTCTCACATACAGATTTCCAGACTCTGTGGAGAATATGAAATAATTCTGGTTAAAGAAAACTTCCCCGTCTCAGCCGGATTTTGAACTAGAGATCTCCGGGTGAGATGTCAGCTCACTGACCACTCGACCACTATGTGCGTTGTATGTATATACGTACCCAAAAATTAATCGTATATTTACAAAAAAACACAATTAGGGATCATTACCTTATTATCGTAGCCTCATGGTCATAATTTATCAGATCAGAATGATTATAAGTAAGAGTTGAATGGAGTATATAAATAGTTTAAGAAGAGCAGGGTGCAGAATTAATGTCACTACTCTGGCTTGATCTTACAGGTCATCTTAGGGTTTGAAGCTGGTACCTCCGAAATGCTCAACCATTTCTTTTGAGAAAGTGTTGCCAGATATTTCCAACCTGTCATTTATCTACGAGTAGATACTTGTGGAGTAGTCTCTCAGAATGCTGCCAATGAATGTAGTTTTTCTGTTGCTCTCTTAACTTAGCCAGACTATTCATCATTAGCAAGTTACATAACAGGCGCTGGAAGAAAGCACAACATTCTTCAGAGCCAAATGTCTGTCAGAGGCAAATGGCGTAGAACTGGGGCAAACGAGAGCTCCAGAAATAAGGCTGCGCTCCGTCTGCATATTTCATTCAGTCCCACAACTTCCTTGACTGCTCTGTAAAGGATGTACCATTGTTTTTGTGATCCAAGTTCACCAACTACGACAAAAAAGATTCCTAAATGGAAAATTAAGAATTACTTCAGAGGATGAAGGGCGTGTTTGAGAAGGATAAGTAAACTAAATCCATAACGAAGGTAACAAAAACTTCTCGTGAAGAGATCCAGAGCGGTTCAATAAGTACCGTTAGGAATGAAGACACAATTTTCGCATACAGAAATTATTTATTTCTCATCATAGTCCCCTGTTCGGAATATAATTGGAGCTAATTGAAACTGAGGCTATCTTGAATTAAAAAATATCTGGTGTGTTCCATTCACATGACATTCTGTACATCTCTGTAACAAATTATTGTCAAAAAGCTTACTGCTCTAATTCATACTAATTGAGATAAAATAAGCAGAAATTGTCTTATTGCTTGCTTCATTGTAAGTAAAATGGAAATAAAGGAGTACCATAGATTATAGTGGTAGTCAAATCTTTCAAGCCTGGCTACTTTGTGATTTAAATTCCCTATAAAATCGCATATGAGAACTGAAACAAATAATAAGGGATATCTCAAAAATTGTCAAGTCCACAAAAAAATGATATAATATAAATTGTGTGTTTTAACGAGTTATACGTTTTTTGTATATCTCTCACGGTTCACAATTTATGTAAAATTCCGCAAAATCATCCAGAATAAAGGTGCTTTCTGAGGCTATTCCCAGAAAATTCAAGATATACATTTTATTTGTCATGTACGTATCTTTAATACACGCCATTTAAATCGAAATCGTCATGGCCATTTTTGAGAAGAACAAAATTTTCGAAAAATGCTCCATGTAAAAATGGATACATGGATTTTCTTGAAAATCTTCGTATAGTGTCCCTGGAAGATACTGAACTTAAATGCAAATTTGGTATTTAACGGACTTTTCGGTTTTGAGCTATACTACACACACGACACACACACACACTGGCAGACAAAGACAGAGTATACGGAAATATCATTAGGAAAATAATGAATAAACATTTTATAAGCATAGTAATGGTTAAAAATCTGATGTGTTACTTCAAATGACTTTCTCTACCTATTCCGCAAACAAACTATTCTTACAAAGGATTTTTCTTCTTTCTACATCATGTTATGTGAGAAAAGCATTAACACAATTAGCCTTAATACTTAGTTCCTTATAAGAGAGTAGAAATAGGAGATATATCAGTTTAAAGCGATACTCAAATATTTTAATAGACGAACGATATGTGAGCAATTGAAACTGAGTTCTCTTTGTATTTCCAGGAAAATAAAAGAGGAATGAAACGAAAGGGAATCCGTTTGAGAAGATACAAAGTTTAAAACTAAAATCAATAGCAAGAAATATATCGGAAACAATTCTGCAACACAACTGCATATGACATACAGTGTGTGTTCTAAGTAGATCTATATTTTATGTAGAAAGCTTACTGTATTTCTTACGGTTTACCAGTTATGAAAAATTCAGCAAAATTTATTCCGGATGAGCAGGTCTTCAGAAGCTATTCCCAGAAAATGTAAATATACATTGTATTTGCGATGTAAATATCTTTAATATAGGATTTTTAATCTAAAATTTCAGAGTCATTTTTGAGAAAAACATTTTCCAAAATGTTTCCATGTAAATTGTAGTTTGGAGTGGGGGAATTTTCTTGAAAATCATGTCGCAGCTTGAAGGATCCTTTACTTTTTGAGCTAAGTAGTCCACAAGCACATACGAACCTTTTTCTAAAAATGTTTTTTTGACTCAGTGGATCTCACAGCGTATATTACTGATGAAATGTCGGTACCGAATTTTTGAGTGGCGTACAATACTTCCCCTACACACTGTGTACATACTACCTAGGTGTAGAGAAAGTAAACATAAATAAATAGACAATATGACAAATATTGGTAATACTCCTCTCTTTTATTTATCTATTTATTTATATAAGATTGCACATTGCAATGACTTTTACATTCTCTTCACGTACCATGTACATAGTGTATAGAGAAGGTTATTGTATTGCACCCAAAAGTTCGATACTGAGATTTCACTGCAAATACATGTTTTGGGACACCTTGAATCCAAAAAAAAAATATTTTTAGAACAAAATGTTCATATGTGTGTCTGTGGACAGCATAGCTCAAAAATTAAAATTTGATTTAATACCATACTTAATATTTAAGTTCAATATCTTCAAGGATTTGACACAAAGAATTTCAAGAAAATCTCCCACCCCTATCTATCCTCTACAAGGAAAAAATGTGGAAATTTGGATTTTATCAAAATGCCTCTAAGGACATTGATTAAATTACCGTATATTAAAGATATTTCCATTATAAATAAATTGCATATTTTTAATTTTCTCAGAATAGCCTCTAAGACATCTTTATTTTGGACGAGCTATGCAGAATTTTGCATAACGATTAAGCCATAAGAGATAGACAAAAGCCTAATACACAAAAAACATCGTTAAAACACATCATTTATGTCCTATACGTTTTTCTTGTAGCGTTGACCATTTTCGATATATACCTAACTTTACTCAAACCGGCCCACACAAAGTGAACCAAACCTCATTTGTTTTACATAGCGATCAGCTTTTAAAAGACTCGACTAATGTAATCCCTATCTCCCTTTTACTTACAAAGAAGCAAGAAATGAGACCGTTTTTGCTAATGTTTATTTCAATTAGCATGACGTAGATAAAGTAATAATCTTATGTAACATTAGTTTGTATATGAAACAGCTAGAGAAAGTTATGTGAATGGAACACATCAGATTTTTATTTGATTCTTCATGTAGCATATTTGCAAGATATTAAGTATAATTGTCCAATTCAGTTTTTATTACTTTCTCTATACGCACTATGTACATAGTGTATTACTTTCTCTATACGCACTATGTACATAGTGTATAGAGAAGGTATTGCACTCCACCCAAAAATTCTATATTTATTCTTGGTATTTAAGTTTAGTATCTTCCAGGAATGCAACACAGAGATTTTGAGAAAAATCCCCCCACCCACAACTACTCTTTACATGGAACTTTTTTCGAACATTTTTATTTTCTCAGAAATGACTCTAGCTATTTTGATTAAAAGTTCGTATATTAAACATATTTAAATGACAAATAAAATGTATATTTCGAAATTTCTAGGAATAGCCTATGAAGAGTAGTTTATTCTGGATGAATTTTACGGAATTTTGAATAACTGCTAAACCGTAAGAGATGGACAAAGACTTACTTCACAAAAAATGGAGAGCACGTTAAAACACATAATTTATGTTATATACATTTTTTCGTGAAGTTCGTCGTTTTTGAGACATTCTTTATTTTTGGTTTCTGCTATGAAGAACTTAGTTTTCTCATACAGGCACTTGTCAACTCCGAGCCATATAAACAAAGGAACTTCATTGACATAGCAACCAGCTTTTGACTGTCACTTTAACCTATGGTAGTCCTTTATTTCGCTTCTACTTACAAGGAAGCACGTAATAAGACTGTTTCTGCTAATTTTTTCTGATAAGCATAAAGTAAATAGAAGCATAAGCTTTTTAAGAATAATTTATTGCAGGGATATAGAGAAAGTCATGTGAATGGTATGCATCAGAGTTTTTTATTTATTGTGCTGTTCAGAGAGAGAATCAGAGAGAGAGACCGCGAGAGAGAGAGACACATATATGATCATTAAAACACGTACTAACACACATATAAGCACAAACACAACACGGACTTTCTCAAAAATTCCTTTTGTAAATATAAGATTCCTCAAAACATATACTTTGGTTAAATCTGATTACGAATTTTTTTAATGGAATGCAATAATTCTCCTTCTTACATATTATAATATTATAAAAGTAAAAAAATCTCAAGTGTTCCATTCACATGACTTTCTCTATTGATCTACGAACAAACCGGTTGCAAAATATTCTTTTTCGTTCTTCTCCATGCTAGTAGAAGTAAACATTAGCAGAACGGTCGTTTTTATTATGTGCTTCTGTAAGCGTAGAAGGGAAATAAAGGAGCACATTATTCTAAATTGCTAGGTGTTTTACAAGCTGTCGCTATGCTGTCGCTATGCTGTCGCTTTTTTACATGGCCAGAAAATACTAAAGAAACACAGGCGACATCATGTTTCAGAAAATTGTAATTAAACGGTTACCTCCACAAAAAATAAAGGACATAAATGTATGTTTTGACAATTTTTTTTTTATGGAGTAAGTTTTTGCCTACAGCTTACTGTTTACCAGTTATGCAAAAGTGATTCAGAATGAAGAGCACTTCAGAAACTATTCCACGAAAATTCTAAATATATATTTTTTTCCTTGAAAATATCGTTAAGGAATTTTAATCAACATCGTTAGAGCCATTTTCAGAAAATAATGTTGGAAAATGTTTCCACATAAAAGCTAGTTTTCGAAAGGGGAATTTTCTTGAAAATGTTCGTGTCGTATCACTGGGAGGTACTTAACCTAAATAGCAAGTTTGGTATTTAACGGAATTTTTGTTTTTGAGTTATGCTGTCCACAGACAGACACATACACTGACCTTTTTCTAAAAAAACGTATATTTCCGGTGAAATCTCGGTATTGAATTTTTGGGTGGAATACAATAGCTTCCCTACCTAAAATTTAAATGTTATATGCGTGCTAGAAAAATTAAAAAGCTTTGTGTTGAAAAGCGTACTTGCCTACGTTTTATACACTATATTATCTATTTTATTCGCTCCTCCTTTAGCTACACGCCTGTGAATGTCGTTTTTAAATTCCTGTTTCAGTTTCGGAGTTATTGATCACTTATAGATAATTCATGAGGCATATAATATTTAGTGTATCAAATTCTGTTATTAATATTTATTTCTGATAATGTAATAAGGAGCTTCAGCGTTTCAAAATAAGCTAATAGACGCTCAGATGATATCAACTGCGAATTCCTTCATAGTGCTATGACAGGTGACGATGTATGGTGCCATTATTATAAGTGATGTTCCCATCAATCAAGCCCAAAATGGAAACATTCTTATCTGCCAGATGCTGGCAACACAAGAAGCAATGGAATGAAGCTGTTTTGGAGTAAATGTTATACACTTGTCCCTATTTCCACGCCAGTTCTGTGTTTTTCAAATGTTAGGAAATTCCCGAAGTACCTTCTCTATATTATGGGTACCTATAGTCAAGAACAGAATGTAGGAATATATATGAAAGTTCTACATTCTGCAGTAATAAAATAATACGTTTCTTACTATCATTCTTAAGTTGAAATCAAAAATGGCTATTACATTATACTGTAACGATGTTCCACATAAACCCAAACCAGCTACCAAGAATGGGAATGCTTTCAGAAAATGCTGAAATCAGGAAAGCTTAGGAATTTGTATTATTAGAATGCATAGGTTTCTCAATCAGCATAAAGAAGCAATATAAGTTAGAACAAATAGGTCACATTTTCTGACTTTCGACGTCTCGGTCGCTGGAAAGATGCCCTCTTAGCCTCCACGTGGCTGGAACCCTTTAATTAATTATTATCCTGTTGAACCTCAAGAACATTTAGAACTTGTATAGATGTATGATTTTGCTGAAGTCGCTACAGTATAGGCCTTAGGCTCAACGTAAGTAGAATGGTCATAATGGCTTAGTGAATATTAAACTACTATATTACTATGTCACAAAATGTAACAAAATCCTTGATCTCATGATGTGATCACATTTAAAGCTGTCGAACATATGTCAAACCATTTGTAACATATTTTATCACAGTTTTAAACATGATACGCAACAGTAAACAGTATAAACTGCAACAATGGTTCTTATCCTGCTCTGTATAGTATTTGTGTTACCACTATGCTGAATATGTGTGCATATATGTATTTTAATTTTTTGTTACAGTCATGTACAACAATTATTTAAGAATTTATTTAAGACTATTTAAGAATTTTAATGAATAATATGTTTAAAAATGTTAATAACAAAGACAGCAGCAACAATATAAATTGTTATTTTCTCTAGTACATATGCACAATGAGTAGGTAGTGAAGGAACTGCATTCCACTAAAAACTTCGATAAAAATATTTCACAGAATGTGCATATTTTAGGGTCTACTGAAACCCCAAACAAATATTTTTAGAAAAAGATACGCGCGGAAGAGTATATGTGTCTATGTGCTTTTACAGTATAACTCAAAAAAATCTGATGTGTTCCATTCACATGACTTTCTCTATCTCTCTGTAACAAATTATTGTTATTAAGCTTATCTTTTATTTATTTCATGTTAATCGAGGAAAATTAGCAGAAATAGTCTTATTCCATGCTTTATGCTTTATTGTAAATACAAGCGAAATAAGGGAGTACCATAGATTAAAGTGAAAGCCAAAAGCTGGTTGCTATGTGACTGATGTTCCCTTGTTTGTGTGGACAGGAGTTAACAAATTCCCGTAGGAGAAAAGTAAATGTTTTTCAAAGCTGAAACCAAGAAAAAGGAATATCTCAAAAACGATCAACTCCACGAAAAAAATGTATATAACATAAATTGTGTGTTTTAACGTGCTTTACATCTTTTGTGTGTTAAGTTTTTGTCCATCTCTTACGGTTTAGTAGTTATGTAAAATTCATCCAGAATAAAGTAGTCTTCAGAGGCTATTCCCAGAAAATTCAAAATATATATTTTATTTGTCAGGTAAATATCTTTAATATATGATATTTTAATCAAAATCGTTAGAGCCATTTTTTAGAAAATCAAAATTTTCGAAAAAAGTTCCATGTAAAGGATAGTTTGGGGTGGTGGATTTTTCTCAAAATCTTCGTGTCGCATCCCTGGAAGATACTAAACTTATATACCAAGTTTGGTATTTTACCGACTTTTCGTTTTTGAGTTATCGTGTTCACAGACACACGGACACACGGACACACGGACACACACACACGGACGTTTTTGTGAAAATGCATTTTTTAGATAAAGTGGACCCTAAAACATATATTTCCGGTGAAATCTCGGTATCGAATTTTTTGGTGGAGTGCAATACTTTCTCTATTCACTATGTAGTGCGTATAGAGAAAGTAATAAAAAGACGGTTAAATACCAAACTTGGTATTGAGTTCAGTATGTTCCAAGGATGTGACAAAACCAGTTTTAGAGAAATCCCGCTCCCACTAATTACCCTTTATATCGAGAATTTTTCTAAAATTCTGATATTCTTGAAAATGGCTCTAACCATTTTTATTAAAACACTATATGTTTAAGATATTTTTATGGCAAACGAAATGTGCGTTAGCTGCCACATACGGTGGAGTTATTGCTGTGGAGAATTCTGCTGAGATGCTGCGTTCTCGGCTTCGTGCCCAAATTGGTGACGTTGACGGTGCTCGAAGACTCACTCCACTACCAATGAGTAGATCCACGTACCTGTTGATGTGAATCCCCTACCGGTGAAATGCCTCGGGGTTGCTCAGCCTGCACGATAGCTGACTCTCTCGGGGTGGTACAGCTAATGGGGGTAGTTCAGGGAGTGATCTTATAAATAATGAAGACGTACTTAACTTTCCTGGAGTTTATTTTAACTAGGAGGTGCGAGACAAGCACTTTGCTTCACAATTCTGCTAACTAAAATACTTGCTAGGAATTTTAGTACTTGGTTAATCACACGTAATTATATGTACTTCTTCTTCTTTGATCTTGCTTTACACAATATAATGTAATGCACGTCACTGGTTTTAAATACACTTAACTTAGAGCGCTGTAAACTACTAAGTATTCTTACGAGTTACAATGTTTCACTTTATGGGAAGAAGTGACATTCAGCATAACAGCCGACAGCATGACATTATTACAAGATCAGACAACAGGCAGCGGCGAACAGTGGCAAACAGAACATACAGCCCCAATGTGCCTTCCTCTGTTCCTTATATACTAAAAATACCGTCATGCCAGCGTCTTTCTGATTAGACAGAAAGACCGCGCAATTGATGTAAATGCTACCCAAAATCCACTGTTCTCATCCCAGGGTGCTCCGCAACACCCACATGACACGTGTTGTATAATGGAGAATTACTCTTTTCCGAATTTTAAGATTCACCCCCCAGCGTGAGCCGTTAGTACGTGACTGGACAAAAGAAGCCTTGTTAACAAAGAGCTTCCCACACCACACTTCTAGCTCGGCGCTAGCTTTCTGATTTGCTTTGCTCCAAGCTGAATGTACTCTGCTAAATACATAAGCTAACAAGCATTTGTTCTCTTTAACTGTACACTGCTACATAATTAATACACTAATAATAGTTTTTGTAGAGAAGCTAATTAACGGTCTCAAATGTATAACTTGAATTTTCTGAGAATAGACTTTGAAGACCTCTTCATTCTGGATGAATTTTGTACAACCAAGAGATAGTAGGAAAGGCGGAGAAGCAATACTTCGGAGCGGCGGAACTGACGGAAGAGGCACCCTTCCCATTTAGGGTAATAAATGAGGTACATCCATAGGAAATGTGGGGAGTGGGTAGGACTCCAAAGCTACAATGACAGCAACCTACCTAAGGGAAGAAACCCCGACAGAAAATCTACCGTACAAAAGGTTGGTACCCCCTTCACGGGAATTCATTATCACTCAGACGGCTAAACAGAAAATAACCCGGATGGATCCATATGTTGACAACAACAGCAAACGTGTAAGGACAAAAGATTTGGACTATATGACAATTGCTACATGGAATGTCGAGGGACTGGAGCAAAAAATTGAGTGGAAGAGTTGGAAAGTAAAAAAAATAGATATTACAATTATTACAGAGACAAAAAAAAAAAAAAAAAAGGTAGAGGATCCGTCAAAATTGGCAAGAGTACTTTTCTGTATTCAGGAGTTGAAAAAGAACAACGAGCTAGAGCCGGAGTGGGAATAATAATCAACAATAATTTAAGAAAGCGAATAATATCCTACGCTTGGGTGAACGAAAGAATAATCACCATAAAAATAAAGACCAAAAGATCTTATTGCTGGATCATAGGGACATATGAGATAAACTTAATACAGAGATTTTCTATAAACAGTTACAAGACTGCATAAATAAGACAGGAAAAAATGAATATGTCATTGTAGCGGGAGACATGAACGCTAGAGTGGGGAAAAGTCCGACTCAAAATATTGTCGGAAATAATGGAGAAAATACATTAAACAATAATGGGAGAATACTAAGAGATTGGTGTATTATCAATAAATTAAGGATTTTCAATAAATTAAGGATAACAAACACCTTTTTTAGACACAAAGACATTCACAAATATACATGGGAAGCTCGGGGTACAAAGTCAATTATAGACTACGTGATAGCAAATGAGAAAATCTGGCCACAGATAACTGATACAAGAGTGTACAGAGGTATGGAAATAGACAGTGACCATTACTTGGTTAAGACAAAAATACGAATCCCAAAAAGATACATTAAGAAGAAGTCAAGCATAGGAGCAACAACGATGAAAAGATAGAAAATACAATTGTTGGAGGAAGACAGTATTAGAAATCTATACCAGCAAAGACTTGATCAGAAGATTAGAGGAAGATGTGGAGATATAAATAAAGATTGGGACAAATTAAAAAATGCTGTGAATGGTGCCGCTGAAGAAGTATTGGGAAAGCAACAAAAGAGAAACCCCAAAAGATTAAAATTGTGGAATGAAGAACTAAAATATGAAATTCAACAGAAAAGGAGATTATATAAAATATGGTTGGATACTAGGAGGATTGAAGATCATATTAATTATAAGGAACAGAGAGCAACAGTTAGGAAACTAACTAGACTAAGTAAGAGGGAAAGCTGGAACTAATTTGTAAGTCGAATAGAACGTGATATAACAGGAGCTAAACGATTTGGGTTTAAGATGTTTAAAAACCTAAGAGAGGAGGAAAATGATCGAGCCAAAATCAACTCCATAACTGGGAAACAATGGATACAATATTACTCAGATCTGTGATATGATCAAGAGGAAGAGGCAACAATAACACAAAGAACAGAGGAACAAAATGAAATAACAATGAAAGTGATAGAATAGGCTCTGAAACAAGGAAAAAATAGAAAAGCTCCCGGATGTGATAATATCAACATGGAACTATGGAAACATGGAGGGAAGAAGTTAAAAAATGAGATTAATACAACTCTTCAATCTAGTATGGAAGGAAGGAAGAATACCAGAAGAATGGTGTACGGCCAACATAATAAACATACATAAGAAAGGAAGTAGAAATAATTGTGAAAATTATAGAGGTATCTCTTTATTACCTACTGCATATAAGTTTTACTCTGCAATATTAAAAAAGAAACTATATCCTATGGCGGAGAATATACTAGGAGAGGAACAGAATGGTTTTAGGAAGGGAAGATCGTGTATAGATGCTATTTTTACCATAAAACAGATCTTAGAAAAAATATCTGAATACAACTTACAAAGCTGTTTGCTGTTTATAGACTATAACAAAGCATATGATAAAGTACAAAGAAATAAATTATGGGAGATCCTAGAAGAATATAAAATAACACCTAATTTGATTAATGCTGTTAAATCATTATATAATAGAACAATAATACAAATTGATAAGGAAAGAGCACATGTTAATAAAGGACTAAGACAAGGATGTGGATTGTCACCAATTTTATACGATTTATATCTAAATAAGATAATTGCAGACTGGAGAACAAAATATATACCAAAAGGTTTAGCTCTGAAGAATGCTAGTATAGACATCAAGTGCTACTGGCAGAAAATGAAATAGAATTACAAAAAGCAGTCAAACATTTAAATGAAATAGGAAAAGAATATAATAAGAACATTTCTGGAAAGAAAACGAAAGCAATGGCAATGGTCGGAAGAGAACAAAAGAGAATAAAAATAGTCATAGACGATGATATTATTGAGCAAGTATCAACATTTAAATACTTAGGGTCGAAAATATCAATTGGGAATACAAAAGCAGATATCGACGGGAATATAGAGACCTATAACAAATTAAATGGTTGTATAAAAAGACACTTCGGCAAAAGCATGAGAAGAGAAGTGAGACAAAGACTATATAATATTGTCTCAAAACCAGCATTAAAGTACGCTTGCGAAACCTGGGTCCTGGGATCCAGAGTAGAAGCAGCTCAGATGAGGTTCCTACGACCACTACTGGGAGTCACAAGATTAGACCGATTGAGGAACACAGATATAAGAGCAAGACTTATGGAAGAAAATATGATTGAAGAGATTCAACGCTACCAGAAGGAATGGAAGGACCATGTTTTAAGGATGCCCCGCTCGAGATATTCACGGCAAGCACTGTTTTATCAACCTACTGGACGAAGAAATATTGGAAGACAATTAAAAAGATGGAGTGATCAGTTCGTGTAGCCTCGGAACAGGTCTTTGGCCTAATCCTTGTTGGGAAGAGAAGAAGAGATAGTAAGAGATTTTTGTAAGAGATATACAAAAACTTGCTGCACAAAAATGTATATTTCATTTCATTAAAACACACAATTTATGTTCTTTACTTTTTTTTTTTTTTTTTTTTTTTTTAAGAGTTAACCGTTTTCGAGATATTCCGGATTATTGGTTTCAATTTTAGCCACTTACTTTTTCTCAAACGGGAAGACATTTTTCTTCTCGTTTCTCGTTTGTTAACTCCTGGAAAGCAAAATATTGAAATTTCAATTGCTTCATAGAGTGACCGGATTTTAAGGACGAGACAAACGCTTTAATCTCTGCATATTCTTTTTTCCCTTCTACTTACAAGGAAGTTAGTATTAAGATTAATTCCACTTATGTTTGTCTTGATTAGCATGATATAGATAACGGTTAATGTTTTAACTAAAAGGTTTGTTTAGCGAACAGCCAGAGGACATCATTTGAATAAAACACAGAATGTTTCATTCAACTTACATGGGACTAAGTAATAAGGATAATTTCTGCTAAAGCTTATCTTGATTAGCAGGATGAAGAATAAACTTTTTAACAATAATTTGTTACAAGATGTAGAGAAGATCATGTAAATGTAAAACATTTATTGTGTTTTTTCTCTTCCAAATATGTACAACAAGTAAGTAGAGAAGGACTTGCACTCCACTCAAAACTTCAATAAACGGATTTCGCTGCATGTACATGTTTTTGGGTCCCCTAAATTCAAGAAAGCATTTTTAGAAAAAGGTCTGCACCTGATGTATGTGAGTGCGTTTGTAAATCATATCTCAAAAACGAAGAGACAGCTGAGTAACAAACTTCATATTTAAGTTCAATATCTCTCAAGGATGTGACAAAAAGATTTTCGAATTTTTGGATGCAATAGAATACTTTCACATATGTGCACAGTAGTATAGAGAAAATAAAAACACTTCTCTGCATAGTCACTATTTGGTTCTACCAGAACCTTTCCTGTTCTCTCGCAGTGTAGTTCGTGAGGTCGTTTGTAAGGGCATAGCCCTTGGTGAGAAGTAGCACAAAAAGGAAAGCTGTGAAGTACGTTCTTCATGTGATCCCAATATGAAGAGTCAAGCAGGGCTTTCTGCTGATGTCAGGGAATAAGGACCTTGGGGTAAACACAGCACTATATTTATATTAGTGTGACACATTTTCTGGAGGTTGCTGCCTGCCTTATCGCATCCAGAACTTGGGTTGTTGTCAAGACAGTGTAATTAGTCATAGCGGGCGAGAGGGGGAACGTCGAGGGCCACTGAAAATTCACAGCAGACGCTGCTACTAGCGCCGTCAACATAAATTAGTTAGGGAATCCCTTTCGGACCCTGATACTAGCGCGCGATGCACTCCTGCATATTCAACAAAATGGTGGCTCTGACTTTCCTGATTTTTAGCTTATGGATACAATTTATATACCGAGTGCTGCTTATTCTTCATACAAGTATTACAAAAAATCTCATTTGGTCCATTTGCATTATATTCTACTGGTTCAGTAAAAGAAGTTCAATTACAAAATTCTATTTTTACTTTCTCTACACGCATTATGTACATACTGTATAGAGAAAATATTTTATTCAACCCAAAAATCCGATGCTGACATTGGATGCTTTAAAGTCTCTTGTATCCAACATAGTATTTTTAGAAAAAGGTACTATGTGTCAGTGAACACGATAACTCAAAAACGAAAAGCCTTTAAATTCAAAATTTAGTATTTCAGATAACTATCTCTCAAGGATGCGACACGAAGATTTTGAGGAAAATCCCTTTCCCCCAAACTACCCTTTACATGGAAAAAAATTCGAAAATGTTGATTTTCTCAAAAATGTCTATCGATTTTGATTAAAATTCTGTATATCAAAATATTTACACAATAAATAAAATGTATATCTTGAATTTTCTAGGAACAGCCTTTAAAGAACTCTTTATTCTGGATGAATTTTGCTGGATTTTGCATATCTTGTAAACCATAAGAGATAGATGGAAACTTACTACATAAAGAATATAGATCATGTTAAAACAAACACTTTATACCATATATATTTTTTTCGTGGAGTTAACCATTTTTGAGACATTCATTGTTGTTGATTTCAATTTTAAAATACTTTAACATTTTCACTTGTTAACTCCTGGCAATGTAAGGAAACGGATTTCATACACATGGTAACCAGCTTTTAAAAGATTTGACTATCGTTTTGCCCTAGTGTGTTCCATTATTTTCCTTCTACTTACAAGGAAGCCTTTCTACTAATGTTTATCTCGATTAGCATAAAGTAGATAGGAGAATAAACTCGTCGACAATAATTTCTTACAGAGATGTAGATGTTTTATATAATCAAATTTTCAATTTTTTTTCTATAAAGGTTAAGGAATGTTAGTGGGGGAATTTTCTTGAAAATCTTCGTGTCGCCTTTTTGGAAGATACTGAACTTAAACACCAAGCTTGGTATTTAACGAACTTTTATTTTTAAACTATGCTGTCCCCCCCCCCACACACACGGCAAATTTGGTTTCATATCATATTACCATTGAAAAGTTAGGATCGAATTTTGGGTGCAATACAATACCTTCTCTACACACAGTGTACATAGTACGTGTAGAGAAGTAAAAAAATATATGACATAAAGTGTGTGTTTTCATGTGATCTACATATTTTTTGTGTAGTATGTGTTTGGCTATCTCTTATGGTTTACTAGTTATACAAAATTAACCCGAATGAAGAGGTCCTCAGAAGTTACTCCCAGAAAATTCAATACATACGTTTCGTTTGTCATATGCCATTTTAATAAAATTCTTAGTGCCATTTTCAAAATATGTTCTATGCAAAGGGTAGTTGTAGGAGGAGGAATTTTCTTGAAAATCTTTGTGTAGCTTCCTTGGAAGATACTGAACTTAAACACTAAGTTTTGTATTTAATTCGAATTTTCTTTTTTGAGTTATGCTGCCCACAGAGCTTTTTTGGGGGGTTAGGGGTCTCAAAATATGTATTTCCTGCGAAACCTCAATTTGGAATTTTAGGTGGAAAACAATACCTTCACTATCCATTGTGAACATTATACATACGGGCTAAAGAAAGTAATAGGGTTTGGTAAAAATAGTTGCATATAGAATAGGTAAAGAAAATCATGTATTTGGAATTCATTATAGTTTTGGTTACTGTTACCGATTCTAAGCTAAAGTGCATGCTTATGTATTCACTCTGAATACATGAGAACAATAAATCAAAACTGCAATGTATATTTAGGCATGGATTGAAAATCTTCAGGTTACTTTTTGTAGAACATGTGTTACATTTGGGAACCAAAGTAATTCTTGTAATATACATTAAATAAAGGCGAATTTCAATAGAATTTCAATGAAATCGTTATGTTCCGTTTTCATGACACTCCACATATCTGTAACAAATTTTTGTTGTTTACTTCGTGTTAATTGAGAAAAATTAGCAGAAATAGTCTTTATACTGGCTTCCTTGTAAACAGAGGGGCAATAAAAGCTAAAGCAAAAAGTCGACAAATTCCGAGATAAGAAAAGTATTTTGAAACTGAAAAAAAATACAAGGAATGTCTCAAAAACGGTCTACTCCAGAAAAAAAAAAAAGCATATGTGCTCCACTCTCTGGCCTTCTGTATCTCTCTGTAACAAACGAGATTGTTAATAAGCTTATTCTTCTATCCACTTCATGCTAATCGAGTTAAACATTAGCAAATGGTCTTATTACTTAGTTCTTTATAAGTAGGAAGGAAATACGGGAATATACTAGGCTAAACCGATAGTCAAATACTTTAGAATGTGGTTGCTATATTATAGAATTGCGATTCTTTACATGGTTAGGTGTTGACAAGTTCCGGTATGAGAAAAACATTGAATATTTTGATAGTGAAATCAATAACAAGGAATATCTTAAAAGTGGTCAACTCCACGAACAAAATACATATTACTTAAACTCTAGATTGTTTGTATAGCAAGTTTTTGTCTATCTCTTACGGTTTACCAGTTATGAAAATTCCCCAAAATTCATTCAGAATAAACATTCAGAGGCTAATCCCAGAAGATTTAATATATACATTTTATTTGTCAAGTAAACATTTTTAATATACGATATTTTAAACAAAATCTTTAGAGACATTTTAGAGAAGATCAAAATTTTCGAAAGTTTCTCTATGTAAAAGGTAGTTGCGGGGGTGGGCAGATTTTCTTGAAAATCTTCGTGTCGCATTTTTGGAAAATACTGAACCTAAATACAAAGTTTGGTATTTAACGGACTTTTCATTATTAAGCTATAATAACTCCTTGGCACGACAGCTCACGGGGAACCTTGGCCTACCGCCCGGCCGCTGCGTCCCCCATCTCGGTTCACTATAGACGTCTGGGTGTAGGGAGGGGTACGGCAAACTGCGGAATAATGAGGGAATTCGGGGTACATAGTGAAACGATAGAGTGCAAAATCAGAGCAGTTAAATATTGGATGAGAATCGTTCACGGAAACCAATCTCTAATTAGGGCAGTCTGCTACCGTGAACAGTTGCGAATGGAAGGTAATTTGACGTGGGCATCAAAATTAAAGAAAGGGTTGGAAACCATTGGGATGGGAGACATTTGGATGGCGGGGCAGGAAAACAGGCGAAGTATTTGGAGAAAAATTAAGAAACGTCTCTGTGATATTGACAGACAGCAAATAATTGCGCAATGCACAGAGAAGAAGTCATTAGAAGTACAGTCTGGGCTGAAATCGGAGTGGGGTATGGAGCAATACATCAAAACAGGTACCAAACTCATTAGAGAGGGGCTCGCGTGGATTAGACTAGGAGCATGGAGGAGCACGAAAATTTCTGACGTGAATGGTATAAGAATCTGTCCCATTTGCGAGGAGGAAGAGTCGTGGACTCACATCTTGGCAAGATGTAGGGGTACGGAGGAATGGCGGGAAAAATATTTGCCTCAATTTTTTACCACTGCGAATGTAGGGATAGAAGCATGTTGGACGCTACTGGCAGGCACGGAAAACATGGACGGGCTAGGTAAATTTATACTTAAGGCAAGACAGCTGAGATCTGAGGAGGCTGCCAATAGAGAAGGGGGGGGATAAGATCAACTAAACAAAAGTGACTACAATGTTCTACATACATGTATATTATATCAGACTTAGGTCAATGTTGTGCTAGGGTTGTATATTTTATGTGTATATATGTCTTTTAAGTGTAATTATCTATGATAAGAGGGTGCATTTATGGAGGTGTACTCTGTGCTGTAAATTTAAATTGGTATATTTGAATATCTTTGTATCTTTATTTTCGGATTCACTCTTAATTTTTATTGTTGTTTAATATTGCTTTTGACTGTGTATTTCCTTTGTCTTTTTATTTTCGTGTTTACTCTTTTAATTCTTTGTTGTGGTTGTTGTTTTAATATTGCTTGTAATGTGTATTGCAAAAGCACGTACGGTCTGTGGACCCGTGCGACTGTTGAAATTCTATGTATGATATTGCTATATTAATAAATACACTTATTCATTCATTCATTCATGTATATAGTACCTGCTGAGAAAATAAAAATGCAGATGATAGAAATTGTGTGTTTTAACGAGATCTACATTTTTGTAGGAAGTTCTTTTGTATCTCTTACGATTTAGTGGTTTTACAGATTCATCAAAATCTGTACAAAACGAAGAACTCTTAAGAGACTATTAGCAGAAAATTCAAAATATGAATTTTATTTGGCTTTTAAATGTCTTTAATATACGTTATTTTAATCAAAATCGTTAAAGTTATTTTTGAAAAGAAATCTAATTTTTTCCAAGTACAGGGTAAATTTAAAGTAGCTATTTTTGTCACAGCCTGAAAAATGATGAACTTAGTTATGTTTGGTATTAACCGACATTTCGTTTCTGAGTTGTGGTGTTCATAGACACACGCACATACGGAATTTTCTCCAAAAGTGCTTCTTTAGGATTCAAGGGACCTAAACCTAAATCTTGGTATCGAATTTTTTACATTCCCTGCCTAGGCACTAAGTAAAGAAAGAAAAAGAAAGAAATTGTTCAATATATCTAGTGTCCTCGCCAACATTTCACTTAAAATATGGAATTTATAAATTCACAGTCTGTAAATGAACTTAGGGACTTAACAGTGAAATGTTACAAGCTATATGGCATCAGTGTTCTTTTGATTATGAAATGAAATGTTGAGGAAGTGCATGTGTGAAATTTGGAAAATGCACATTATACAAGATATCTTATACCAGCTATTACACACAATAGGTCATATTTTTGTTATTCATTATATTTCTAACTTGTATGGTTATTTAAATAATATTTTTTGTATTTGTCATAATAAAATACGCCACTTAATGCATTTTTTAAAAAATATGATGTCCTCCATTCACATGATTTTGTCTACATCTCTGTAACAAATTATCGTTAAGCTCATTCTTCTATTTATTTAAAGCTAAAACATTAATAGAAACGGTTGCACTCGTTATCAGTACTTGGGCGATTGCACCCGACAACTCACATTTATGAAAAATGGAGATCAGGCCAAATTTGTAATACAGGATCAACACAGTAACAGGAGACAGAAATTATATATGTGCTGCCCCGCTAACTATAATAAACAAAATGGGATCCAGTGTAACTTTTATAATAGTAATTTATTTGATTAATAAATCTGAAAACTTTAACAATAACAATATATAATAAAATAATTAATGCGCGTAATATAATTCCTATTCAACTCGAAATGAAATTACAGAGTTCCCCCATGAATTAACTTTTTAACAAAGATGAAAATCAGTGAAATGCACTATACAACGTGGTAATTTGGCATATTATTTCACGTAACTGGCAACGAAGTGACTAAATGAGAAATTATGGCAGTTAACCTGTTCACAAAACCCAAATGAATTTAAATATTCGTTTCACCAAGCAATCATGTCCACGTATCGCAAAGGAGATCAGTTTAGCCCTTACGATAAAGAATTAGTGGCGAATCACGCCATCAGAATACACTTACCGCTCCACCCTGAGAAGACCTGAGACTGACTGACAGACAGCTTTCCCTCTTTAACCCGGGGGAAAAAAATGCAACTCACGCGGCAAAATGCGAACTACTTAACAAGTGCCTCTATAAGCAGCGCGGAGCGTAAGAACAGTGTTGCCACATCATACGGTACCAGAATGGTGCACGGTCTTATTACTTAGTTCCTTGTAAGTAGCAGGGAAGTAAGGGAATACAGTAGGCTAAACAGACAGTCAAATTTTTTAAAATGTGGTTACTATGGCATTGAATTCCGTTTCTTTGCGTGGTCAAGTGTTGACAAGTTCTCGTATGAGAAAAGTTTAAGTATTTTAAAACTGAAATCAATAACAAAGAATATCTCTCAAAGGGCCAAGTGCACGAAAAAAAAATGTTATGACCCATATTATGTGTTTTATCTTGATCTACATTTACTGTGTAATAAGTTTGTGTCCATCTCTTACGGTTTACCAGTTATGCAAAATTCAATAAAAATCATCTAGATAAATATGTGTATAGAGGCTAATCCCAAAAAATTCAAGATGTACATTTTATTTGCCACGTAAATATCGTAAGTGTAAATGATTTTAATCAAAATCAAAATTTTAAAAATGTTTTTCATGTAAAGAGTTGTTTGGGATGGGGGGATTTTCTTGAAAATCTTCGTGTCGAATCCTTGGTAGATACCAAACTTAAATTACAAGTTGGGTATTTAACGTCTTCCCGTTTTTGAGCTGCTGTTCGCAGACAGACAGACACACACACATACACAGAACCACGCACACACACGCAGACACAGAGATCTGTTTCCAAAAATGCCTTTTCTGGATTCAGGGGGACCCAAAACATGTATTTCCGGAGAAATCTCCGTATTAAATGTTTGTATGCATTACAATAGCTTCTCTATATACTACGTACATAGTACGTGTAGAGAAAGTAAAAATATTCACATAAAATTCCAGTTTTATAGTAAATGAGTTTAAAATCAGATCTATCATATTATATGGTTATATTAGCTTCAATTAGTGCAGAAATATCATTACTTTTTGTACTCCCAAAAATTCTTGATTTTTCAAAATTTAATAATCTACCAAAATTGTGGCATCATTCAAAAAAGTAACACTGTTATTTTCTGTAACGTGCTTTTTAGATGCGATATAAAGAGCTTAGAAACAAATTAGTAAAAAATTGCATCGTGTGGAACATTTTGAGCGTGGAAAAGTGATGAGAAAAGAGAGAAATTAGGTTTAAACTTGAACGTGGCTATTAATAAACGTGCCTATCCAACTATAGTTTTAGTTTAATTGGTAAAACTCGGGAACGCGGTATATTTTCATAAAGTTTATAACTTTAATCGTTTTATTTTGAAACAAAGCATTTTTTTTTAAAAATGTGGAAAGGTTTTGATCAAATTTCATAGATGCATTATTTTAAGTTTATCACCAAACATGTCACTGTTGAAGAAGCTCTGAATCGCTTTCTCTACTTTAAGTTCGACATCAATAATTTTTCCACCAACCTCTTTCAATTTTCGGCAAGGCTTTGTAAGGTCTCACGTTGACGTCCAAGCCGTAATAAATTGGATTTTCAGTCCCAGTGGCTGAGCATTCAGTCCCCTTGCTGGTTCTTTCTGGCACTCGGCGGTTGCGAACACCAAGTGTTAACAGCCAAGAAACGTCCCATGAAGTTTGTAAATATCCTTACCTGAAACAAAAAAGAAAACAATTTGTTTCATAATCTTTGTTTATGGAGTAACAAGAATATGAACATTAGGTATTAAAGCTTATAAAGCGTGTAATTTGCTAACCAATAATTATATTATGTGGTCGAGTGGTCAGCGAGCTGACTTCTCACCCGGAGGTCCCAGCTTCTATTCCCGGCTGGGGCGGGTAATTTTTCTTTAGCCAGAACTATTCCCTTTTCCCCATAATGTCTGGAGGTATGTATGTGAGAGTGAATGTGTGTGTGGTTGAGGAAAATAAAATTGTTGAAACCAAGCGTAAAAGAAGCTACAGACGAGTTGTTTCAAGTACAAAGCCCCCAATATGACCGTAGATGTTAAAGGGGGCTATAAATGTAACAATAAAAAACCAATTATGTTGGAATTTTATACTTAATGGAAATAAATTTTGCAAAGTGGTTTACTTTTGTATTGTTTCCTGAATATTGCAATTTAGACAGTAACAATAATTGTATATTTTTATAAAGTTTTAAAGGAAGAAGTCAACATAAAATTTTTCAAAATTTTGCTTTTTATTTTTTATTTTAATTTTATTCTCTGATTTTTACTTTCTCTACCGGTAGAGAAAGTATTGTATTCCACCCAAATATCAGATTTCAGCGGAAATATTTACTGTTGGTCTCCTGAGTCCAGAAAGGTCAACATTCTAAGAAAAGGTCCATATATGTGTATGTGTGTGTCCGTGTATCTCCGATAACAAAATTGAAATTAAGTTCAGTATCTTCCAAGGATGCGACTCAAAGTTTGGTATTTAACCAACTTTTTATGTTTTAGATATCGTGTTACAAGACATACGTATATACACATACGCAAACGCGTAGTCCTTTTTGTAAAAATGTTTGTTTTTTTGTTTCTTTTTTATTCAGGGGACTCTAATACATATACCTATTTCCGAATATTTGGAGGAATACAATACCATCTCTACCTTCTATGTGCATGCACCCACGTGCTAGAGAAAGGTAAAAACTGTCATCTGTGGCCGCCCCGTGGCCCTTTGTTTAGATCACTAGCCTCTCACCAAGGCAGTCCGGGTTGGATCTCAGGTGACCGCATGTGGAATTTTGTGTTGGACAAAGCATCGCAGAGGCGGGTTTTCTTCGGGTTCTCCTGTTTCCCTCGCCATCGCATTCCGCCAGTGCTCCATCTTCATTCCAAATATCATCAGTGTCATAGCCTTCAGTTCCTATTTTGTAAAACAGATTTTAAATACTATCAAAAAATGAAATAATGAAGACTAAAGAGTGCATACTGCATTATGACAGAGAGTAACAATGTACATGTCAAACATATAAATCTTTGCCACAAGCTACTGGATGTCATGCCATCTAGTAATCCAAATCTATAATAAATAATATTCTTCTGGAATTCAAATTATATGGAAAGGAAACACGGACATCTGGTCATTACTTTAAAAATCTGATGTGTTCCATTCACATGACTTTCTCTACATCTCTGCAACAAATTTTTGTTAAAAAGCTTATGCTTCTATTTACATTTTAGTCGAGAAAAAAAAATAGCAGAAATTGTCTTATTACTTGCTTCCTTGTAAGTAGAAGGGAAATAAAGGTGTACTATAGGCTAAACTGATATCCAAAAGCTGGTTGTTATGTGATTGAAGTTTATTTGTTTGTACAAACAGTCGTTGACAAATTCCTTTATGAGAAAAGTAAGGTTCTTAAAGTTGAAACTAAAAACAAGGATCAACTCCACGAAAAAAATGTATTTGACATAAATTGTGTGTTTTAATGTGCTCTATATTTTTTGTGTTTTAAGTTTTTGTCCGTCTCTTACTCTTTAGCAGTTATGCAAAATACCGTACAATTCATCCAATATAGTCTTCAGAGAATATTCCCAAAAAATTCAAGAGATACATTTTATTTGTCAGGTAAATATCTTAATATCTGACATTTTAATCAAAATCGTTAGAGCCATTTTTTAGAAAATCAAAATTTTCTAAAAAAGTGCCATGTAAAGGGTAGTTGGGGGTGGGGGATTTTCTTGAAAATCTTCGTGTCGCATCCTTGGAAGATATCAAACTTAAGTCCACAGACACACAGACAAACACAGACACACGGACCTTTTTGTAAAAATGCTTTTTTTATGGAAATACAAAACATGTATTTCCGGTGAAATCTCGGTATCGAATTTTTGGGTGGAATACAATACCTTCTTTATACACTATGTACATAGTATGTGTAGAGAAAGTAAAAATACAGACACTAATTTCAAAATGTAAACTGTGCTTATAACTTAGGGACATCTGGCAACCCAATAAATAACACAGCCAATGGAAGTTTTGGAGTAATGATCCCTGCTGAGAATTTCTAAATCATAGCCACTTATTACAGGCCGACAACGATAAAAAGCTGCAGAAGGTGACGGAACTGGTGTTAAGGCCGAGAGTGGTTGATGACAAAGTGACAGGAAAGGGCGCTGATAAATCAGGTGAGTTAAGGGTGGAGTAGGTGCTATACGTCGGCTGTGTCGGCGTCGACAGATGGCAACGTAGCCGCAACACCAGAAAATTGTCACCTTAATTTCGCACTCATTTCACAATCATGATGGATAGGGGCGTGTCATGTAAGCCTTTGGTTTGGATCCAAATTGATGCATCTAATGCCAGACGTAGATTGAAACCTTGAGTTCGATGAGGCAATACTTTCATTCTCTCACAGCAAACAGCCGTTTTAGAGTGAACGCGTTTTTTTTTTTCTGTAGGCATAAAATCAACCTATATAAACAATATAATTGACTACCTACGTGGTCGAGTGGTCAGCGAGCTGACTTCTCACCTGAAGGATCCGGGTTCCATTCCTAGCTACAGCGGGGAATTATTCCCTATCACCCAAGAGTCTGGAAGTATGTATGTGAGGGTGAGTGAGTGTGTATTTGAGGAAAATAAGCAATTTAAACCCAATGTAAAAGATCTAAATACGAGTTGTTTGTAATGTAAAGCACCCGATATGGCCCTAAATGTTAAAGGGGGTTGTTTAAATAAAACAATGATAAAAAATCCGATGTGTTCCATTCACATGACTTTCTCTATATCTCTGCAACAATTTATAGTCAAAAAGCTTATTCTTCTATTTACTTCTTGCAAATTTAGAAAAAATAGCAGAAATGGTCTTATTACTTGCTTCCTTGCAAATAGAAGGCAAATAAGGGAGTAACATAGGTTAAATGACAGTAAAAAGTTGGTTGGTATGTGACTGAAGTTCCTTTGTTTGTATGGACAGGAGTTGACAAATTCCGTATGAGAAAAGTTAAGTTTTTCAAAGCTGAAACCAAAAACAAGAAATATCTAAAAAAGATCAACTCCACGAAAAAAATGTATTTGTATGTCTTAATGTGATCTACATTTTTTGTGTGTTAAGTATTTGTCCATCTCTTACGGTTTAGCATTTATGCAAAATTCCTCCAGAATAAAATAGTCTTCAGAGGTTATTCCCAGAGAATTCAAAATATACATTTTATTTGCCAAGTAAATATATTTAATATTTAACCATTTAATCAAAATCTTTAGAGCCATTTTTAAGGAAATCAACATTTTCGAAAAATGTTCCACGTAAATTGTAGTTGGGGTGGGGGATTTTCTTGAAAATCTTCGTGTAGCATCCTTGGAAGGTGTCAAACTTAATACCAAGTTTGGTATTTAACGGTCTTTTCATTTTTGAGCTATGCTGTCCACAGACACACAGATACACACACGCACACGCGGACATTTTTGTAAAAATGCTTTTTTTGGATTCAGGAGGACCCAAAACATGTATTTCCGGTGCATTACAACACCTTCTCTATACACTATGTACATAGTACGTGTAGAGAAATTAAAAATATTAATAATTCACCCGCCTCTGTACTGTAATGGTAGCCTGATAATCTGACATTCAAGACATCCCAAGTTTGAATCTCGGCAAGGGTGAGTTAACCGGATCAGAACTTTTCCGGGATTTCCCTTATACCCAGGAAAAGAATGTCGAGTAACTAAAGTTCTATTAATCCCGGGTTCATTTGAATATCACTGCACCCATTTCATTTATTGTGTGATATGATCTAACTGTTTAAAAACATCTAAACTACAAAACAAAAGACGTTTGATGTGTTCCATTCATTTCACACTATCTGAAAAAAAAACTATTTTTAGTAAGGACCATACTTTTATCTACATAATATTGATCACGAAAAATATTAGCTAAAATGGCCTTATTGCGTAGTTCCTTTTAAGCAGAAGGAAATAAAAGAGAACACTCTTGGTTAAAGACATAGTAAAATTCTTTAAAAGTTGGCCACTATGCGGCTGAAAATCAAATAAAAAAAATCATGAACTGTTTGAGGAATCCCATTTGAGAAAAGTTTACAATTATTTTAAAATTGAAAACAATAAAAGCGAATGTATATAAAATGGATAAATCTACAAAAAGTGTACATGACATAAATGAACTACGTTTGCATTTTTGTGTACTAAGTTTTGTCCTATCTCTTACGGCTTACCAGATATATAAAATTCATTCATTGACTATTCCCAAGAAATCCAAGTTATACAGTCTATGATAGCAAATGGCATATTAAACAAAATCGTTTGGGCCATTTTTGAGAAAATCTACATTTTCGAAATTTTCTCCATATAAATGTTAGTTGGGGTGAGAGGATTTTCTTAAAATCTTCGTCTCGCATTCTTGGAAGATGCTGAACATAAATGTAAAGTTTTATATTTAACGGACTTTTAATTTTGAGCTTTGCTGCTCACGTACAGACACTCACACCTTTTTCTAAACAGGTTTTTTTTTTTTATTCAGGGGCTCCCAAAACAGTATTTCCGATGAAATCTCGGTATCGGCATTTTTGGTGCAATGCTATACTTTCTTTAATCACAATGTACATATTACGTGTAGAGAAAGTAATAAATCTTATGTATTCCATTCACAAGACTTTTTCTACATCTCTGCAAGAAAATATTGTTAAAAAGCTTATGATTCTATTTACTTCATGCCAATCGAGAAAGAAATAGTGTTATTATTGCTTCTTGTAAATAGAAGCGAAATGTGGGAGTACCATAGGTTAAAGTGATAGTCAAAAACTGGTTACTCTGTGACTGAAGTTTCTTTGTTTGTGTGGAAGGAGTTGACAAATTCCTGTATGAAGTTTTTTAAAAGTGAAATTTAAAATAAGGAATAATTCAAAAACGAATAACTCCACCAGAAAAATGTATATAATATAAATTGTGTATTTTAAAGCGATCTACACGTTTTGTGGGGTAAGTTTTTGTCCATCTCTTACGGTTTAGCAGTTATATAAAATTCCGTAAAATTCATCCAGAATAAAGAAGCTATTCCCATAAAATTCAAGTTATACATTTTATTTGTTAGGTAAATATCTTTAATATACGATATTTTAATCAAAACTTTTAGAGCCATTTTTAAAGCATAAAGATTTTCGAAAAATGTTCCATTTAATGGGTAGTTTGGAGTGGGGGGGGGGTATTAATCAAAATCTTCGTGTCGCTTCCCTGGAAGATATTAAACCTAAATACCAAGTTTGGTATTCTATCAGCTTTTCATTTTTGAGTTATCGTGTTCACAGATACACGTACACGGAATACAGTTAACCGTAAAACATATATTTCCGGTGAAATCTCGGTATCAAATTTTAGGATGGAGTGCAATACCTTTTCTGTACTCTATGCACATAGTACGTGTTGAGAAAGTAAAAATGGACACTCGATCTTTTACCTCCGAAGTACAGATATTCTCGGCATCTAATTTTTCGCTAGAAAACCATAATTTCTGTAGCTACATTGTAAATTTATATACATATACATGTTAGAGAATGTAAAAAAAAACTTTGATTTTTTGCACTTATATGACTTTCTATCTATATTCCAATAATTTATTCTATAAAAGCCTATTATTCGATCTACTGCATGCTTATCAAGATAAGCGTTAGAGTATGGTGAAATAGGTGGAATAGATGGAGAAAGCTATGTGAATGTAACTTTCAGAATTTTTTCCTAGATCACTATTGTTTATGCTTTCAATAAACAGAAGCGCATTTGTACAACGTCGTAAGAAAATGCCGAAATTCTCCAGAGTAATGAAAGAGGGGCATCTCAGAATATCATGACAAACCACCTAAGAAAACACAATGGCAGCTAAAAGCATGGTAAACAATTGCTTTCTTCATCACACCCACTCTCCGTCGAGATGGAGCATCTGACGTGTGACAAGTAGAATTAAAAATCTTGTTGGCAATCACTTCCTGCAGCTGAAGTGCTCTACTCGACAGCCCACAGCAAATGAAAAAATCTGGTGTGTTCCATTACATGACTCTCTCTACATCTCTGCAACAAATTATTGCTAAAAATCTTATACTTCTTTTTACTTCATGCTAATCGAGAAAAAATAGCAGAAACAGTCTTATTACTTGCTTCTATGTAAGTAGAAGGGAAATAATGGAGTAGCATAAGCTAAAGTATTAGTCAAAAGCTGGTTGCTATATGACTGAAGTTCCTTTGTTTGCATGGACAGGAGTTGACAAATTCCAGTATGAGAAAAGTTTAAGTATGTTAAAGCTGAAACCAAAAACAAGGAATATTTCAAAAGCAATCCACTCCATGAAACAATTTTATTCAACATAAACAATGTAAAATAAGAACTAAAGCTTTCCTGGCGACGTGTTAATTCAAAATCTTCTCGGGCTTCTAGCCAGGTAAAAACTTGGCTTGACACCAACGTTTCGAAGAAGTACATCTTCCTCGTCTTCAGGGTGAACTGATGGTTTGAGCTTGCGGAGACTGGTATTTATAAGAGCTGGGATGAAGCTAACATCTGATTGGTTCGCGAGATATTATGGCTTTTTTTTTTTTTTTTTTTTTTTTTTTTTGGAAAGGGGAGACAGAGAGAGAGTTGGAGGGTTGAAAGAATGGCTTATCTCGCCATTGGGTGAAGATTAGAAGGGAAAAATCGGGTGTGACAGGAAAGGAACAGTGAATGGGGAATGATGGAGTTCTGCGGTAGCACCTCCGTGATTATTGGTAAAGTTGATGTTGCTGCAGCATATGGGGCTGCAACAAGGAATGGCTTATCTAGTCTGTAAACATGACCCGAGGGCCCTGAGTACAGCGCTAGGGAGTCTTGGGTGTGCTTTAGTACTGATGTCTGGTGGAACGGGTGTGTGTGAGAGGGCATGAAGTTTTGGTGGTAAGGTCCTGAAGAATCCGTTGGTGACTACTTGCAATTTGCTCAGCTACATTGTTGACTGTTAGTTCTTGGCTGTCAAGAACTGCAGTATAGCACTTATTGATGTCCTTTCGGGTTCCTTTGAGTAGGTCATCCAGAAAGGTGAGGCGTAATGGTAATTTTGAAGTTTGAACATAGAGGTCCTGGTTGGCCTCCAAGATCCTGGCGTTTACGTCGTGAATTTCCTGTAGTAGGGTGTAGAGGACGTCCAGCTCCAAGAGGAACTCAGACGTGACCTTTTTCTGGGCTATGGCATCGGTGTCTTGACGGTTGGCTGTAGTAGTGGTGTGGGCGTCTGAGATGGCTGCGGTCATGGTAGTGAGGGCTTCTTCCAGCGTGTTCAATCGGCCGCTTATGAGCAGGACCTCTGAGTGCAGGTCCTGCACGGCGTCTTTAACGGCGCTGTCGGATGGCGCTGCTGCCTGTGGAGTGTTAGTGGCGACAGGCAGGTAATGGGTGATGGAGTCTTCCGTCTGCGTCGAGGTGGTGGTTGTTGAAGTCCTCGCCTTTTTGTCTATGGGTGTGGCGGCAGAGGCTGGTGTCAGGTGGCGGCGGCTGCGTGGGTAATAGGGGCACTGCGCCTGTCCTGTGAAATGACCAGGGCCATCACAGGTGGCGCAGTACCGGCGTCGAAATCTGAGATCATGAGCTGCGCATTCAGCTGTCAATCTGGGCGCCCCACAGTAGTGGCACCGTGGGGGCTCAGCGCAGGTGTCGGCGGTGTGGCCGAATGCGCAGCAGCGGCGACATGGAAGCTGGCGACTACCTCTGCTGGCCTCAACTGTGTGACGGCGCCCACAGATGAGCAGACCGTCAGTCAAGGCTGCAGTGTAGTCGGTTGCGTCGGAGAATTCGAGGCGCACCAATGGTGTTGGACCCCTCGAACTAGTGATACGGGAAGCCCGTATCACTGAGGGCCACTGGTGGCGAGCTGCTGCGGTGAAGAAGCGGTGGGGGAGGTCCAGCGGAACTCCCCGGATCACCGCGCTGTGCTTCACAGGAAGCACAGGTTGGTTGGGCTGCGGCGGCTGCGTTGTACATGGCTCGGTCACAGCGGCGGTGGATGATTTGCTGGCCGGCAGGTGCGGCTGCAACTGCCGGCATTCTGCGGCGGCTGGAGGCGGAAGGGTGGCACTGCTCTCAGCCGAGAGGGCCGGTTGGTGCTCGGCTGTGGCTGCGGCGACTGGAGGCGGAAGAGTGGCACTGCTCTCATGTGCGAGCTTTGACCCCGCTGCCCTGGTGTTCGAGCGGAGCTGTACAGGAGCGTTCCGGAGTTCGGTGTTGTGTCTGTGCCCCTCAGCCTGTGCAGGAGGAGGAGCGCTGTTTTGCTGGCGATTTGATCTGAATAACTCGGCGGAGTAGGCAGCCTGCTGCAGGAGAACCTGTTTGAGCTGTGCTGAGATGCCTTCTACACGTGCTGACAAGTCAGCTGCTGTAGACTGCAATGTTGTGATTGCTGTGGTGGTGGAAGCTTGCAGTTCCTGAAGCTTCTCGTGTATGACGCTGGAGAATGCCTCTTCTAGCGCAGCTAAGCGGGCGCCGACGTTCAGGATCTCCGCGTGGAGGTCCTGAATAGCATCCCTCGTCGCTGCGTCAGTTGAGGGTTCAGGCGGTGTGGCGTCGGTGTTGAAGTTCTGCGGTGTTTTCCCAAGCCTCTGGTATTGAGGGCACTGAGATTGTCCCGTGAAGTGACCTGTGCCACGACAGGTGGCACAGAACCGGCGGCGGTGACGAAGGTCATGACCTCTACAGTCTGCGGTGGCGGAGTTGGCACCACAATAGTGGCACCGCGGCGGAGAGGTACAGGTTTCGGCCGTGTGGCCGTAGGCACAGCAGCGTCTGCAAGGCTTGTGTCGTTCCCTTTGGCTCGCCTCAACAACAAGAAGTTGCCCTAACAAGGGCAACCCAGTCGCTAAGGCAGCCTCCAGATCCGCACGATCTCGCAGCTCGACCCTCATCAGTGGTGTTGGTCCCCGGCCATTGACTATGCGAGTAGCCCTCAAGCATGAGGGCCACTGCGACTTCGCTGCGGCGGTGAAGAGCCGGGTGGAAAGATCCCTAGGGACCCCCCGAACCACGGCGCTGAACCGGGAAGTGGAGCTCTGCGTAGTCGGCGACTGCGGCTGCAATCGCCGAGGTGAAAGGCAGCTAGCGGTCGGTGAAGTAGCGGCGGCTGGCGGAGGCGATTTGATCAAGGCAGGAGTTGCCTCGGGTATCACCGTCGATGTTGAGGTAATACTCTCGGCGGAGGTGGCCTTCCTAGAGGCTGCGGCTCGGCGTTGCTTGTTCTTCCCCATCGAAGCAGAGACGAAGTGACTAGTGACTAGAGACTAGAGACTAGAGAGTGTTATTTATAGCATTTTTTTTTTTTTTTTTTTTGGAAAGGGGAGACAGAGAGAGAGTTGGAGGGTTGAAAGAATGGCTTATCTCGCCATTGGGTGAAGATTAGAAGGGAGAAATCGGGTGAGATAGGAAAGGAACAGTGAATGGGGAATGATGGAGTTCCGCTATAGCACCTCCGTGATTATTGGTAAAGTTGATGTTGCTGCAGCACATGGGGCTGCAACAAGGAATGGCTTATCTAGTCTGTAAACATGACCCGAGGGCCCTGAGTACAGCGCTAGGGAGTCTTGGGTGTGATTTAGTACTGATGTCTGGTGTTGCGGGTGTGTGTGAGAGGGCATGATTTGGTGGTAAGGTCCTGAAGAATCCGATGGTGACTATTTGCAATTTGCTCGGCTACATTGTTGACTGTCAGTTCTTGGCTGTCAAGAACTGCAGTATAGCACTTATTGATGTCCTTTCGGGTTCCTTTGAGTAGGTCGTCCAGAAATGTGAGGCGTAGTGGTAGTTTTGCAGTTTGAACATAGAGGTCCTGGTTGGCCTCCAAGATCCTGGCGTTTACGTCGTGGATTTCCTGTAGCAGGGTGTATAGGACGTCCAGCTCCAAGAGGAACTCAGACGTGACCTTTTTCTGGGCTATGGCATCGGTGTCTTGAAGGTTGGCTGTAGAAGTGGTGTGGGTGTCTGAAATGGCTGCGGTCATGGTAGTGAGGGCTTCTTCCAGCGTGTTCAATCGGCCGCTAATGAGCAGGACCTCTGAGTGCAGGTCCTGCACGGCGTCTTTAACGGCGCTGTCGGATGGCGCTGCTGCCTGTGGAGTGTTAGTGGCGGCAGGCAGGTGATGGGTGATGGAGTCTTCCGTCTGCGTCGAGGTGGTGGTTGTTGAAGTCCTCGCCTTTTTGTCTATGGGTGTGGCGGCAGAGGCTGGTGTCAGGTGGCGGCGGCTGCGTGGGTAATAGGGGCACTGCGCCTGTCCTGTGAAATGACCAGGGCCATCACAGGTGGCGCAGTACCGGCGTCGAAATCTGAGATCATGAGCTGCGCATTCAGCTGTCAATCTGGGCGCCCCACAGTAGTGGCACCGTGGGGGCTCAGCGCAGGTGTCGGCGGTGTGGCCGAAAGCGCAGCAGCGGCGACATGGAAGCTGGCGACTACCTCTGCTGGCCTCAACTGTGTGACGGCGCCCACAGATGAGCAGACCGTCAGTCAAGGCTGCAGTGTAGTCGGTTGCGTCGGAGAATTCGAGGCGCACCAATGGTGTTGGACCCCTCGAACTAGTGATACGGGAAGCCCGTATCACTGAGGGCCACTGGTGGCGAGCTGCTGCGGTGAAGAGGCGGTGGGGGAGGTCCAGCGGAACTCCCCGGATCACCGCGCTGTGCCTCACAGGAAGCACAGGTTGGTTGGGCTGCGGCGGCTGCGTTGTACATGGCTCGGTCACAGCGGCGGTGGATGATTTGCTGGCCGGCAGGTGCGGCTGCAACTGCCGGCATTCTGCGGCGGCTGGTGGCGGAAGGGTGGCACTGCTCTCAGCCGAGAAGGCCGGTTGTCACTCGGCTGTGGCTTCGGCGGTGTATGAGGCGGTTTGGTTTCGGCGTTTCTGCTTGGGCGGAAGTGAAGGTGGCGCTGAGGCCGGCAACTGCGGCAGCAGTTGCCGGGAGCTTACGGCAGCGGCGACCGGCGATTGCGTTGGCGGTTGCCCGGCAAGAGCGGGAGCTAAAGCCGGGGAAACCGTCCAAAACGCACTGCCATTCCTAGGTGATGGCGGCGGCGACTCACCCGGTTCAGGTGACGGTGAGGTTGCGGCGGTACACTTCTTCTTTCGGCGACCTTTCTTCGTCATCTCTCTGATGGAGTTATTCGGCTAATGTTTTGTATTTGAGCACGCACCTGCTAGAAAATAAGTCTTGGAAGACTGCAGGTACAGGGTTAGGTGTTAAGGCTCTTTATCATCGGTGTCCATGCTGAACTTAATTGTAGACCAGAATCGCGATTTAGATTATTTGTTTCAGATGAGATGGCTAAAGCTTCTTTTACTCTCCTTTCCCAGTAGTTCGAACACTTTGCCACTATCTTGGTGTTAGTAAAGTTAGCTCTGTGGCTCTGTTCTATACAGTGTTCAGCCAGTCCAGATTTTTCGGGTTGCATAAGCCTTATTGATCTTTGGTGTTCAGAAACGCGTGTGGCAATAGTGCGTCCTGTTTGGCCAATGTACGCTGCGCTGCATTCGCAAGGAATGTGGTAGACACCAGGTACTCTGAGAGCTAGATTATCTTTAACTGGCCTGACCAAATTTTTGATTTTAGGTGGTGGCTTATGGATGGTTTTGACATTATATTTGTAGAGTAGTCTACTAATCTTTCCCGAAAAATTGCCGGTAAACGGTATATAGGCTATGGCGGCTGGCTTGTCATTTTGTTGAGTGTTCTTGCTGGGGTTTCTTTTTCGTCCGGCTCTTTTCAGCGCTGATGTGATGTCCTTGGCTGAATATCCATTTTGTGGAGTGTGAATTTTAGGTGTTGAAATTCCGTTTGCAGATTATCTGGGTCTGATACAGAAACTGCTCTATGTGCCAATGTGTTTAGAATGCCCATTCGTTGTGACTTATGGTGGAAGCTGTTTGCGTTGAGATAAAGATCCGTGTGTGTAGGTTTTCGGTAGACGGCATGACCAAGAGTTCCGTCCGCTTTTCTGGTAACCAGAATGTCCAGAAATGGGAGGGAAGCATCTTTCTCAACTTCCATTGTGAACTGTATTTGTGATCTAAGGCTATTTAGGTGTGCAAGAAAATCTGGAAGAGTGTGCAGTCCATGTGGCCAAATTACAAATGTGTCATCTACATATCTGTAAAAATGTGTAGGTTTTAATGGTGCTGTGTTAAGTATTTCATGCTCCAGAAACTCCATATAGAACTCCATATTGCCAACGTGATATAACGTGGAGGGGTTTTTTAGTGGGTATGCCGCAGCAGGGCGGAGAGTCCCACATATCCTCCCAGCCATTGCACTTCGGCTGGGGGTTGAATGCGTAATGCATTTTTCCCCTCCACGGTAAAAAAAAAAAAAAAAAAAAAAAAAAGCGAACCAATCAGATGTTAGCTTCATCCCAGCTCTTATAAATACCAGTCTCCGCAAGCTCAAACCATCAGTTCACCCTGAAGACGAGGAAGATGTACTTCTTCGAAACGTTGGTGTCAAGCCAAGTTTTTACCTGGCTAGAAGCCCGAGAAGATTTTGAATAAACAATGTGGTTTTTTACGAGCTTTACATTTTCTGTTAAGTAAGTTTTTGTCTATTTCTTACGGTTTACCAGTTATGCACAATTCCGTAAAATTCATCCAGAATAAAGTAGTCTTAAGAGGCTATTAACAGCGCATGCAATATATACATTTTATTTGTTATATGAATATCTTTAATACATGATATTTTAATCAAAATCGTTAGATACATTTTTGAGAAAACCAAAATGTTCGAATTTTTTCCATGTAAAGGGTTTGGGTTGGGGGGTTTTCTAAAAATCTTCGTATCGCATCCCTGAAAGGTATTGAACTTAAATACCAATATTGGTATTTTACCGTCTTTTCGTTTTAGAGCTATCGTATAAACAGACACACCACGGACCTTTTTTTGAAAATACTTTTTTAGGAAACAGGGGACCCTAAAGCGTCTACTTCCGGTGAAATCTCGGTATCGATTTTTTGGGTGGATTGGAATACTTTTTCTAAACCTATGTAAAGAAAGTAAAAATTGACATTATTTTACTGGAGTGGTGTGTCTAAGACCCGTTAACCTCTTCTAGCAGTATGAGCAAACAGAAATTTTAGAGGTTTTCTGGTTTTACGGCGGTTCCGTAATAGGTGGTTCAGGGGTTCTGGGTTCGAATCATGCGTGATGGTTCAGGAAGTTACGGAATGATATAGAGATGTGGATGCCCTAGTTCAGGTTATGTCAGCATGGAATCTTTCTCAGGGATGGTTTTAAGACACAAGTGGTTTCCTTTGAGTTCATGATCACTAAGGGACACTTTTCATGGATTTTACTGCCGTCGAACACACACATACATTTCTCCTAAGTTCTACCCCTTTCAACTACTCTTTAAGCAAACGCTCCTACCATCTCTTAGCATTTGTGACACTTACTATGGGGCATTAACACACACTGTTTTTATCACGTCTTAACTCACCGCGTCTTCCATAACAAGTGAAGTTGACCAACAAGAAATCCGTTGCATTCGCTTTTGTCATGTCCACCATCGGAACTTCTACCCTCTTCGAGTCATTGTTCTGCCCGTAACGGTACCTTTCTACTGGCGTCTTCTGTTGACCCGTGGTAAACTTCTTTTTTAAACTTTTCAAGATTTCACAACATTTCTCCCCTGGCTATTTCGAACGCATATTTGTCCCTTCTTAATGTAATTTGTATTTCCCTTATTTATACCCTTTAAATTCGTGGTACGACATATATTGTCTCAGCTTGCAGAGTTAAAATGATAGTAGTAGTATTAGCAGTAGTGGGTCGTCTCCTTAGCGTGGTGGTAGCGCGGCTGCTTACCAACAGGAGGCCCGAGTTCATTCCCGGTACCGGCGTGGGAATTTTTCCCGCTGGTAGACCTGGGGTGCACTAGCCTCGTGAGGTCCCAGGAAAAAGTAGCGACTGAAGGTTACGCAGAACGTATTAACCGGGCTTGAGGGATTTGGGGCGCTAACCATGTCCCACCCTCCAGTGTAACACCCCATCCATGACGCCTGTAATGGGCAGAGATGGGGGACGCAGCGGTCGGGCGGTAAACGTTGGCCCGACTTTGGGCTGTTGTATCACGGAGAGTAGTAGTAGTAGTAGTAGTAGTAGTAGTAGTAGTAGTAGTAGTAGTAGTAGTAGTAGTAGTAGTGGTTCGATATTGGAAGCCCTGATATAGGATATTTCCAAGTGATGCAACTTTCCCATTTGGAGGTTACACAAGCATGATGTGAAAGAAGTATTACCTGATAATACTACTAATAATAGTAGTCATTTCTTATATACAGAATTTAAATGTTTTTAAATGTTTCATTCTCCCTCATATCCATACCGTATATTCCAATCCTTTTGCTCTCATGCCAGTTGTTTCTCGCATCCATGAGTTTCGATGTCTTTGTTTTCCTGTTCTTCCAGATGGACTCCATTACATCGGCTTTCGCGGAAAACTATCTTCACTCATTCTTGTCATATCTCCGTATCAACTCAGTTGTTTATATCTTACATAGTCTAATACTGAGCTCCTAATATTCATGTTTGTCTCAAATTGTCTATTAGTTTTTCAAACCTTGAACATTCAGCTGACCCTCCCAGAAAATCAATTTACACCTACGTAAATTTTAGTTATAGGTTTCAGCTTCATGTCACAGTAATATAATAATAATAATTATAATAATTATATTATTAATACAATTATTCCAGTTTTATTATTATTGTTATTGTTAACTATTTTAAGGATGAAATGGCGATGTTGGATCCTAGGTGAGAGGGCGGGGAAATTAAAAATACATGGAATAAAAATCAAAAAACATTTTAACTGGTCCGAGTTTTTTTCTTCACTCATCTCTATATACCCATCTTGCTTTCACGTCAGAATTTCTCGCAGTCATGAGATTTGAGAGCTTTGTGTTTGGTTTTTTTCCAGGTGGAGTACATTGTATCCTAGTTTCATTCATTCTTCTCATATCTCCGTACCAGCTCAGCAATTTATATTTTACATAGCGTAATACTGAGCTCTTAATATATAATTTTTTCTGTTTTAATATTGTTTCTTATTTTTTCCAACCATAAACATCTTGGTGACCTTCCTAATAATCCATCTCTGTATATGCAAGTTTTAACTCTAAGTTTTTGTTAAATTTTCAAGCTTCAGCTTCATGTCACAGTTTTAATAATAATGATAATATTAATACTAATAATAAATAATATCAAATTAAATAATAATAAAATTATGTTTATTATAATATATTTTCCCAGTATTATTATTTGTGGTGGACAAAGCGGCGCGGCGGCGAGTTGACTCCGGGTTCTCCTATTTTCCTCGCTATCGCATTCCATCGGCATTCCATCTTCATTCTATTTGTCATCAGTGTCACCACCTGCGGTGCCATAGTAATAAAAGCGGGCGTTAAATACTATCCAAAATATTATTTTGTTGTTTTTGTTAAACATATTAAGGCTGAAATGTCGTAACCTAGTTGAGAGGGCAGGAAAAATAAAAATACGTGGAATCAAAAACAAAGAACGTTTTAACTTGTCCGTTAATATATATTACAGCACTTTAAAGTAGGAGCTTATTTTCCTCCTGGGTGATGTATTTCAACTCTGCTAGTTCTGCTGTTGACAAAGTGCAATATGAAGTCATAACAGCATAGCCTGCGGTGCAAATTCTCTTTTAATATACTGTCTTGAGTTTATAAAAACGGCACGAGAAAGTTGTAAAAAGTAGCACGTGTCTCATCCAGAGGAGTAATGAATCTCAGGGCACAGCAAGCGCCCACACGATGAGACGCTGATTAGATTTTCTTCCCGCCCACGCCGCCTTCTCTACGCTCCTTCAAGTTAAAAAAAAAAATTATTGCCTCTTCCCTTCCGTGCTGATTTTACTATCGGAGTCGTCGCCCCAACTTTGCATTTGGAAGCACATTTTCTGCATGCTCTTGTCGTTTACTGAGTCGAGAAAATGACACCCAAATCCACGTTGACTCCAAGAATAAGTGGGTGAAATTTTCACGTTCGAAGGTCCCCTATTTTGGGGAGGTAATATATTTCTGTCAAAAATGTGACAGCACACTGTAACTAGAGAAGTATTGTTACTGACTTTGTAAGAATTTGTTTTTAATACAGCGATATTGTTTTGCATTGCTATATAGCTTGGCAATGTAATTATTCGGTACGCGCAACTCAAGCCTTCAACTGCTTCCTCTCTTCCCGCTATAGCCGGCCGTGTTCGGAGTTGGTAAGAGAGGTAGAATTGGAGGGAGAGCTTGCCATCACACCTGTATCATTGTTTCAATACACGCGAACATGGATGAATGTATGATGAGAACAAGTACTTTTTCCCAAGTAAGTGGCACCATTGTAAACACTCTCCCTAGCCTGTCCTCTAAGGAACTTGCCAAAGGAGAACCTACCGACATTACTGTTAATAGTTCTCAGCTTATATGCTTTTACCTTATACAGTATGCTATGATTTTTGTGATTATTCATTGCCGCTTACAATGCCTTCTATCCCAATACTGAAAGAAACTTCGCGATACGCATACGTGTCTGATGTCACATGAAAATGGTGGAGAAGGGAGAGTGTGGTAATCCGCAATAGTTGCCCCCACAACCTACTGCACAGCTTTCTCATTACCCTGACAGAGTATACAAGTAGAAAGCATATGTTATGTTTTTGAAAGTTTTGTTCCTGTCTGAAAGATAGAAATGTATAAAAGGATGAGTATCTGATAAAATAATTGTACATACATTAAATATAGGCTGCTTCAGTTTTAAATTACATAAAAATTTCGTCGTTCATGAACTTCAAAGGGCAATAGTTTAATATATATTATTAAGACGCACAGACGAAGTTAAAGATATAGAGCTCCCCAAATTTAGTGCCCAAATTATTCATTATTAGGTGTAAAGTTAGTTTTTACTATTCTATACATTGTGCATGGTACGTAGGTAGAACAGTACTACACTCCCCCAAAAATGTAATACTAAGATTTCACCGGAATTACATATTTTAGGGTCCCCTGTAGTATACAAAATAAAACAGTTTATAAAAAGGTTCTTTTATGTGTGTGTATCCGTGTGTTTGAGAATACATCTCAAAAACGAAAAGTTGGTAAGACACCAAATTTGGTATTTACGTTTGTCGTCCAGGGATGCGACACGGAGATTTTGAGGAAAACCTCCATACATCAAATTATCTTTTACATACAAAAAACTTCGGAAATTTTGATTTTCTCTTAAATGTTCTCTCTCTCTCTCTCTCTCTCTCTCTCTCTATCTATCTCTCTCAGATATTCTTTGTTATTGGTTTCAGTTTTAAAATAGTTTTATTTCACATGCGGGAGTTTGCCAACTCCTGGCAATGCAAAGAAACAGATTTCAACTACATGGCAGCCAGCTTTTAAAATATTCCACTATCGTTTTAGCCTAATGTACTTTTATTTCCCTTCTACTTATAGAAAGGCAAGTAATAAGACCAATTCTACTATGTTTATATCATTAGCACGAAGTAGATAGAATAATAAGCTTTTTAACAATAATTGGTTACAAAGATGTTCAAAAGTCATGTGAATGGAACACATTAGATTTTTTACTATTAATTTAAGATTTTACTATTGTATATTACTATTACAGTAAGTGCCATGGTACGCTATTGTACATACAAAACAAAAAATATTACTTAGTTATAAGCAAACTGATTTTAAACAAAAATATGATCTGTTCCATTCACATGACTTTCTCTAGCTGTTCCACAAACTATTTTTTCTCTTTTGTCTACGTAAGGCCAATCAACATTGAATGTGTAGACCTGAGCATCAAAGTACTCACTACGTATAGTACCTGCATGTGGCAAATCTGTTTCCCAAGGTCGCGGGTTTAAACCTAGCGGAGGGCGATGGCATTTTTTGGACGTAAAATTCTTTAGAATGGCTTCCTTCGGAATGGAAGCAAAGTCGTTGTCCCCCTATTGTACATTCACGGCATGTAAAAGAAGCTAAAGACTGATAAAGAGGCATCTGAACAAAATTAAGCGGTCTTTCACGCCCAATACAGAATGGGACGCTGAGAATCACTGTAATTACAGAGCGCCAATAACACTGAAGAGGTGTTCAGAGGCTATCCCTACAAATTTCAAAATATACATTTTATTTGTCATGTAAAGATCTTAAATATGTGATGTTTTAATCAATATCTTTAGAGCCATTTTAGAGAAAATAAAAATGTTTAAACATTTTTCTATGAAAGGGGTAGTTTGTGTAAGACGTATACAAAAACTTACTGCACAAAAAAATTGATATCACATTAAAACACACAATTTATGTGATATACAGTTTTATTTTCTCTACACGTACTATGTACATGGTGTATAGAGAAGGTATTGCATTTCACCAGAAATACAAGTATTGGGTTCCCTTGAATCCAAAAAAAAAAGGCATTTTTTAGAAAAATGTCCATTTGTGTACGTGTAGACAGCATAGCTCAAAAATGAAATGTCCCTTGATTACCAAACTTGTATTCAAGTTCAGCATCTTCCAAGGACGCGACACGAAGATTTTGAAGAAAATTCCCCACCGCTAAGTACTCTTTTTGTGGAAAAAAATTCGCCAATGTTTATTTTCTTAAATTGGCTCTAACGATTCTTATTAAAATATCGTAAATTAAAGTTATTTACGTGTTGAGTTTAGCATAACATGTAAGCCATAAGAGATAGACAAAAATTTACTGCATATACGTAGATCTTGTTGAAACACACTATTTAGTTTATGTGCCGTTTTTTTCTGGAATTGACAATTTCTGAGATATTTCAAATTATTTGTTTCAGATTTAAAATACTTGAAGTATGCAGGTGGCTACCAGCGTTTAAAATGCTTGACAGTCATTTTAACCTAATGTATTCCCTTATTTTCCTTCTACTTACAAGGAAGAAGGTATTTAAGGCAATTTTTGCTAATATTTATCTCTGTTATCATAAAGTAGATAGAAGAATATTCTGTTTCAAGTTAAATCATGATAACCGTTTCATTAAAGTAACCGTTGTATCAAGGTGATCATTATATCACGGAACTATTACAATAAAAGCGCTAGATTATTTTCTATCTATCCCTAGTCATGTCCTAAGGTTAACCTAAGTTAGTTTCAGTATTAATTCCTTTATGTATGGCTTGTGAGGTTTGCTACCTGACTCAGAAACCTGGAATTCCTTTGACCTTTGCCAAGTTAGTAAAACTTGTCAGTTTCAACAGCAATTTACGCTAACGGCATCTCTCCTTAATTCCTCTGGAGAGGGATGATATGTGAAGCCTGCAGATTCAGAGTCTAAATGTCAGTACTGTCCACTTCATTAGAGGAAGATAATCCTTTCTCAGAATTATAACTAAGCATGACCCCTGCTACTCCAGGGTGAAGTGAAAGTATTTTAGTTCCCGAAACACGCGTTTTAATGCTAAGTATTTATTATTTTCTCTACACTATTATGTACATACTGTGAAGAGAAGGTATTGTATTGCTCCCAAAGGTTCCATACTGAGATTTCACCGAATATATATATATATATATATATATATATATATTGAGGCACCCTGAGTCCAAAAAAAAGTATTTTTAGAAAAATGTCCGCATATTGCGTCGTCTTTCATTCTGTGGGCAGTATAGCTCAAAAACTAAAATTCCGTAAATACTAAACTTGGTATGTAAGGAGAATCAATAGCCCTTTCTATTATCTCAGCAACTATTTAAGATAATAAGCTAAATTTTTAAGGTGTATTTAGCAATAATTTTGCTGTTGATTGATGAAAAATAAAATATTTCTCTTCATTAGAAGGAAAGGTATGATTTTATTTAATAAAACCCTTAAATATTATTAAAAAGCGATGAGTTTTAAAAAATAACCAGTACGTATACATAAAATATTTTTCGTTAAAATAGAACTCATTTAGGTGCAAAAGAGTGATAAAATGTTCAGCCCTTAGTGGCAATTAGTTTCTGAGATAATGGGGCATTTGTACTTCTTCAGAAATTGCTTTCAAGCATAACATTAAAACAATTTTTAGCCTAACTTTCCAAAATAGCTTCGCAGTATTTTGAAACTCTCACGTGAATAAAGTATGAGCGGGATGCCAACGTAGCGAATAAATAAAGAAAAAATTTCCCATCAAAATAAAAAAAATCGCATCACTAACACTAGTGTTTACAAACCTATTTAGTTTTACCTAGTGAATGTGACGGTTTTAAAAACTTCTACGCAGGATTATTTTCAACAATATTTTTTAACTATTTACAATAGTGTACCTCTACAAAAGTTATACAGATTCAAAATATTCACATCCAATTAAAACATGAAAATGGACAAAAAAATTTATAATCTCATTTTGACTTCTCTTAAGTTTAGCATTTTTCAAGAATGGGACACGCAGATTTTAAACAAAATCGCCCCGCCCCCAAATACCCTTTTTTTAAAGCCCCCTTTAACTTGAATGGTCATATCGGGGGCTTTGACTTGTGAAACGACTCGTATTACTGTAGGTTAGAACGTTAGGTTAATCATTACTATATTACTGATACACACGTACATTCATACTGTCGCCCTCCGTGGTGTAATGGTTACCATGGTAACTTCATATACCTAAGGTCGCGGGGACAAACCCGGCGGAGGACGATGGACTTTTTGGGCGTAAAAATCCTCAGCATGGCTTCCTTCGGAAGGGAAGTAAAGCCGTGGGTCCCGTGTCGTAGATTTTATTTTTCATCGTAGATTTGCTGAGAACCACAGCAGTTAAAGAGCGTCCATAAATAAAATGCCATTTAATATTTTCATTTCACATTCATACTTCCAGACTCTGTGGGGGATAGGGAATAAATCTGGTTAAAGAAAAAGTCTCCGCCCCAGCCGGGAATCAAACGCGGGACCTCCGGATGATAAGTCAGCTCGCTGACCACCCGACCATGGAGGCAGTCTACGAGAGTTTTGATTTTCTCAAAAAATGGCTCTAACGATTTTGACTAAAATATTGTATACTAAAGATATTTACATGTCAAATAAAATGTATATCTTGAGTGTTCTGGGAATAGCTTCTGAATACATATTTATTTTGGATCAATTTTACAGAGCTTTGCATAACTAATAAACCGTAGGAGATAGACAAAAACCTATTTAATATAAAATTTAGAGCTCGTTAAAACACACAATCTATGTTATAAATATTTTTTTTTGAGTTGATCGTTTTATATATATATATATATATATATATATATATATATATTCCTTGTTATTGTTTTCAGCTTTAAAAACTTATACTTACTCAATTCCTGTCATACAAACAAAGGAACTTCAATCACATAGGAACCAGCTTTTGACTATCACTTTAGCCTACGCTACTGCCTTATTTCCCTTCTACTTACAAGGAAACAACCAATTCTGCTAATTTTTTCTCGATTAGCATTAAGTAAATAGAAGAATAATCGTTTTAACAATAATTTGTTGCAGAGATGTACAAAAAGTCATATGAGTGGAAGATATCGACTTCTTTTTTAATTTATTCCTGCTTCTCAAAAATTTGTTTTAATCCTTTTCCCTTGGGCATTCTCTTCTCCTCTTAAAATTCTAAATCTGACATTACAGTGTTTTTAGAAAGGGATTATTTTCTACATGGGTTAACACATTTTGCGTGGGTATTTAAGCTAATTCGCTTTAGGCTGTTAGAGATAATATTTCCAGCAGTCCCGAGAGTAATTTCAATTAAAATTATACGTATCATTATTAAAAATAAATGTGTAGTAGTCAAGTGAATTTTACTACTCATTCTCGTACAAATTATTCTTATTCGTAGCAGTATCAAGTTATTAATTCTCTACACAGTACATGGTGCATAGCTAGAGAAGATATTGCACTCCACCCAAAAATTGCAATACCGAGATTTCACCGGAAGTACGTTTTATCGTACGGTTTCCTGTATCCAAAAAACGAATTTTTTAGAAAAAGTTAGTGTGAATGTCCGTGTGGGAACACGATAACTCAAAAATAAAGAGTCGGTAAAATGACAATTAAGGTTTTACATCCTCTGAGGATGTGATACGAAGATTTTGAGGGAAATCTACCCACAACAAACTACTACACATTACATGAAAAATGTTTAAAAAGATTTATTTTCTCGTAAATGACTCCAACTTTTGTGAATAATACACCGTATATTAAATATCTTTATATAACAAATAAGATGTATATTTTGAATTTTCTTGGAATAGCCTCTGAAGATCTCTTCTGAATGACTTTTGTATAATTTTGTATAATGGAAATTCGTAAAAATTACTGTACAGAAATGTAGATATCATTAAAACACTCAATTTATGTACATAACATATATTTTTGGGAGATATAACTGTTTTTGAGATATTCCGAGTAATTGCACTCAGTTTTAAGTTACTTGAACTTAGCGAAAACGAGCAGTCGATCTCTCTTTTCGCATCTCTTTTTACTTTATCTACACGTACTATTTACTTAGGGTATAGAGAAGATATTGCATTTCAACCAAAAACTCGATACCGAGATTTCACCGATACCGAGATTTTTAGGGTCCCCTGTATCCAAAAAAGCATTTTTAGAAAAAGGTCCGTGTGTTTGTGTCCGTGTGTCTGTGAACCCAATAAATCAAAAACGAAAAGTCTGTAAAACACCAAACTTTATATTTAAGCTTAGTATCTTCCATGGATGCGAAACGAAAGTCTTTATAAAACTCCCCCCACCCCAAATTACTCTCTACATGGAAAAAAATTTAGAAAATTCTGATTTTCTCAAAAATGTCAGTAACGATTTTGATTAAAATGCCGTATTTTAAAGATATTTATATAGCAAATAAATTTTATATCTTGAATTTTCTGGGAATAGCCTCTGAGGACAGCTTTATTCTGAATGAATTTAGATGAATTTTGCGTAACCAGTATACTGTAAGAGATAGACAAAAACTTATTATACAAAAAATGTAGGTCACGTTAAAGGTTACAATTTATATCATATGCGATTTTTCTTGGTAGTGACCATTTCTGAGATATTCCTTGTTATCTGCATAGAAATAGATTTTATCATCATAGCAACCTGCTTTTAAAGGATTTGACTATTGTTTTAGCCCAGTGTATTCGCTTTTTTTCCCTCTACTTACAAGAAAGCAAGTAATTAAGACAATTTCTGCTAATGTTTATATCAATTATCATATAGTAGACAGAAGAATATGCTTTTTAACATTAATTTGTTACAGAGAAGAAAAGAAAATAATGTGAATGGAACATCAAATTTTTTCTACTTCTAGTAAGCAACGAATCAATTGTTTCACATAGCGATCTGCTGTTAAAAGATTTGACTATCGTTTTAACCTGTGTCTTCCCTAATTTCCATTCTACTTACAAAGAAGCAAGCAATACGACAATTCTTCTTATGTTTCTCTCAATTATGTGGGAAAAGCTTATTTGCGGAACAGAAAAGCTTATGTGAATGGAAAACATAAACTTTTTTTACTTTCTCTAGTGCGAATGCATAATTTACTCGTGGATAGAGAAGATATTCTATTCCACTAAAAAATTCCATGTCGAGATTTCACCGGAAATAAGAGTTTTGGGCCCCAAATCCAAAAAAAAAGGCATTTAAAAAGGGTCCATGTGTATGTCTGTGTAGGCAGCATAGCTCAAAATCTAAGAGGTCGTTAAATACCAAACTTGGTATTTTTATATATATAAAATTTTGGCTTTCTCAAAAATGGCTCCAAAGATTTTGACTAAAATCCCGCATATTAAAGCTATTTACATCTCAAATAGAATGTATATTTTGAATTTTCTGGAAACAGCCTTTGATGACCGCTTTATTCTGGATGAATTTTACTAAATTTTACTTAACTGCTAAACGGTAAGAGATAAACAAAAACTTACTACACAAAAAATGTAGAACTCGTCAAAACACACAATTTATACCTTTTGCGATTTTGGTGTGAAAGTAACCGTTTCCGAAATATTCGTTGTTCTTGGTTTCAATTGTAAAGTACTTATACGTTTCTCAGACCGGAAGTGCCCAATTTTTCTTTCATTCTACTCCTGGACAAGCAAAGAAGCAGTTTGAAAAGACAATCGCATAACGACAGCTTTTAAAACATTTGACTATAACATAGCGCATTCCTTTAGTTTTCCTCTACTTATATGGAATGAAGTGATAAGACTAACGTTTATCTCGATAGAATGGGGTAGAAAGAAGAATAATCTTTTGTAAAATGTTTGTTGGCAGAGCAGCTAGAGAAAGTTGAGTGAAGCACATTATATATATATATTTTTTTTTAATTAATTTCTGTTTCTAGATAGTCTCGCTTTTAATAATTTTCCCCTACAGCATTCTCTTCTCCTCTAAATGTACCATTACAAAGTTTACAGAAGGGATTATTTTCTACCTGGAGCCACACCTTTTGTGTGGGTATTTTAGCTAACTCGTTAGAGTAATTCACTTTAGGTTTTTGGAGATTATATTTCCAACATTCGCAAGAGTAACGGGAATTAAAATTCAACGTGTAATCACTCACTTATACAAATTATTATTTAAATTATTTTTATACTTACTTATACAAATTATTGTTACCTTTAACCTTTATTATTACCTTTAAAGTTATTAATTTCTCTTTCTAGTAACTGCACCTTTACCTGTACAATGATATTTTACCGGAAATACAAGTCTTAGTGTACAGAAACTATTTCTAGAAAAAGGTCCAAGCGCGCGTGCGTGTGTATTCATTCTACATAATTAATTGATGAAAACGAGATTAGAAAATGTATTCATCATTGGTTTGATATCATAATTATGGTGTGTGTCCGAGTGTCTGTGAAAACATAACTCAAAAACGAAAAGTTGTTAAAATATCAAACTTGGTATTTAAGTTTGGTGTCTTCCATTTATACGACATGAAGATTTTAAGAAAAATTCTTACACCTCATGCTACCCTTTACATGGAGAAAGTTTCGAACATTTTAATTTTTCCAAAAATGGTTCTAACAACTTTGATAAAAATATCGTATATAAAAGATATTTACATGACAAATAATATGCACCTAGAATTTTATGGCCTCTAATGGCCTCTTTATTCTGGATGCATTTTGCAATAAGGTAAACCGTATGAGATACAAAAAAAAAACTTACCTTAATAAAAGGTAGGTTTTGATAAAACACACGCTGTATATCATACACATTTTTTCGTAGAATTGACCACTTCCGAGATATTCCTAGTTATTGGTTTAAGTTTTAAAATACCGAACTTTTCTCGTACGAATTTGTAAGTTACCAGCCATGCAAATAAATTGATTTCAACCACAAGGCAACGAACTTTTAAATAATTAAATTGACCATCGCTAAAGCCTAGTGTATCCCCTTATTTCCCTTCCGCTTACATTAATCTAACTAAGATGGACAGCTTCTGCTGATGTTTATCTTGTTTATCATGAAGTAAATAGAAGAAGAATAAGCGTTTTAACAATAATCTATTACAGGTTAAAGAATGCCATGTCATTTGGGTTACATGAAGCACTATCCAAGGCAAAATTAGGCCGTATTTTAATAGGCAACAAATGTAATATGTGTTTATTTTAATAAGCAATAAATGTTGTAATATGTGTTTGTTCCAAAACCAAGATCAGTTTATCGATAAAGTGCTCAGTTACCATATGACAGAGTAATGTAATGCAACATATGAACGCAGGTCAAAATATGCCCTTGAACATGAAATTTGCATTCCTTAATATCTAATTTAAACATCTGACGTGTTTCAGTCACATGCCTTTGTCTACATCTCTGCAAAAAATTATTGTTAAAAAGCTTATGCTTCCTTTTTACTTCATAATAATCAAAAAAAAAAAATAAATAGCAGAAGTAGCCTTAATACTTGCTTCCTTTTAAGCAGAAGCGAAATAAGAGAGTACCATAGTTTAAAGTGATAATCAAAAGCTGGTTGCTATGTGACTAAAGTTCCTTTGTTTGTACGGGCAGGAGTTGACAAATTCCTGTATGAGAAAAGTATGTTTTTTAAGGAATATCACAAAAAACGATCATCTCCACGAAAAAAATTATTATGTCATAAATTGTGTGTTTTTTCGTGATCTATTTTTTTGTGTAATAAGGTTTTTCAATCTCTTACTGTTTACCACTTATGCAAAATTCAATAAAAATCATTCAGAATTAAGAGGTCCTTAGCAGCTATCCCAAGAACGTTATAGCCATTTTTGAAAATCACAATTTTCGAAATGTTTTCCATGTAAAGGGTAATTTGGGGTGCGGGAGTTTTCTTAAAAATCTTCGTGTCGCATCCTTGGAAGATACCAAACTTAAATGCCAAGATTGGTATTTAACGGTCTTTTCGTTTTTGAGCTATGCTGTTCACAGACACACACATACACACACAGATGTTTTTCCAAAAATGTTTTTTTTTTGGATTCAGGGGACCCAAAACATGTATTTCCGGTGAAATCTCGGTATCGAATTTTTGGGTGGAATACAATACTTTCTCTATACTCGAAGTCCATAGTAAGTGCTGAGAAAGTACAAATAAAGTAGAATAATAATTTATAGGGTGGAAGAGAAATACAAAAATCTGATGTGTCCCATTCACATAACTTGCACTACCTCATTAGTCTACATCATGCTAATCAAGATAAACATTACCAGAAATTCTCGTATTACATGCTTCCTTGTAGGTAGAAGGGAAATAAGGGAGTATGTACGTAAGGATAACGTGATAGTCAAATCTTTTAAAATCTATCGCTATTTAAAACAATTGACATTTTGTTCTCTTTGCGTGGCTATGAGATATGAGTGAAAGATGTTATCAATTGGGAAAGGTTTAAGCACTTTCAATTAAAACCAATAGATAGATTTGGATTTATTGTATGTTGCCATACACTGTACAGATAGACTCGTCATAAAATGTACATTAATTAAACAATTCACTTAAACAATAAAAAGTTTTGTCATGTAAAAATGAACGTAGTGATCTTTTAAATTTACACATGTCATCTATTTTAATAATTTCATATGGGAGAGCATTGACAATGTTACTTATGAGGCACTTTGGTGATTTTGAGTATTTAGTTGTTTTATATTTTTCTATATGGATGTCATTCATACTTCTAGTAAAATGATTATGAACGTCACAGTTGAGAGTGAATAAGTATGAGTGTTTTTTATAAAATAGTGCAGCATTATATATTAATAAATCAGTCAAAGTAAAAATATAAAACTGTTTAAAAACATGTCTTAATGAATCTCTTGGCTTCATATTAAAAAATATTCTTAGCACTCTCTTCTGAATTAAAAATACTCTATTTACTTCAGTTGCAGATCCCCATATTAATATATTGTATGATAAAATTGATTGTACAGTGGCATAATATACAGAAAGCAAGCAGTTAATATCCATACACATTTTCAGGCTTCTAATAGCAAAGCATGCTTCATTTAATTTGGTGCATATAAAATCAAACTGTTCATGCCAAGTAAGGTTTTGATCTAAAACAATGCCTAAAAATTTCGTCTTGTCAAGACACTTTAAAATAGTACCACCCATATTAAAATTTATATTTGTTAAAATCTTTTTGTTGATAAAATACAAGCAAGGTTTAAAATAAGTTTATTTGCAATGCACCATTTTTTAAAAGAATTCACAGAATTTATAACTTTCAAGTTAAGTTCATTGATGCTATTGGCACATACTGCAACTGAAATATCGTCAGCATACATAGTTAAACAGTCTACATCACTGTGATGTTCTAAATCATTAACATATAAAATTAAAAACAAAGGTCCCAAGACCGAACCCTGTGGTACTCCATAACTAGGGGAATACTTCCTTGAATAATAGTTCTTCACTTTAACTACAGATTCTCTAGATCTAATGAATGACATGATTAATTCACTCACCATGCCCCTTATACCCAAATTATAAAACTTGGTTTTTAAAAACAGATGATCTATCGAGTCAAATGTACTACTCCGATCAAAGAACAGACCAAACTACATGCATATTTCGATGCATACAATCATGTATAAAATCAATAAGTTTAACACAGGCAGTACTAGTTGATTTACCATGTAAGAAGCCATGCTGATTTGCAGTTAACACATTGTAGCTTATTAAAAACTTAAGGAGTCTATTATACAATATCTCTTCAAATATTTTAGAAAAAGAACTTAACAATGATATAGGTCTATAATTTCTTATATTACATGGGTCACCATTTTTAAATACTGGTACTATCATATTCATTTTGATGCAGTCTGGAAATTCACCTGTCAGTATAGCGAAATTGAATAAACATGTTAAAGGAATAATGATGTTCTTTAGTATAGCTTTTATAACATTTAGAGATATTTGGTCGTACCCAGCTGCCTTTGTATTTTTAATCTGTTTAATAGTTTTTTCTATTTCCAATTCAGTTACAGGAAAGAAAACCACAGATTGCTTGTTAAAGGTACCTAAAGTAGCTTGACCATTTACATTTGGAAGATGCTGGTTTAATTTATTTGAAATCAAGGTGGAAAAATGAATAGCAAAAGCATTGGCAATCATAAGTGGATTCTCTGTATATTTATCGTCAATAAGTACCTTACTTATCATATTTCTAGTAGTTTTCCCTAATTCATTATTTACAATTTTCCAAATATGTTTTGGTTTATTATCTGAATTGGAAATTGCATTGCTATAATAGCTTCTTTTACACTCAGATACAAGTATTTTATGCTTACGTTTCTCTTCTCTATATATCACATTTAATAGATGTAGGGGTACGGAGGAATGGCGGAAAAAATATTTGCCGCGATTTTTTACCACTGCGAATGTAGGGATAGAAGCATGTTGGACGCTACTGGCAGGCACGGAAAACATGGACGGGCTAGGTAAATTTATACTTAAGGCAAGACGCCAATAGAGAAGGGGGGGGGTGAATAAGATCAACTAAACAAAAGTGACTACAATGTTCTACATACATATATATTATGTCATACTTAGGTCATTGTTGTGCTAGGGTTGTATATATTATGTGTATATATGTCTTTTAAGTGTAATTATCTATTATAAGAGGGTGCATTTATGAAGGTGTACTCTGTGCTGTAAATTTAAATTGCTATATTTGAATATCTTTGTATCTTTATTTTCGGATTCACTCTTAATTTTATTGTTGTTTAATATTGCTTTTGACTGTGTATTTACTTTGTCTTTTTATTTTCGTGTTTACTCTTTTAATTCTTTGTTGTGGTTGTTGTTTTAATATTGCTTGTAATGTGTATTACAAAAGCACTTACGGTCTGTGGACCCGTGCGACTGTTGAAATTCTATGTATGATATTGCTATGTTAATAAATACACTTATTCATTCATTCGTATCACATTTAATGCTTCACAGTTCATCTGCTTTCGCAGTTGAAACAGGCTTTTCAGGTTTTTGGTACTATTAATGATTTTTAAGTAACCCATAACTTAGACAACTTCTTATTGTTAGTATTATTTATTTTACGTATCATTAGGCATGCAATTTCAAAACAATAGCACAGTGTTGCTAGAAATCTATTAAAAGCAATATTTATATTTGTGGCTTCATACACGTCACACCAGGTAACAGTGCCCAGCCTCCAATTTAGAAACTCGAGGTTATTCAAACTGAAATTTCTATAATAAGTTACATCATTTAACGGTGCATGGTTATTTACCACATCAATTTTAAAATTAAAGATAACAGCGTAATGACATGGAATATCTTGGAAACGTTTAAGTCGGCAGAAAAATAAGCAAATTAATAACACTTATGTGCCCTAAATTGTGTGTTTTGACAGGATACATATTTGTTGTATAGTAAATATTTGTTTGTCTCTTACGGTTTCACGGATACACAAAAGAAATCCAGAATGTAGGGGTCATCAGAGACTATTCCCAAAAAATTCAAATATACATTTCTTTAAAATGCAGTGCTTTATCAAAATCGTTAGAACCATTTTTGAGAAAATCAAAATTTTCGGAAAAAGTTCCATGTAAAGGGTAGTTGGGTGTGGGGGGATTTTTCTCAAAATCTTCGTGTCGCATTCCTGGAAAATATTAAACTTAAATACCAAGTTTGGTATTTTGCCTACTTTTCGTTTTTGAGTTATCGTGTTCGCAGACTCACGGACACGCTGGCACACGGACACACGGACCTTTTTCCGAAAATGCTTTTTTTTTTGGATAAAGGGAACCCTAACACATATATTTCCGGTGAAATCTCGGTATCGAATTTTTTGGTGGAGTGCAATACCTTCTCTATACACTATGTAAATAGTGCGTATAGAGAAAGTAAAAAAAACGATATCGAGATTTCACGGGAGATACGAGTATGTTTTGGGATTCCCTGAACAAAACGAAGTATTTTTAGAAATATGTCCATATGTGTTTGTGTGTGTGTGTGTGTGTGTGTGTAAGAGAGATTGTGTGTCTGTGAGCTGCATAGCTCATAAAAGAAATGTCGTTAAACACCAAACTTACTATTTAAGTTCAGTATCTTCCAAGGATGTGACAGAAATTTTTTCAAGAAGATGCCCTACCCGAACTACACTTTACATGCACAATTTTTCGAAATTTGTGATTATCTCAAAAAATGGCTCTAACGATTTTGATTAAGATGCCATATGTTTAAGATATTTCATGGTAAATGGAATGTGCATCTTAAATTTTCTGGTAATAGCTTCTTAAGACTGCATTCTGGATGACTTTTTCATAACTGGTAAATTATAAGAGATAGACAAAAAATGCAGAACTCGATAAAACACATATTCTCTGTTATATACATTTTTACTTTCTCTACACGTACCCTGTTCATAGTGTATAGAGAAGGTATTGTAATGGACCAAAAATCTTATGCGTTCCATTCACATGTCTTTCTCTTCATCACTGTAACAAATTATTGTTAAAAAGCTGATGCTTCTATTTAATTCATGCTCATCGAGAAAAATTAGTAGAAATAGTCCTATTATTCCTTCCTTGTAAATAGAAGTGAAATAAGGGAGTACGATAGGTTAAAGTGATAGTCAAAAGATGGTTGCTACGTGACTGAAGTTCTTTTGTTTCTATGGAAATGAGTTGACAAATCCCTGTATGAGAAAAGTAAGTTTTTCAAAGCTGGAACCAAAAACAAGGAATATCTAAAAAAAAACGAACAACTCCACGAAAAAAACATAAGGTGTGTGTTTTAACGTGCTCTACATTTTTTGTGTGGTAAGTTTTTGTCCATGTCTTACCGTTTAGCAGTTATGCAAAATTCCGTAAAATTCATCCACAAGGCTGTTCCTAGAAAATTGAAGATATATATTTTATTTCTCAGATAAATATATTTGATATACAATATTTTAATCAAAATCTTTGTGTCGCATCCTTGGAAGATACGAAACTTAAATACCAAGTTTGGTATTCAACGGTCTTTTCGATTTTGAGCTATGTTGTCCACAGACACACAGACAGACAGACACACACATGACCCTTTTTGTAAAAATGCTTTTTTTGTATTCAGGAGGTCCTAAAACATGTATTTCCGGTGAAATCTCGGTATCGAATTTTTGGGTGCAATACAATATTCCCTCAATGCACTATGTACATAGTACGCGTAGAGAAAGTAAAAATTATTTTTGGAAAAAAGTCCGTGTGTGTCTGTCTGTCTGTGTGTCTGTAGACAGCATAGCTCGAAAACGAAGAAAAAAAAAGACATTGAATACCAAATTTGGTATTTATGTTTGGTATCTTCCAAGGTTGCGACACGAAGATTCTCAAGAAAATCCCCCTACCCCCAACTACTCTTTACATGGAACTTTCTTTAATAATTTTGATTTTCTCAGAAATGGCTCTAACGATTTTGAAGAAAATATCGTACCTACATTAACCATATTTGACTGACAAATAAAATGTCTATCTTGGATTTTCTGGGAATAGCCTCTTAAGGTTACTTCATTCTGGGAGAATTTTACGCAATTTTCTATCACTGCTAAACCTTAAGAGATAGACAAAAACTTCCATACAAAAAAATATAGAGCACATTAAAACACACAGTTTATGTTATATACACCTATTTTCGTGGAGTTGATCGTTTTGAGATTTTCAGGTTTAAAAAATATCCTTTTTTCATGCAGGAATTTGTCAACTCCTGTCCACAAAAATAAAGGAACTTCAGTCACATAGCAACCAGCTGTTGAATGTCACTTTAATTTAAGGAAGCAAGTAATAAGACTATTTCTGCCCCCTTTAACATCTAAGGTCAACTCGGCGGCTTTGCACCTGAAATAACTCGTCTGTAGGTTTAAATAATTTTATTTTCCTCAAACACACACATACAAACTTCCAGACTCTGTGGGGGATAGGGAATAATTCTGGCTAAAGAAAAATTCCGCGCCCCAGCCGGGAATTGAACCCTGGATCTCTTGGTGAGAATTCACCTCGCTGACCACTCGACCGTAGAGTGAGTCTGCTAATTATTGTCTGGATTAGAATGAAGTTGCAATGATTAAGAGAATGTCATGTCAATGGAATATATCAGATTTTTTTTTTGGTAACCCAAAACATGTATTTCTGGTGAAATCTCGGTATCGAATTTTTGGGTGGAATGCAATACTTTGTCTATACACCATGTAATAGTAGTGTAGAGAAAGTAAACGTGAATTCTCTTTAAAATCCAGTCTCAGGTGATAAGGGATGAGATCAATAACAACTCTAATGGGACAGGAGAAAACAATTTCTTATTTCCGCTCTCCGTGGAGTTAATGTATTTTGCTATTTGACACTGCATCACGTCTAACCTCAAACGCCGCCCGGATTTAGCTCGTGAGGGGGCGTGGCTGGACCGTAGTTAGCTCTCTTTCCACACCAACCCGTTGGCATCCAACAAATGACTGCCTGCAACGCGCTTTTTATGCGCACGAGTATTTACTGCATCATGAAAATAGGTGCTATATTCATCCGTCATTCAGTAATTTATTGATCTCCAGCCTGTCAACCACGATCCTGTAAGTGGAAAATGTGTACTTGTAAATTGCCTGATTCCGTGTTCAATTCCGGGTTGAAACAAATTACCCTGCTGATGTTTTCCCTCATTTTCAAGCTACCAGGCAAATAAGCTTAACTACTTAAAACCCCCTTAGTTTATCACTCTTCTTTTCCTCTAAAACTCTGTGTTCCATTTATACGACTTTCTCTACATCTCAGTAACAAAATATTGTTAAAAAAAGGTTATTCTTCAATCTATTTCATGCTAATCGAGATAAACATTACCAGAAACGCTTTCTTAAAAGTAAAAGGGAAATAATAAAATTCACTAAGCTAAAACGATAATTAATCCTTTTAAAAGTTAGCTTTCAAGTGGATGAAATTAGTTTCTTTGATTGCCAGGAGCTAACAAATTTCCGTATGTGATAAGCTAAAATATTTTAAACTGAAACCAATAACAAGAAATATCTCAGAAATGGTCAATTGCATGAAAAAATCGTATATGGCATAAATAGTGTGTTTTAACGTGATCATCATATTTTTTTATAATACGTTTTTGTCTATCTCTTACGGTTTACCAGTTACACAAAATTCATCAAAATTCATTCAGATTAAAGAGATCTTCAGAGGTTATTCCAAGAAAATTAAAGATATACATTTTATGTGGCATGTAAATATCTTAAACGCAGAGGATTTTAATCTACAGCCATTTTTGAGAAAATAAACATTTTTGAAAACTGCTCCATATAAAGGGTAGTTGGGGATGGGGGGAATTTTATTGAAAATCTTCTTGTCGCATCGTTGGAAGATACCAAACTGAAATACCAAGTTCTATTCGTTTTTGACACAAGACAGACACGGACATTTTTCTAAAAATTTTTTTTTTGATTCAGGTTATTTTTTTGTATTTTCTGTATAGACTCGGTATAGAATTTTTGTGTACAATACAATATCTGCTCTATACACTATGTAGTAGTATATGTAGAGAAAGTAAAATGTCTGATGGCTCCATCTACATGACTTTCTCTACCAGTTTTACAAAGAAACTTTCCTTACGTAAGATTTTTCTTTTATCTACGTCAAGGTAATCAAGATAAAATTAGCAGAAATGGTCTTACTGCTTGCTTCATTGTAAGTAGAAGGGAAATAAGGAAATTCACTAGCCTAAAGCAAGAGTTAAATCTTTTAAAAGCTATCTTTATTAGAAACAATTAAAATTCGGTTCTTTTTTGCATTCCCGGGAGTAAAAAGCTTGGTCGCACCATGGCCCAGTGGTTACACCACTCACCTCTCACCTAGAGGGCCCGAATTCGATCCCAAGCGACCGCATGTGAGGTTTGTGGTGGACAAAGCGGAGCAGCGGCGGGTTTTCTTTGGCTTCTCCGGTCCCCCCACCCATCGCATTCATGTATCGATAGTGTCATCGCCTGCGATACCACAAGCAGTAAAAGCACTAGGAAGGGGGGGGGCGGAAAGAAGGAGATAAAACGAATGTGAACTTCCCGCATGAGAAATCAAGAACCAGAAAACAATAACGGAAATGGTTAGCTCTAGAAATAAAATTTGACACAAATTGTGTGTTTTAACGAGATCTGTGTTTTTTTGTTTTTTTAATAAGCTTTTGTCTATCTCTTACGGTTTACCACCTACACAAAAGTAATCCAGAATGAAGAGATCTTCAGAGGCTGTTCCCAGAAAATTCACGGCATTTTATTTGTCATATAAGTGTCTTAATTATACGGTATTTTAATCAAAATAGTTACAGCAATTTTTGACAAAAATCATAATTTTCGAACGTTTTACCATGTAGTTTGGGCCGCGAAGATTTTCTTGAAAATCTCAGTCACACACACATATAGACAAACATAAACAGTGCGCTTTTTCTAAAAAAAAAAAAAAAAAAAAAAATGATGATTTTTGGATCCAGGAGGTGCCAAACTTGTATTTCCGGCAAAATTTCAGTATCAAACTTTTGTGAGGAATATAATACCTTCCCTATCCACTTTGTACATTGTACCTACGCGCTAGAGACAATTCGGCATACTTAATCCAGAATGAACGCATTTTAAGAAGATATTCCCAGAAAATTGAAGATATATGTTTTATTTTGATGGGAATATCCTTAATTTACGGCATTTTAATCAAAATCGTTACGCAATTTTTGAGAAAAGCAAGATTTTCAAAAATGTTTCATCTAAAATGTAGTTTGGTAAATAACAGTCTTTTAGATTTTGAGCTATGTTGTCCATACATACACTCATGAAAATCTATATCTAATATGCATATATATATATTTTAATTAAGGGGGTCTCATATATATTCCTGATGAGATCTTAGTATCTAATTCTTGGGTGGAATACAATACCTTCTCTGCTTACTGAGTACGTTTTGCATATGGCTAGGAAAAATAAACATTACTATTAAGTTATTCAAATAAATTATTATTTTTTCCTAGTTAATAAGGAAAGAACAAAAGATTAACTTGGGTACATGTAATTATTAAATAAAACTGAAAGCCAACTCCATATTATATTTCTTAATTTTTGCAGTTATCAGACCTCAAAGTGTATATTCAATGAAATATCGATACAAAAAATTTGGGTGGAATGCAATACTCTCTCTACCTACTATATGTAAGTAATAGAGAAAGTAAGAAGGAAGAGAGCATATAGAGGCTGTCAGGACAGAAGACTGTGTCATCATTAACATCGAAACGTTTTAACTCACCAAACAGACTATCGTATTTACTGGCAACTTGCAGTTTTCAATAATGATGGAGTTATTTTCATCTGCATCAAAAAACTTGGAGTCAGTTATAAATGATGAATCGTTTTTAATATAATATACAACAGTTGTTCGCTTTTTACAGCATTAGCAATATTAAAGAGTAGATTCTCTACTAGGTATAATTAATTTTGCTGTCAGGCAGGTTCCTTAAAAAGACTAAGCTTCAGCTTTTGCATGCTCTATTTCACAAGAAATGAAGTAAAGAAGCTGCAGGACAAACATAAATCAAGTCGATTAGTGAGGAGAAAGTATCTCAGACGGGATAGTTTAAACATGGAGAGAGTGAGTGGGAAGAAAAAGCGTATCCACTTACCCATCCGTTCGACGGCGATCGGCAAAACACACACCGCCTCAGGATGGATATCGACTACATCGGCTTTGTATTTTTCCTCGTCAGTTCAAACGAAGATATATCACCTCAGAAGCAGCCTCCCAGCAAAACCCTACAGAGACTACCCTTCAAACGTAATACGTCACATCCTCATCTCGGTTCGCTCAGCTTCACTTCCTTGCGATAACTCTTCGCCAGCTCAACGTTCGAGCATATGAATAAAAACAACCTAACAGAGAATTCCTTTCAATAAAATGAATCACGTCGCTTGAAAAAACCCGCTAAGATAAAATATGCCGTCAAAATGAAGGGAATTTTTACTTTCTAGACATGCTCTTCTTTTTTTATTTGCTCTAGCATGCATGTACATGTATGGCGGCGTGTCTCTACGAAAAGCCGAATCTCCCTCAAGAACCAGGGAGAGGTTTATCCTCCTTCATTCCTTCCAATAGGGAAACTACCTTGGCTCTAAAAAGCCTCTCCTTGACGTGTGAACACACCAAGACGGAAGTGGGTACGCCACTGAAGTGTGTCAACCCCGAGGAGAAGAGTGGCGAAAAACCTCGGTAGGGCCGAAGCAAAGAAAAATGCCATCTCCGACTTTACGTTTTTATCTATAGCCAAATTGTACTAATTTCAAACTCCATTCCCCCAACTTCCTTTAAAGTAATAAATATGGTATCAATTCTTGAGGCACTGTCACCATTGTTACCTACGCAAATGCGTTTATCTAAAAAAAAATAAATAAATAAAAAGAAACTATATTAGTATCCCATATATTTACATGCCGTGGTTAAGTGGTTAGACCTCTCGCGGCCCGGGTTAGATCCCAAGCGGCCCGCGTGTGGGATATATGGTGGACGACGTGGCGTCTCAGCAGGTTTTCTCCGGTTTCCTCCGCCACTCATTCCACCAATTGCTCCATCATCAATTTCACTTCGATTTCACATCATCCACTTCCTGTTCATGACTGGCTACGACTTGATCCCTCGTAACAGCATCTCCATGCTGTGGTTGGCTCCCCGACAGGCTTCCGATCCATAGGTATTACCTTTTAAATCCTAGGAGGGTTTCAATCCTACAATTACGGGAGGGTAAGCCAATTACGAAATGATATTTATATGCAGAGACCTCAACAAAGATTAAACAATCCGATGTGTTCCATTCACATGACTTTCTCTACATCCCTGCATCAAATTATTGTTAAAAAGCTTATGCTTCTATTTACTTCATGCTCATTCAGAAAAAAATTAGCACAAATAGTCTTATTACTTGCTTCCTTGTAAGTAGAAACGAAATAAGGGAGTAGCATAGGTTAAAGGAATAGTCAAAAGCTGGTTGCTATGTGACTGAAGTTCCTTTGTTTGTATGGACAGGAGTTGATAAATTCTTGTATGAGAAAAGTATAAGTTTTTCAAAGGTGAAACCAAAAACAAGGGATATCTCAAACAGCATCAACTCAACGAAAAAATGTATATAACATAAATTGTGTGCCTCAATTTGCTCTTCATTTTTTGTGTGGTTAGTTTTTGTCCATTTCTTATGATATACATTTTATTTGTCAGGTAAATATCTTTAATATACAATATTTTTATCAAAATCGTTAGTCATTTTTGAACATTTCAAAATTTTCGAATAGTTTTGCATGTATATGGTAGTTTGAGGTGGGGGTATTTTTCTCAAAATCTTAGTGTTGCATCCCTGGAAGATACTAAACTAAAATACTAAGTTTGGTATTTTACCGAGTTTTCGTTTTTGGGTTATCGTGTTCACAGACACAAGGAGACACGGACACACGGACACAAACACGGACGTTGTTCTGAATTTTTTTTTTTGATACAGGGGCTCGTAAAACATATATATTTCCAGTTAAATCTTGGTATCGAATTTTTGGGTGGAGTGCAATACGTTCTCTATGTAAAAATGGGATTTATTTTCTTAAATCCGCAGCTCATAAACCAAATCAATCCGCTCCTTTTGCTGTTTAAAAATTGAAAATGCTCTTGCAAAAATAATCACTAATATACAAAACTTTTAATAAAATGTACTTCTCTTTAAGCTAATTCTTCTGATGAAAAATGTGCCCTTTGCAATATAGTTTGAGTATAGAATGTATTTCGTTGAAATACCCAAGTTCCTTAAACTTATGATGGATTTTCCACGTAAAAAATTCGATAAGTATATTTCCTGAATTCTCAGGATTCCGGAATAATAATAATAATAATAATAATAATAATAATAATAATAATGTTTTAGAAGATGATCCGTGTGTGTATGTGTGTGAGAGGTTTTTGTGGGCACATAACTAAAAAAAAATTCGGTTAGATACTAAATTAAGAATAAAAGCTAAGTATCTTCGATGTTCTTTAAGTGGCCCTACACATTTTGATTAAAATACCATATATTAAAGATGTATAGATGTTAAATAAAATGCATATCTTAAATTTATTCTAAATGGTCCCTGAAGTCCTCTTCAATCTGAATGGCGTTTGTATAACTGGCAAACCGTAAGAGATAGACAAAAACTTACTACACAAAACTGTAGAGCGCGTTAAAATACATAATTTACGACATATACATTTGCTTGCTCTGGCTCGTATTTACAATGCACTTGGTAGATAGACAAGGTATTGTATTCTACCAAAACATTCGATACCGAGATTTGTACGGAAATACATGTTTTAGGATGTACGTAACAATAGGGAAAAGCATAAACAATAAATTAGAAAGATTTCAATATAATGTAAAAAGAACATTGAGGAAAAATCCCCTTGTGTTCCATTCACATGCCTTTCTCTGCAAAGCTGTATAAGTTATTTTTATTGCATGCTCTTCTATTTACTTTATGATAATCGAGATAAACATTAGCAGAAATTGTCTTCCTTGCAAGTAGAAGGGAGATAAGAAATTATACAGGCTTAAGGATACTCAAATCTCTTAAAAGCTGTTTATCTATGCAGGGCCAAGCGCTTATAGCTTTCCGTGGGAGAAAAGAATTTTAAATCGAAAAAAATAACAAAGAATATCTCAGAAATGGTCATTTCCACGGAAAAATGTATATGACATAAATTGTGTGCTCAAACGCGATCTTCATCTCCTAGGGTTTACCAGTTACACACAATTTAGCACAATTCATTCTGAACAAAGATTCTTTAGAGGCTATTCCCAGAAAATTCCAGATATACATTTTATTTACGATATAAATGTCTTTAATATATGATATTATAATCAAAATCGTTAGATCCATTTTTGAGAAAATCAAAATTTTCAAAACTTTGTCCATGTAAAGGGAAGTTTGGAGTGGGGAGATTGTTCTAAAAATATTCGTGTCGCATCCCTAGATACACATGGATCTTTTTCTAAAAATGTTTTTTTTTTTTTTGGAAACAGCGGGAGCCTAAAGCATGTATTTCCGATGAAATCTCGGTATCAAATTTTCGGTTGGAATGCAATACCTTCTCTATACACTATGTATACAGTATGTATAGAGAAAGTAAAAAGTAATGAAAGGAACACTTAAACTTTTAGGTACCTGCATTATTGCATGGCTCAGAAATGTACCTCTAAGCAAACAACTAAAAGATTAGAAGTTGCAGAAATGAAATATTTACGATTTGTGCCAGGGTATGCTTTAATGGATAAAGTGAATTACAAATAGATATGCTCACATAAAATAGAAGAATAAAGAAGTCAAAGGTATGAACGGGTCTGCAAAATAGATGCCAATAGAATGTCTTGGAAAAGTTTGAATTATCGACAGAGAAGCGGGGAGAAAAGACCAGAATCTCCACGGAAGAGATGGATATGGCAGCAAAAATAATTGGAGCCGGAAGGAACCAATAAAGTATAACCCCTGAAAGCACAAGAAGAAGGAAAGTAAAGAGAAAAAATACTTTTGACTTATGTAAAATACGAATGCCATTTACTGAAAATGTTCCGAAGCAAGTAATGATGTGGGAATGGCCATGACATATATTCCTAAAAATCTTATGTGTTACATTCACATGACTTTCTCTACATCTCTGTAACAAATTATTGCTAATAAGCTTATTCTTCTATCTACTTCATGCTAATCGAGATAAACACTAAGCAGAAACGGTTTTATTACTTAGCACCTAAAGAGCGGAAGGGAAGTAAGGGAATACGCTAGGCTAAACCGACATTCAATTGTTTTAAAATGTGGTGTTTGTTTTAAAATATAGTGTTATGGTTTAATCAATTTCTTTGTGTGGTCAGTGTGGACAAGTTCCCGTATGAGGAACTTGACTATTTTAAAACTGAAACCAATAACAAGGAATATCTCGAAAACAGTGAACTCCACGAAAAAACGTATATGACATAGATAAAATGTTTTAACGAGATCTGCGGTTATTTTATCTATCCCTTGTAGCTTACCAGTTATAAAAATATCTGATGTTACAATTACATGTCTTTCTCTAGCTACTCTACAAACAAATTTCTTACAAAAGATGATTCCTCTTTATACACAATGCTAATCGAGATAAACATTACCAGAATATTCCAATTACTAGTTTCTTATAAATAGAAGGAAATTAAGGAAATACATTAGGTTAAGTGATAGTCAAATATTTTATAAGCTGTCGCTAAGCAATTGTTACTGCAATTCGTTTCTTTGCTTGGCCAAGAGTAGAACAAAAGAAACACGGACACTTCCTGTCTGAGAAAAGTATAAGTACTTTACAATTGCAACCAATAACAGGGAAACAACAAAAACGTGAAGGACATAAATTGTGAAAACTACATTTTTTGTGCAGTAACTTTCTGTCTAGGTCTTATAGTTAAGCAGTTAAGCAAAATTCGGCAAAATTCATCCCTGTTCCCAGAAAATTCAAGAGATACTTATTATTTTGCGTGTAAATATGTTTATACGGAATTTTAATCAAATTCGTTGGAGCCATTTTTAAAAAAATCAAAATTTTCTAAAGTTGTTTCATATAAAGGATAGTTTGTGGTGAAGGGATTTTCTTGAAAATCTTCGTATCGCATCCTTGGAAGATACTAAATGTAAATACCGAGTTTGGTATCTAACGGTCTTTATTTTTTGAGCTATTCTGTCCACAGACATACACATACATACAGACAGACACACACGCATCTTTTTCTAAAAATGCTTTTTTCGTGCTCAGAGTACACCAAAACATATATTTCCGGTGAAATTTCCACAACGAATTTTTGGGTGGAATACAATTAGTACCGTCTCTATCCACTATCACATTGTACATGTGGGCTAGAGAATGTAAAAAGCCATTCAAAATGAAGATGGCTTCAAGTTTTGGAACCTCACTATTTCTGCGTCTTTTTATCGATTGGAGCGAAATCAGTACTGTCCACCCATCACAAGAAAGCAAGCGGGGCCTGAGGGGTGTGCGAGCGAGGCTTGAACTGTTATCTGGTAACGTACTAGTGGATCTGTTTACGTTTACTACATGTGTATATGAACCAACCTACTGCTGTCAGATTTAATGCTCGTTTCAGTAACTGCAGTGATGTATTTATTATGCATTATTAGGCTCTCGCTGCTAACACGCGCTACGGCATATGGTACTACAGTTATATGATATTTTGTTACTTTTATTCTTGGTTTAATATTTAAATATTTAAATGCAGAAAGCGGCAGCGACAGCAGCTAAGATAAGGACTTCTCCGACTCGGATCTTGCACGACAACTGGAATTCCAGCTAAGTATGAGTTAAATGACAACACTGTGTATTTTAGATGAACCTAACGTCCTTGTCATATCCAGATGTCGAGCATAAACATCATGCGGACAACAAAAGTGTTTACTTAAGTGCTTACGTTACGCATTCCTCTACCTTGCCTTCTTGTGGTGGGTGGACAGTATATAAGACAATCTGTTTCTGTCCTTTCTCTCTCTCTCTCTCTCTCTCTCTCTCTCCCTCTCTCTCTCTGTACATGTATCAAATTTATTTTGTTCTGTTTGACCATTTACATTAAGTTACATATGTTTAGTTCTTATCTTATCCCTCCAATTGTTTTATAATCTAACACAGAGCATCCAGCCGCTCAACTTAGAAACCTCTGCTGCAGATCCAATGTTCAGTTTGTCTACATCGTACATAATACACGGATAAAGGAGGTATTACATTCCACCCACAAATTCAATACCAATATACACGTTTTATGGCCACTAAAATAAAAATTAGAAAAAGATCCGTGTGTGTGCCTGTCCATGTGTCTGTGAACAGCATTACTCAAAAATGAAATGCCGGTTAAATACCACACTTGATATTTAAGTTCAGCATCTTTAAAGGACACGACAAGATCTTCCCAGACTACACTTTGCAAACAACAATTTTGGAGAATGTTTATTTTTTCAAAAATGGCTGTAACCATTTTGATTAAAATGCCATATAAAATAATTAAATACATTTTGTGTAGCTTGACGTCCTTTAACCGGCTGGTCATATCGGACGATGAATGAAACTTGTGGACCCATGGAGCTTAAAATTGCTCGACTTTCGTCTTCTCGGGACAGGAAAATCCCCGAATAAAACCTATCCGAGTAACTCACCCTAACATGTTGAATGTGTGGCAGATATGTTACCACACCACTAACAAGGCGAGCTTATGTATATACTTTTAAATTTCTGGGAATATCCTCTAAAGGTCCCTTCATCCTGGATGAAATATGCATTACTGGGTAGAATGGAATACGTTGTATAGTTACTAAGTACGAAAACGCGCCAATTTGAGGAACAGTTGGTAGGTGCTACGCCACCAGTTTAAACCCATATTATCTACAGCAAGGAGTATTGATAATACATACTTGCCTTGTGTTTCGCGATGGTAGAGGCACAAGAGAAATCCAAATAGTTTTAGATGTACTAAAATGTATAATTAAAAATATGTCTTACCTTAATTAAATTATCAGCTATTGTTGAGGAAAGAAGCACAAATCAGAGCGATCTTTTTCGGATAATGAAACATGTTTTAATGGGGGGAAGGGGATGAGGGATGAAGCAAATTCATATTTTATTATATGCATATTAACTTAAACTCAACACTACACATTTCAATATAAAATAAGCTGCTTTAAATAATGTACACAAAAAAAAAAAAAAACTGAACATCTAAAGAATTAATACACCTTGTTTTCCTTAAGTAGACAATCAATTTGACACAGCCAGGAGGTGGCGTTGAAATTCGTTCCATTTGGGATTAATGTCCGCTTATCCCGTTCCTTGTACTGCACACCTTGGACACAACCGTTATTCATTGGTCAGTGCTTGTGCTGAACTTGAATACAAACCAATAGAAGATTAGCACACCCAGGACTGACATGGAACACAAATGTTGTAAAGCTTCCCCAAATTAAATAAAGAGATACACCAAAAGACACAAACAGCATCAGCTCATTTCCGTGCACAGGGTGTACATGATAGAGAAAGTAAATTGAGTTAGACAATAATCCTAACAAGTAATTATTTTACTATAATTAAACACATAGGGTTTATTACCATTCATTTTAGTGTATGGAGAGTTAAGCGTAGTATTTGAGTAGGGTATTTAGCAGAACATTTTGGTTTACCATCGATATGAATTCTGGTCAGGTGTTGAAACGGGAAGGCTATAAATCGTTAGTGGGCGGCACATTTACCTTGCCTCGCGTTTGAGGTGAAGTGCTCAGTGTGTTAAATTGGTGCTTTGCAGCGAATATTCTCTGACATAACATTGTAACACTGCTTAGGTATTTCTAAACACTATTTCCCTAAATTTGTATGAAATTTACCTCACGCGTTTATCATATAAGTGTGTAACATACATAACCTTTCTCTAGCTATTCCACAAACTTTTCTTATAATAGATTGATTATTCTTTTATCTTATCATGCTAACCAGGATAAACACTACACAAATTGTCTTATTATCTGTTTCCTTATAAATAAAAGGAGAATACACTAGGCTAAAGCGGTAACCAAATCACTTAAAAGTTCATCATTATTTGAAATAATTAAAATTCGGTCCTCATTTGCATTAAATAAAACAAAAGAAATATGAAACTTAGTTGATATCCCGCTTGAGAAAAGTTTAACTAGTTTAAAACTATAAACCAATAACAATGAATATCTCCGAAATTGTAATGAATGAAATCTATATTTTTACTTTCTCTACACATGCTATATACACAGTATATAGAAATAGTATTGTATTACAACCAAAAATTAGATACCGAGATTTTACCGCAAATACATGTTTTGGGACCTCCGGAATAAAAAAAAAAATTCTAGAAAAAGGTCCGTGTGTGTGTGTGTGTAGACAACATAGTTCAAAAACGAAATATCCGTTAAATACCAAACTTGGTATTTAAGTTCAGTATCTGTCAAGGATGCGCCACGAATATTTTCATAACCCCCCACCGCCTCCAATTACCGTTTACATGGCAAAATTGTCGAAAACTTGGATTTCCTCAAAATGGCTCTTACAATTTTCATTAAAATTTCGTATATTAAAGATATTTACATGACAAATGAAATGCATATCTTGAATTTTCTGGGAATAGACTATAAAAATATGTTTATTTTGGATGAATTTTGCGCAATTTTGCATAACTGGTAAACCGAAAGAGATAGACAAAAAATGTATGACTCGTTAGAACACACAATTTATGTTATATGCATTTTTTTTTCTTAGAGTTGACAGTTTTTAACACATTCCTTGTTATTGATTTCAGTTTTAAAACACTTACTACTTTTCTCATACTGGAACTTGTCAACACCCCGTCACAGAAAGAATTGGAATTCTATACCATAGCAACCACATTTTAAAACATTGGACTGTCGGTTTAGTTTAGTGTATCCGCTTATTTCGTCTTTACTTATAAGACACTAAATAGTAAGACCATTTCTGCTAATGTTTATCTGGATTATCATGAAGTAGACAGAAGAATAAGTTTATTTACAATAATTTGTTACAGAGAGGTAGAGAAGGTCATGTGAATGGAGCACATCAGATTTTTAAACTTTCTGTAACTATTATACAAACACTTCTTTACAAAAGGTTATTCTTTTATCTACTTCATGCTAATTAAAATACATTCCCTTTTCTTATTACTTGCTTCCTTATAAGTAGAATGCAAATAAGGAAATACACTGGGTTAAAGCGATAGTCAAATCTCTTAAAAGCTCTTCGCTATTTGAAAGAATTAAAATCTTTTGAACTTCCGGCAAAAAACAAAAGAGATATGAAGATAAAGTTGACATCCCGCTTGAAAAAATGTTTAATTAGTTTAAAACTAAAACCAATAATAACTAATATTTTCGAGTAGGAAATTCTACAAAAATTGTAAGTGACATAAACTATGCGTTTTAATGAGATTTATATGTTTTGTGGTAGGTTTTTGTATTAATCTTACGGTTATACAAAAGTCTTCCGGAATGAAGGTGTCTTTAGAGACTATTCGCAGAAAATTCAAGATTTTATTTGTCATAAATGTATTTTTAATATAATGTGTTTAATGGAAATCCTTAGATTCATTTTTAAATGGATTTTCTTGTAAATCGTGCCGTATCCCTGGCAGATACTAAACCTAAGTACTAATTTGGTATTTAGCCGGCATTTTTTTATTTTGATTGATGCTATCACCACACTACACTACACACATGCAAACGGACCTTTTCTAAGAATTGTAACTATGTCTATATCTTAAAGAGTTTTTAGTTATTAGAATGAAAAGGACTTCCGAGGCTGTTCCTAGAACTTGTAAGATACATCATTTATTTGTCATTTGAATTTCATTAGAACCACCTTTTAGAAAATCTATACTTTCGTAAATTGTTCATCTAAAAAGTAATTTGTAATAGCGTATTTTCTTGAAAACCTTCGTGTCGTGTCATGCAAGATCCTGATTTGAAATATAAAGTTTGGTGTTTAACAAATGTTTCCTTTTTTAGTTACCTTGATCACAAACACTCACACACACACACACTCACACACAGTCCTTTTTCTACTTTTTTATTAGTACCGTGTATTTCCAATGAAATCTTGCTGTTGAATTTTTGGGCGGAATGCAATATCTTCTGCACTTAAGTATTATTTATGAAGTAGAGAAAATAAAAATCCATTTTTACAGCCAGGATCGGTACCACAATCCGAAAATAACCAAACCAAGTCCTATGCTCTTCTATCTGGGTTATGAAAATGGTCCCTGTGATTGGAATTTTCACGATAAAACCTAAAGCGTTTTCAACTTTTCTTTAAACAACAGATTACTTCAACCTACAGACTATCCATCATAAATATCCTCTTCTTTAGCATATTTTTAAAGAGTTCACATACCATGATTAGTACTTTTCGTATGCTTTTCTTCACTGTGTTTCGTAAGGGTTTAAATAATGTTTCCTAAGGTTCAAGGATAAACTTTTCAAACGGCAAGAACTGTTAGCTCCAGTAGGTCACGATGGGATAATGGCAGTACCTACCGGCGATACCCTACATGTAGTTAAGTCTTTATTTTAAATTAAAATTAAGATATTCTGTATTTATGTTACCCGCATCAGTCGTATTACAGATTGCAAAAACATGGAAAAGAGTCACGAATCGTGATATCTGGTTCAAAGAAATCCTAAAAAGTACTGCATATAGCTTCAGAACTCAGGAATATATTCATTCAATCCAAATATGACAATGATTTCTGTACTCCTGTCATACTAGTAGATGTACAATATGTGTCTATTTCAATCATTCAAAATATGGCGCAGAGGTTAAATGCTGGGATACATTCTTAATCCCGTCCAATGAAGAATAAAAGCAATAAGCTGAAAGACCAAAAGAACTTCCAGATCCAAAAATCTAAGTGCCCTTTGAAGATCTAATACGACTTTCAAACAACAACAATGGTGAAAAGCACCAACCTTAGAAACTGCACCATTTTTCCTTTTACAGTGGCTGTCCCAGAAGTACCCGACCTGACGTATAGATAGTGGTTGTTGTTTCAAACAACAACAATGGTGAAAAGTACCAACCTTAGAAAGCTTAAGTTTAGATGAAACCTGGATCCATCACTTCACAACACCTGAGACGAAGGAACAATAAAAACACCAGATTGGAAGGGGAGAATCGAACTTCAAAGAAGGCGAGGACAGTTCCATCTGTAGGCGAGGTCATGACGTCAGTTTTCTAGGACGCACGCGCGATAATGTGTCTTCCTTATCTCTAAAAAGGAAAAGTAATCAATGACGAATATTATGCTAACTTGTTACAGAGTTTGAGTGATGAAATCAAACAAAAACGGCCGCATTTAGCGAAAAAGAAAGTTTTGTTTCATCAAGGCAATGCACCAGTTCACACGTCCATTATCGCATGGCCAAAATCAACGAGCTAAAGTTTGAATTGCTTCCTCAGGCTCCCTATTCGCCATATTTAGCCCCTTCTGATTATTTGCTGTTACCAAACTTGAAGAAATGGCTTGGTGGTAGAAGATTTGCCAACAATTAAGAGGTGGAGTCTGAGGTTGATGGCTATTTACTGACCTCGATAGTTCTCACTATAAACAGGGTACCTAACTTAGCTATTGAACATCGCTGGGAAAAGTGTATAGAGCTGAAGGAAGACTATGTAGAGAAATAAAGATGTTTTCCCCCCAAATGTTTGTGCTTTCTTTGTAGGGTCAACACATCACAACTATATCATATGCTGCGCTAACTTAGATTCTATCCCGATAACGGTCCCCAAAATGCGATCCCTAATGATAAGTGTCTAACCTAATGACTTTCACAACCGCCACTCTCTTGTTCTTCCCTACTCGTACCTTCTATTGTTTTTTTAGGAAAAGCATAGCCATAGTATTGCTTGTTTCGCAGGCGGTTCTCTAGGCTAGATATCCTTATGCAGCGCTGTATACAAGATGAAGATGAAAACCCCGAGTCTTGGTGACTGATGATGAAAAGTGATGATGAGGACGGTTTCTGTCAGGGGAGATGCTACATCTAAATTAAGGCTAACTTAGAGTTGGGACAAACAAGCTCTCCTTATTCTTGGTGCGCTGCTCCTGGTTTATGGCCAAGAACTTTGCACACAACCTACAAATAATTGATGGAACCACCCTGCTCTAGGCCTCGTCGTTCAGCTTACTAACTTCACGCTTTCATTTACCATGCAAAGCTTCAGTCAACGGGAGGCTACCGTAAACTGTAGTCGAAAATACTTGTAATACTGAGTGTACCATGAGTCTGAAACTGAATATAGTTTATTGCATACATCAAATTAAATAAATAAACAAAAATAAAGAATAAATAATAATTGACAAATCGGTTTATTAGACCTGAAGTTAAACCATTCTTCTCAAACTTAACATTTTGTGCAGAATCCAAAGGATTTTAATTCATTTTTACTTTCTCTAATACATATGTAGAATGTACATAGGAGATAGCTTAGGTATTACAGATGTCTTTACGGGATAGCAACCGAGTTAAATTGGAATCGGAGAAATCCAAGCTTTCGACCATCTTGATTCTGTCGTCTTCTTCCTTGACGGTCGTTGTCCCGTGAGGTCATCTGTAATAACAAACACCGAGGAATCTTTAGATTTTCAAGCTTAAGTATTGTATTCCATCTAAAAATTCTATACCAATATTTCACCGTAAATACATGTTTTTAATTCATTTTAAAAAAATAAGTGTGTATGTGTGTGCACATTTGTAAATGAGATGTAGAGAAATTCATGTGAATGGAGTAAATCCGATTAAGATCAATTTCCGTAAGTTCACACTATCTTGGCCCCTTAATTGACATAGCAGTTTATTGGACCTAAAGTTAAACAAATCCTCTCAAACTTACGTTTTATGCAGAATCCAAAGGATTTTAATTGATTCTTATTTTCTCTAACTCACATGTACGAGGGGCATACTGAAAGTCATGAGCAACACTGTTTTACAATCTTAATATTTATTTTTAAGCCAAACCAAGTACACCATCATAATCTACAGACTTTCTTTCACTTTTCGACATAGTCTCCATTGTTTTGCACACATTTTTCCCATCGTTCTACAAGTTTGAAAATGCCCTTGTGATAGAACTCCGTTCCAGCTGCCCGCAGACCCTGACGCACTGCTTTCCAAATATCCTCCAGCGTCTCGTAGCGTTGGCCACGCATCTGCTCCTTCACAGAACCGAAAAGATGGTAGTCGGAGGGTGCCAAATCGGGACTGTAGGGAGGATGTGGAAGAGTTTCCCACCCTAATGCCCTGATCTTTTCCATAGTGGCACGGGCAGTATGCGGACGCGCATTATCCTGTTGAAGGATGATCCTCTTTCCAGGGCGTTTATCACGCAAAGCCCGACGGAGCTTCAGAAGTGTTTTGATGTAGCGGGCAGAATTTATGGTTTGTCCAGGTTCAAGAAAGTCAACCAGAATGCAACCTTGTGCATCCCAAAAGACACTTCCCATAACTTTTCCTACAGACTGCACTGTCTTCGCTTTCTTCTTCGATGGTGAGTTCAAGTGGTGCCATTCGTTACTCTGACGTTTCGTTTCTGGCTCATAGTGATGGAACCAGCTCTCATCTCGAGTCTCAATACACGTCAAAAATTCATCACCTTCATTATGAAATCTCTGAAGAAGGTTTTGTGCAATGGTTCCTCTCTGAAGTTTGTGGTCTTCAGTCAATAAACGGGGGACCCAACGGGCACAGACCTTTCGATAAACCAAACTGTAGATCATTTCTTGCACTGCACTATGTCCTATTCCAAGTTGCGCAGCAATTTCATTCACAGTGAAACGCCAGAGCTCATCAACTCTTTCCTTGTTGCGTTCTGTAGAGGCAATTCGAGGACGCCCGCTACGAGGCGCATTTTGCAGACTCGTGTTTCCATCTTTGAAATGTTTCACCCATCTTCTAACACTGCTGGCACCCATGTAGACACCTCCATACGCACGTTGAAGTCTGAGATGAATTTCAGGAGCAGATTTTCCTTCTTTCACAAGGAATTCAATGACAGCATGCTGTCGAAACGAAACATCAATGTCAGCCATTTTTCAAACACCGTCTGTGGTCACGTGATAGAAGCTAATGACGTCACAATATGTCAACATGTGGCTTAAAGTCTGTAGATTACGATCCTGCAATTCGTTTCGTTACATTGTTGAAATTTACATTTTTACAATGGGTTGCTCGTGACTTTCAGTATGCCCCTCGTAAAATGTACATAGGAGATAGATTAGGAACTATAGATGATTTCACGAGATAGCAACACAGTTGAATTGGAATCGGAGAAATCCAAACTTTCGGCCATCTTGACTCTGTTGTCTTCGTCAAGGAAGCTTCAAATCTTAAGGTTAGGTATTGTATTCCATCCAAAAATTCTATACTGATATTTCACCGGAAATACATGTTTTGAAAACCCCTGAACTCATTTAAAATAAGTGTGTATGTTTGTAGGCAGCATTTTTAACAGAGATGTAGAGAAAGTCATGTGAATGGAGCACGTCAGATTATTTGCCTTCTACTTACAAGTTAGCAAGTAATAACGAAACTCCTGCTCATGTTTATCTCGATTATTATGAAACAGACAAAAGAAGAAGCTCTTTAACAATAATTTGTTGCAGAGATGTAGAGAAAGCCATGTGAATGGTACACATACTATGTACATAGTGTATACTACATTCATCCCCGCCAAAAAAAATTCATAACATGATTTCACCGGAAATACACGTTTTAGGGTCCCCGGTATCCGAAAAAAAAACATTTTTAGATAAAAGTCCATGTATTTATGTGTGTGTTCGTGTGCCCGTGTGTCTGGATATCTAGCTCAAAAACGAAAACTCGGTAAAATACCAAACTTGGTATTATTGTTGAGGATCCAGTCAGACCCTCTCCACTACATTTGAATAACTATGTATGTTGCTCTGTGCATTATTCTCTCTGTATTCGAAATGTATTTTTATATTAAACAGTTAACTAACCTGAGCCTAGGAAGGAAGAAGTGTGCTGTTATTGCTCTCATTCCCGACAGTATTTAAGTTTAATATCTTCCAACGGTGCGACGCGAAGATTTTGAGAAAAATTTTAAAACCCTAAACTACCCTTTATATTGAAAAAGTTTTCGAGAATTTTGATTTTCTCATAAATGGCTCTAAAAATACCGTATATGAAAGCTATTTACATGACAAATAAAATTTATATCTTGAATTTTCTGGATATAGTCTCTGAAGATTTCTTTATTCCGGACGCATTTTGCTGAATTTTGCATAACTGGTAAACCGAAAATGATAGACAATAATTTAGCACACAAAAGTGCATATCTCGTTAAAACACACAATTTTGTCACAAACATATTTTCGAGGAGCTGCCTATTTCTGAGATATTCCTTGTTGTTGGTTTCAGTTTTAAAATATTCAACACTTTTGTCATAGGGAAAATTTTCAACTCCTGGCACTGGAAGCAAATGGATTTCATTCACATGACAACCAACTTTTAAAAGATTTGAGCATCGCTTTAGACTATTTCCCTTCTAGTAGAAGGAAGCAAGTAATAGAGCCATTTCTGCTAATATTTATCTCGATTAGCATTAAGTAGATAGAAGAATAGTCGTTTAAACAATGATTTGTTATGTAGAGAAAGTCATGTGAATGGAACACATCAGATTTATTTTCCACGGTTCTAATATGTTTACTTTCTCTAGCATACGTGTACAATGTATATAGCAGAGAATGTATTGCATTAACAAGCATGGTGTGTGTGTGTGTGGGGGGGGGGGGGTGTAACATAGTTCGAAAAGAAAAAGTCCGATAAATACTAAACTAGGTATTTAATTTCAATATCTTCCAAGGAAGCAACACGAAAATGTTCAAGAAAATACCCGAAACCCAACATTTCTTTCTATGGAACATTTTCCAAAAATTTTGATTTCTCAAAAATGATCTCAATGTTGTTATTTAAATATCATATGTTTAAGATATTTTCATAGCAAACGAAATTTATATCTTGAGTTTTCCAGGAATAGCCTCTGAAGACCTCTTCATTCTGGAGGACATTTATATAACTAGTAATCCGTAACAGACAAAATCGTAGTACTCAAAAATTATAGATCTCGTTAATACACATAATTTATGTCATATATATTTTTGTAGAGTTTACCACTTCCGATATATTCCTTGAATATTAGCTTCGTTTTTAAAGTACTTTTCTCAAACGGGAAGTTAAGTTTCGTTTCATGTCTTTTATTTTACTCCTAGCCACGAAAAGAGAACCGAATTTCAATTCTTAAAGGATTCAAATATCGCGCTAGACTAGTATAATCCTTTATTTTCCTTCCGTTTATAAGGAAGCAAATATGTGATAAGCCAATTTCTGCTGATGTTTTAACTAGATTGGTGTGATGTAAATAAATGAATAATCTTTTGTAAGAGTAGTTTGTTTGGAGAAGGTAGAAATGTCATGTCAATGAAACATCAGATTTTTTTCCCTTTTATAATCAATAAAATATGTAAACCACTTTGTGCTTTTGAAATTAACGTTTCTCTCGTGCATATAGTTATGACCCTGCATACTTACATAGCATTGCAATCTGCAGATCCTGTTATGAGAATAGTCTCAACGCCCAAACTCTAGGATGTAGATCATATCAAAAATACATTTATTCATAGTTATTAATACGATTATTTAAGAATAATAACTCTGACGATACATTTTCAAAGGTGTCAGTTTAGAATAATTTACAATTACATGTCTGTTTCTAGGAACCTACTCGTAGCATGCATTCCTAGAATAATCATGTTTATTATATTTACAATGTTATATTATTAGTAGTACTTTTTTACAGAATGAAATCCTCGTCTGTATAGAAGATGTAGTGGTAAGATATCATTTTTAACTCTGATCTTAACTTCTTTTTATTCATCTGAAATTATTTTATAGAAGAGAGAAGTGAATTAAACGAAACTATTCCTTTGTGGTCAACTCCTTTTTGGAATGACTGAAAATTATTTGCTTGTCCATGCAAGTCCTACCTATATCTAGTCTCTTTCTTATGTTTTAGAGCCCCTAGAACCAGATTTCTCTCTGCTTTGTTATAGTCCCTTTCGATGCCCCCTAAAAATTGACAGGATTGGAAGCTTAATTAATAATTATTTTTTCTATGCGTACTATTTACATACGAGGTTTCACCGGATAAACATATTTTGGGACACCCTGAACCAAAAAAAAAGTATTTTAGAAAAATATCTGTGTGTGTCTGTGGGCAGCATAGCTCAAAAACGAAAAGAAGATCAACATCTTCCAAAGATGCAACGCGAAGACTTTCAAGAAACTTTCCCAACCCCAATTACCCTTTATATGGAGGAAATTTAGAAAATTTTGATTTTCTCAAAAATGGCTTTAATGATTTCGGGGTGGTTATATTAAAGATATTTACATGACAAATAAAATATATATCTTCAATTTTATGGGAAAAGCCTCTGAAGATATCTTTATTCTGAATAAGTTTTGATAAATTTTGCATAACTAGTACACCATAAGAGATAGACAAAAAGTTACTTAATAGAAAACGTCGAGCTCATTAAAACACACAAATTATGCTATATAAGTTTTTTTGTGGAGTTCATTATTTTTTATATATTCCTTCTTATTGGTTTCAGCTTTAAAATGCTTATACTTTTCTCATACGGGAATTTGTCAACTCCTACCCATTGCAACCAGCTTTTAACTATCACTTTAACCTATACCCTTATTTCCTTTCTGCTTACATGAAAGCAAGTAATAACACTATTAGAAGAACAAGGTTTTCAACAATAATTTATTGCGGAAATGTAGAGAAAGTCATGTGAATGGATCATTTTAGATTTTTTACAGAGGTCACGACAATATTCATCCACCGTTGATGACATTTAATATTGATATTAAGATAACAGCAACAGCATTTCAATAAAACTTATACATAATGATACAAAATTGAAATTTCCCAGTGTCCCTCAAGAATTAATAAAGAATTGAAGTTGAAATACAGAATACAGATTAGAAACTAAAGTGCTAGATTTTTAAGCTTTATTTGGACAATAAACAAAGCTGAATTCTCGGTTCTTGTGCAGCGTGTGAGATGAAACCTATCAAAATATGGAACAACGCAAACAAATCTTAAGTTTATATTAACAAAGTTTTGCGATGGGCAGTTATTGGCAAGGATGATAGTATACTATCGACTCTTCTGCTTCGATCGATATACTCTTATCTTTCGTTTGCGAAAGTTTTCAATTTATGTGTTAATTTTGCCACTCCCTCTACCTTCTCTTCGTTTAGGTAACTTTTTTCATCTCGTACAACCTCTCCCTCGATTCCCGTTCATTCTCTTTTGTTTTAGTCGTAAATGTGAGAGGCTGTTGATTGGTAGTGAAGCAGATATTGCCTGGACTTTTAATTACAGCTGCAAATTTGATACGGCAGAGCGGAGTTTGAAAAATAGAGCTCTGACATGCCGAAGGGCAATGTGTTTTTGTATTTAGGTCACGATACAACAAAACATATTCTCTTAAAAATATCTTTATTTTGAAATGAAAAGAGGAAAAATGTTCAAACTACAAATAGGGCAGTATAATATGTTTTTTACTTTCACGTATTACAGATAAAGAATCCATTGCATTTCACCCAAAAATTTGATAAGGATGTCACTATGACTATAGTTGAAGGTTTGATGAGTCCATATGTTGTAAAGTTTATTCTTCTATCTACTTCATGCTAATCCAGATAAACATTAGCAAAAATGGCCTTATTACCTGGTTCCTTGTAAGTAGAAAAGAAATAGGGGAGTATATTCGCTAAAGCGATATTCAAATCTTTTAAAAGCCGGTTGCCATATTATTAAAATCCACTTCGTTGCATGATCAAGAGTAGATAACATCCCGTATGAGAAACGTTTTAAAGTCAATAACAACATATATCTTGGAATCTTTCACTTCAAGGAAGAAGTGTATATGACATAAATTGTTTGCTTTAACGAGATCTATACTTTTGTGTAATAAGTTTTTGGCTGTCTGTTAAGGTTTACCATCCCAAGCGACCGCATGTAGGATTTAGCGGCTCAAGGGCGGGTTTTTTACTCCGGGTTCTCCGGTTTCCCCCGCCATCACATTCCTCCGGTGTTCCATCGTCATTCCAACATCAGTGTCATTGCTGTAAAGGCGGGCGTTATGCACTACCAAAAGGAAAGTCTTGCGTGTGATGCAAAATTCGGCAAAATTTTATCCAGAATGAAAATCTCTTTGTAGACTATTCACATAAAATTCAAAATATATATTTTACTTATTATGTAAATACATTTAAAACATGGTATTTTTATGAAAATCATTATAACCGTTTTTGAGAAAATCAAAATTTTTGAATATTTTTTCATGTAAATAAGAGATTGGGGTGGTATAAATTTCCTCAGAATCTTCGTGCCGCATCTTTAAAGCATACTAAACTTAAATACCAAGTTTGGCATTTCACCTCTTTTTCGTTCATAAGATATCGTGCTCACGAACACACGCGTGAGCGGATCATTTCCTATTTATGATTTTGTTTATACAGAGGTGTAGTTTTGATGATATCTCCGTATCAAATTTTTTGGTACAGTGGAATACTTTTTTTACCTATGTACTATGTAGAGAAAGAAAAAAATTAGAGAAAGTTGTGTTATGAGTATCTGCCAGCGTGTGCCTTTGAACACCAAAACTCAAAAACGAAAATTCTGTTAAATACTATACTTGATATTTAAATTCGGCATCTTCCAAGGATGCTACAGAATATACTAAAAACAACCTTTACACTAAACTACCCTTTATATAGAACAACTTTGGAAAATTAATTTCTTGAAAATGGCTTAACAATTTTGATTAAATTATCACATGCTTAAGATATGACAAACATTATAAATAGTCCATTTATCTGAAATATATCTGTTACATTTGTAGAGTTAAAATCAATTTAAAGGTATGTAATAATAAAAATAATAATAATAAATGGTTATTCTTTCTCTTTAACCGAATCTAGCATAGAGAATGCAATTTCAGAGTTATCACATTGTGATCAGTTCCTGTATTTCTAAAAATCATTATCTCGAATAACGTGAAGTAGATAGAAAAAAATCTGATGTGTTCCGTTCACATGACTCTCTACATCTCTACAATAAACTATTGTTAAAACGTTTATTCTTCAACTTACTAATACTATTTATATATATATTTTACAGCGAATATGTGCAATGTACATGTAGATAGAGAAGGTATTGTATTGCACCCCAAAAAGTCAATACCGAAATTTCACCGGAAATATATAATATGGGTTAAATACCTTCATCAATTAAACAAAGAATTCGGATAGATGGTAAAGCAATAAAAATGTCATGAAGTAGAGAGAACAATAAGCTTTGTAAGAAGTTTGTTAGCAGATCAGATAGAGAAATTCATGCGAGTGAAACACATCAGACTTTTTTATACAAAATTTAACATTTTCTGTAAAATATTTGCGAAATTGTATTTAAATTCTTATATTTTTTTAAGAAACAGTCCTGATAAAAATAAGTTCATTACTGGAGTCCGGATTTCTAAGCAAAATGCTTATAACTTCTTTTTGCTGAAATACGGTTTTCGCTTACTTATTTTATGATTTTTAATTAAAAATAGCTTATTTTATCCAGAACATGTAAATTTAAACGTATATTTTCACTCCTAGCCATCATTTTATCAAGCAATTCGTCGCCCAGTTTATTTCGAGTAATAACTTAATAAGCAATACGTTATAACTAACTGTAACAGGGGGAAGTTATGATATAACACTGCGTAGTTGAAATTACGAGAGAAACTTGGGTGCCCCGCCGAGTATTAGTTACACGTGGTTGGTGAATCCCCCGCTTCCCAAGATGTTATGGCAAGCTGGCTGATGCAATCAGTATTCTTCCTTCAGTGGTGTAACGCGTTTTCATCTGGCAAAGTGTATATGATCGGTCATGTAAATTAAGTAATGCCACACACAAAAACATCTCAATCGACTTTGTTGCACAAATACGTAAAACGAATTTGGAATCGATGTGTTTAGCGAAGACGGTAAGATCTTAATTTATTTGGTGTGCGGAAAAAGTGTTTCTATAAAGAAAAAATATGACATTGTACTGCATATTAATACAACGCGTCATAAGGGGAGAGTTAAGAAGAAATATAACTTTCAGCAGCAACTAATTACAGGCACTGTAGGCGAACAATCGAGTTGAGTGATACATTTTTCAAAAACTTGTGTTTAGCATTAGTGAATTTGGACATTCCATTGTGGAAATTAAATAATGAGCAGCTTCGGGAACTTTTAAAAAAATCTGATCTGTTTCATTTACATGAGTTTCTCTACATTTCTGCAATCAATTATTGTTAAAAAACTTATTGTTCTATTTCTTAATGCTAATCGAAAAATATTAGCAGGAATACCCTTATTACTTGCTTCCTAGTAAGTAGAAGCGAAATAAGGCCGTACCATAGGTTAAAGTGATAATCAAAAGCTGGTTGGTATGTGATTGAAGTTTCTTTGTTTGTATGGACAGGAGTTGACATAGCCCTGTGTGAGAAAAGTATGATTTTTTAAAGCTGAAAACAAAAACAAGGAATATCTCAAAAACGATCAACTCTATGAAAAAAATACATATAACATAAATTGTGTGTTTTAAAGTGCTATAAATTTTTTATATGTTAAGTTTTTGTCCATCTCTTACGGTTTAGCAATTATGAAAAATTTCAGAGACTATTCCCAGAAAATTCAAGATATTCATTTTATTTGTCAGGTAAATATCGTTAATATATTATATTTTAATCAAAATTGTTAGAGCCATTTTGGAGAAAATAAAATTTTTCGAAAAAAGTTCCATGTAAGGGGTAGTTTGGGGTTGGGGTGGGGGATGTTTCTCAAAATCTTTGGGTCGCATCCCTGGAAGATGCTAAACTTAAACATCAAGTTTGATATTTTACCGACTTTTCGTTTTTGAGTTATCGTGTTCACTAGCACACAGACACACGCACGGACCTTTTTGTGAAACTGCTTGTTTTGGATACAGGGGACCCTAAAACATATATTTCCGGTGAAATCTCGGTATCGAATTTTTGGTGGAGTGCAATACCTTCTCTATACACTATGTACATAGTGCGTGTAAAGAAAGTAAAAATAAATAACAGAAGGGTGCCGGACGACTCTACATTAGGAAAAAACTATTTGCAACAGAGTTTTCAAGACATAATTTGTCATATGCGGGATCAACTAAAGCACGAACAAATATGGATTTTATTGATGTAACCACAGATACAGCAGGAAAATGTGTATTTAGTGCTATAGTTGGTGCTATGAAAGCAGGTAGTAGATCATATCTTTTCAATATACAAGTACTTGAACGAGTAAATAATTCCATTATTGCAACATTTTTCAATGACTCTTCAGCCATTTTGTGGTCAGAAGGGACTCGGTATGACAATGTATTGTTATTTCTTAGTGATACTCCGTATATTGTTAAAGCAGGAACAGGAATAAAGGTCCTTTATCCTAAGTTAGTTCACTTGTCCTATCTTGCTCACGCTTTACATCGCTGAAAAAGTTAGGAGCCACTGTAAGAACGTGGATCTTCTTGTCTCTAAAGTGAAGAAAATGTTTCTAAAGTCACCCATTCAAAAATTTCATGAAGTCCTTCAAGATTTGTCTTCACCTCCTCAGCCAGTTCGTGGTTAAAGGCTTGTAATACTTCGCAGAACATTTCGGTGAAGTAAAAACAGTGTTGTGCCCCTTCGATGCAGAAGATGCAACCAGGATTGCCGCAGCACAGGAATGTTTTGCTAATATTGGTATCCATAACCATTTTTCCAAAATACCTGCTATTATAACACAGTTGGAAGTTCTAAATAATACTTTGGAACATTCACTTTCTTTGATAGATAAAATTTCAGTAATGTTATCTTCAAAGAATCACGGTATTACTAAAACTGCCTTAGAGAAACTAAGTGAGGTATTAATGCAAAACCGTGGCTATGGAACATTGTGTAACATTTCTAAAAAGTTTCTGGTGCAGAAACACATATCGAAGAGGAATTCCCTTAGGTGTCTTTCACATATTCCTGTAACGTCACGCGACGTCGAGAGACCCTTTTCACTTTATAAGGCATTCTTCACTGAAAAACCAGAAGCTTCACACAAGAAAATCTCAAGATCACCTTCCTCGTGTGCTGTAAAGGCTTATGTAAGGTAAGACTTCTATGAAACAACATATTTATGATTTAATTATAAGTTTTATTTGCTTATTTTAATGCCTATTTGACTCATTCTTTGTGCTTATATGCTTGCTTATTTCACCATTTGATTGCGCTTACAAATCCGTTCTTTATTCATTATTATTATTTTATGTGGTAGTAACTAAAATTTCTGATTTAAATATTAAATATTCCACTTAAAACATTTTGGTTGTAAATTCTTCTTTGCTAAATATATATTTGTTGGGCTTTTGTATATTTGTTCTTATTAGATTGCACTAATATTTATGTCATTTTTTTCATTTTTATACTATGATGTATTGCATTATATTGTTTAAGTTCCTTTTGGAGTGGTAAATAATATCTTATGGTCTTAACTCTAAATAGGGTAAATGAATAAATAAATAAACACACACAACATTTTATAATAGGTAAGTGTACATAGCCGAAGCCTGCGTTTTTAACCATAATCCTGAGTTTTGTTTTCAGTTGTTTTTTTTTTTTTTTTTCCTTAGAAGATATTGTAATGCATCCAAAAATTTGATACCGAGATTTCACCGGAAATGCATGTTTTGGGTCAATTTTGGAAAACTGTCAGTGCGCGCGCGCTTGTGTGCGTGTATTGTTAATAGAATCAATGTTTTGATTTGTTTTTAAAAGTTTGAAATTTTGGGCGAAAATTCTGTTTTTAGAATATGTCCACACAAGCAAATTTAGGTTTACAAGATATTGCCTCACCTTTATTAGAACAACTTATTAACTTTCATGATCATTCGCTAATTATTATTACCTGTGTGCGCCTGTGCACAGCACAGCTGAAAAACGAAAAGGCCGTTAAGAACCAAACATGGTATTTAAGTTCAATGTCTTCCAAGGATGCGACAAAAGATTTGCAAGAAAATCGTCCACGCTCAACTAACCTTTACATGGAATTTTTTTCGAAAACTTTGATTTTCTCAAAAATGGCTCTAACGATTTTGATTAAAATATCCTGTATTAAAGATATTTACCTGGAAAATAAAATGTATATCTTGCATTTTATGGGAACAGCCGCTGAAGACTTCTTTATTCTGGAATTTTGCGTAAATTGCAAACTTTAAGCTTGCGTAACAGAAAATGTAGAGCTCGTGAAAACACATACTTTACTATATATACATTTTTTCGTGCAGTGGTTCGTTTTTGAGATATTCCTTGTTATATGTTTCAGCTTTAAAAAACGCACACTTTACTCAAACAGGAATTTGTCAAATCCTGTCCATATAAACAAAGGGACTTCAATAACACAACAAACATTTTTGACTAATACTTTACCTATGATGCTTCGTTATTTCCCTTCTACTTACAGGGAAGCAAGTAATAAGACTAATTCTATTAATTTTTTCTCGATTAGCATGAAGTAAAACGAAGCATAAGCTTTCTAAAAATAATTTGTTGCAGACATGTAGAGAAAGTCATGTGAATGAAAAACATACAACTTTTGGATTCAGTGGTTCTCTACACATGTATTTGCGGTGAAATCTCGGTATCGAATATATGGGTGGAATAGAGAATAGAGAATAGGTGCTAGAGAATGTAGTGGTAACACAGTTTAATAACCCACATTTATAATAAACTCTTTACATGCTCGAGTTGAAAAATGTGAATCAGGAACTAAAACTCTAGTTTTCATCTATTTAAATCAGCTGGGTTATTTACAAGTAAGAGACAATGGAGAGCTACAAAGCTCTGTGAGTTGCTGTACGTGGTTCTTTAGAAACTATGTCAGTGCCAAGGGCTTGAGAAGCTAACAGCGGAATTAGATAATGCAAATGGGTAGTTGGGGGAGACTGAAATCCTCAACTGTCACCGTAGAGGAAGTATTTTATAAACTAATGAAACAGCTGCGTGCAACACATTTGCATACGTTGTTGGTGCTAGAAAAAGTAAATTACTGCCACTTCCATTTCACATATAGCGAACCTCCACTAATTTCTAGAAAACCACTGGTTCGTCACCGTGACAAAGTAAACTAGGTCAAGCTGAAACTGGTTGCAAAAGCTGCCTTAATGAGATTTACCGTAACAAGCTCTCTCCTAAAACGTAGAAATCCACATAAAATTATGATTCATACTCCTAATCAATCTGAATAATGTCTTAAATAATATTTTTGAGCATTCAATAAAGTAAAAATCCGATCAAACAATTGAAATTCATTCCCATGACTTTCTCAACCTATTTTGCCACAAATTATTGTGCTGTGGGCAGAAAGAGGAAATCTTGACGAAATTAATCATGGAGGAAGGTTAAAAGAAATGAAAAAGGATTCTGGAAATTAGTCAGAAATAGAATAGAATACATAGATAAATAGGAAATATAGAGTGAACTAGAAAATAAAAAGCCGCTTTGTTTTTGCCGTAGAAAAGAAACAATGATAACGAGAGGGATCTTGTTTGAAGAATGAATGCGGATGGCCACGAGTGAAAGTGATATTACGTCTTCATTCCCGGTGTAGGCCCTGTACTGGAATGCAACAGTTGAGTCTCTTACAGTATATGGGTTCGAAACAAATCAAAATGCATATCTACTCTCACAAAGTAGAAAATTAGTACTCATTAGTAATAAAGAAAACAGCAAGTTTAACCCGTTGTGGATTTTTTAGTTTATTTCTGTTTACATACGCTGTGCTGATGATTTCATAGTCAGACTGCGGTGCACTATATTCCAGGCTTCTCTGACCGCTCTACACCGTGCCATGCTACACCAGTGACCTCCCCAAACAACTGCATTTTTTCGTCGGCAAGGTGAGCGAAGGATTAGTGTGAATGTGGACAGCAGCAGTACGTTTGAAAGGGATGAGAGCCAGTGAACTAGAACGTTGTATTTTATGCGGGGAGAAAGAAAATACTGCTCATTGTTTAATAGAATGTAAAGAGATAAGAAATCGGAGTAAAGGAATTTGGAAATACAAACAGAATAGCACCCAGTAAAGAAGGTAGCAATGAAAATGTTGAATGTCGATGGAAAGAGAAGAATTAAAGATATATGTCAATATTTGGGAAGTGCAAAAGAAAAATGCATAGGAACGAAGAAAAAGAGATAGAGCGAGAGAGAGAATGGAATAGATTGGGATGGAATACGTGGCACAAATTAAAGGACTAATAGCCAGGGTGATGTGCGGATGTAGTGCCTAAGCGGTACTCAAACCTATGTTCATTAGCATAAATTTAACTTGACATGATTCTGTAGATAACTGTAAATGCAACTTGAGTACAAGTTGCTGAAGTTATTCTTCTACTTACTCCATGCTCATCCAAATAAAACACGTATTTTGTGTTCCTTTTCCCTCTTTTTCCAGTTTCCCTACATTTCCTTTGTTTAACCTATTTGATTTACCGTTTGTTTTTCTGATTCCAAATATACATACATACACACAATAACAAACACAAAAAACACCCATGTCCAAGGAAGGACTTGAACCCATGATCCTTTGCACCACAAAACACTAAATTTAGGCCCTTAAGCAAGCACGGCCACGGGAACCGGGAATATTAAAAGATACAGTCTCATCACATATTTCTTTGAATTAAGAAACTACATTGGACTAAATCAAAAGTCAAATGTTTAATGGTGTTGCACATATGCAACAAAAATGATTACTCAAACCTTGTAGTAATTCTAGTGGATTTTTGTTCTAATTTCATATTACAGTAACCTTCAGCAATAAAATTAGGCTAGTTATATAGCTGTTTTATATTGTAAAATTACTAACAATAAAGCTATAGTGTTTTTAATACCAAAGAGAAAAATCAATGCAATTGCAATCAAATGTAAGCCCATCAGCATCCAAGCGTGCCATTATACTTGTTCTTTTTACCTGGGCCCTCCCCGTCCTTTACCACATGCACATTGACGGCAGTCGCTAGGACTCGAACTCCAGATGTTCGGCCTTGAATGGAAGGCCAGTCCATTACGTATCGCACTAACGATCAAATCGCTTCAGTTATCGCCGGGTTATAAATACCGCTTTGCGAATTAGAGGAAAACCGGTGTATGTAAGAAAATAAATCATGCATTTAAGCTTAAAGATCTGGTAGCTTTGTGATTAGGTTGCACTTCGATTCCCTTAGCATGCACTCAACTATATAAATACATAAATAAAGCGAATAAAAACTTTCCATTTGAAAATGTATAGCTAAAACTATAAGTAAAAATCTGATGTGTTTCATTTACATGACTTTCTCTACATCTCTGTAATACATTATTCTTAAAAAGCTTATTCTTCTATTTGCTTCATGCTAATCGAGAAAAAATAAGCAGAAATGTTCTTATTACTTGCTTCCTTGTAAGTAGAAGCCAAATAAGGGAGTCCCATAGGTTAAAGTGATAGTCAAAAGCTGGTTGCTATGTGAATGCAGTTCCTTTGTGTTTATAGACAGCAGTTGATAAATTCCTGTATGAGAAAAATATAAGTTTTTCAAAGCTGAAACCAAAAACAAGGAATATCTAAAAAACGATCAACTCCACGAAAAAAGTTTATATTACATAAATTGCGTGTTTTAACGTGCTCTGCACTTTTTGTGTGGTTAGTTTTGTCCATCACTTACGGTTGAGCAGTTAAGCAATTTTTCCATAAAATTCATCCACAATAAAGTAGTCTTCAAAGGCTATTCCCAGAAAATTCAAGATATATATTTCATTTGTCAGATAAATATCTGTAATATACTATCTTTTAATCAAAATTGTTACAGCCATTTTTAAGAATATTTAATTTTCGAAAAAAGTTCCATATAAAGGGTTGTTGGGAATGGGGGTATTTTCTTGAATATCTTCAAGTCGTATCCTTAGAAGATACCAAACTTAAATACCAAATTTGGTATCCAACGGTGTTTTAGTTTTTGAGCTATGCTGTCCACAGACACACAGGCACACACAGGCACACACACGGACCTTTTTCTGAAAATACTTTTTTTTTTTTATTCAGGGAGACCCAAAACATGTATTTCCGGTGAAACCTCGGTATCAAATTTTTGAGTAGAACACAATATCTTCTCTATACACTATGTACATAGTACATGTAGAGAAAATAAAAAAGTCTCATATGTTCCATTCTGATGACTTTCTCTGCACAAAATTACTGTTAAAAAGTTTATGCTTCTATTTGCTTCATGCTAATTGAGAAAAATTAGCAGAAATAGTCTTATAACTTACTTCCTTGTAAGTAGAAGCGAAATAAGAGGGTATCATAAGTTAAAGCGATTGTCAATACTGGTTGCATTGCGTCTGAAGCTCCTTTGTTTGTATGGACAGGAGTTAACAAAGTCACGCATGAGAAAAGTATGCTTTTTTAAAGCTGAAACCAATAACGAAAAAAAATCTCAAAAACGATTAATTCCCCAAAAATATTGTATATGACATAAATTGAGTGTTTTATCGAGATCTACATTTTTTGTGGTGTAAACTTTTGTCTATCTCCTACGGTTTACCAGTTATGCAAAATTGAATAAAACAATTCCAGAATAAAGAGGCCTTTAGAGGCTATTCCTAGAATATTCAAGATATACATTTTATTTGGCTGATAAATATCTGAAATATTATAGATTTTACTCAACATTTTACAGCCATTTTTGAGAAAATAAAATTTTTCGATTTTTTTTCCATATAAAGGCTAGTTTGGACTATGGGTATTTTTTAGAAATCTTCATGTCCCATTTTTGGAAAATATCAAATTTAAATACCAAGTTTGGTATCTTCCAAGCATACAATACGAAGATTTTCTATACAATCCCCTCCCCCCCAACTACCCTTTACATGAAACATTTTTCTAAATTTAAATGGCCCTAACGATTTTGATTATAATATCGTGTGTTTAAGATATTTACTTGACAAATAATATGTATATCTTGAATTTTCTGGGAATAGCCTCTGAAGACCACTTTATTCTGGATGAATTTTACGAAATGTTGCATAACTGCTAAACCGTAAGGGATGGACAAAAATTTATCCCACAAAAAATGTAGAGCACATTAAAACACACAATTTATGCTATATACATTTTTTTTTTCAAGGAGTTGATCGGTTTTGAGATATTCCTTGTTTTGGTTTCAAGTTTAAAAAATGTGTACTTTTCTCATACAGGAATTTGTCAACTCGTGTAAATACCAACAGTCATCTAGTAACCAGCTTTTGACTTCACTTTAATGTATGATACAGCCATATTTCGCTTCTACTTATAAGGAATCAAGTAATGAGACCATTTCTGCTAATTTTTTCTCATTAGGATGAAGCAAATAGAAGAATAAGCTTATTAACAATACTTTTTTACACAGAAGTAGAGAAAGTCATGTGAATGGAACACATCAGATTTTTTTTCGTGGAGTGGGTCGTTTTGAGATATCCCTTTTCTTTTTGTTTTCAACTTTGTAAAACTTTTACTCATACAGGGATTTGTCAATCCTGTCCATATAAACAAAGGAACGTCAGTCTCATAGCAATCAGCTTTTGACTATCACCTTAACCTATGGTACTCCCTTATTTCACTGCTACTTACATGGAAACTAGCAATAAGACGATTTCTGGTAATTTTTTCTCGATTAGCATGAAGTAAATAGAAGTAACATTTTTAACTATAATTTGCTGTAGGGATGTAGAGAAAGTCATGTGAATGGAAAAATCAGATTTTTACTTTCTATATACGAACTATCTACATAGTGTATGGAGAAGGTATTGCATTGCACCCAAAAATTCGATACCGAAATTTCACAGGAAATACATGCTTCGAGAATCCCTGAATATAAAAAAAAGAATTTCTAGAAAAATGTCCGTGTGTCTGTCTGTCTGTCTGTCTGTGTGCATGTGTATGTGTCTGTGGGCAGCATAGCTCAAAAACGAAAAGAGCGTTAAAGCCCAAACTTGGTAGTTAAGTTGGTATCTTCCAAGGATTCGACACGAAGATTTTCAAGAAAGTCCCCCCCATCCCAAACTACCTTTTACATGGAAAAATTTTTGAAAATTTTGATTTTCTTAAAAATGGCTCTAACGATTTTGAATAACATATTGGAAATTAAAGATACTTCCCTGACAAATAAAATGTATATCTCTTGTATTTTCTGGGAATAGCCGCTAAAGACTACTTTATTCTGGATAAATTTGTGCATAACTGCTAAACCGTAAAAGATGGACAAAAACTTACTACACAGAAAATGTAGCTCACGATAAAAAACACAATTTATGTCATATACATTTTTTCGTGGAGTTGATCATTTTTAAGATATTCCTTGTTTTCCATTTCTGCTTTGAAAAACATACTTTTCTTATACAGGAATTTGTTAACTTTTGTCCATACAAAGGAACTTCAGTTACATAGCAACCAGCTTTTGGCTATAATTTTAACCAATGGTACTCCCTCATTTCGCTTCTACTTACAAGGAAGCAAGTAATAAAACTAGGATAATTAGCATGAAGTAAGTAGAAGCATAAGCTTTTTAACTACAATTTGTTGCAAGGATGTAGAGAAAGTCAGGTGCATGGAACACATCAGATTTTATTTTAAATATTATGTTTGAAAGGAACTTCTGAAAAAAATTGTCTATACAACTGCCCTATTATCTGAGAAACTAATTGACATTAAAATCTTACATTTTACCACATATTTACACATAAATGTGTGAAAAAGTTTAATGATGGATTAGATATTGTTCTAAAATTTAAAAATCGTGGTTTTTCAATACAATTTTAAGAGTTTTATTAAAAAAGCTTACTCTTCCTTCTAACCAACAGTGGTATTCTATTTTTCATCAATCAACACTAAAGGTATTGCTGAATATACCTCCTTGATTAACTTAGTTGCTGAGATAATGGGTCATACTTTTATAGGCAAGCTGGGGCATTTCAACTCCCCTTAAACGTATGAATTGCCTTGAACTCTGAATGTGTATGTGTTGTGATATTCAGAGAGTAGCAGCAACCTCACAAAAAAAAAAAAGAAAAGACAAATCACTTTAAAAGGTTAGCAGCCCGAATACTGCCCTTAAAGTGAAACGAACAATCCCTAATCCGCAATATTTTTCTCTGCAAGGTTTCGTTTAATGTGCCTAGGAAAACAAGCAATTCTGGGAAGACCTGTATGTCTTTTGCCACGGGGGATACCAGCAAGAGTGCAAGACGTCTTCATAATTTACGGGTTTTTAACGTTTCAAAGCAGTTTTATTTTCCTCTGGTTTTCTGCTGCAACACTTTATAACCCATTTTTTGTTCCCTTCCATGATACAAGACCTACAGTGGCCTCCGAACGTTGGCATAGAGTGTGAAGAAGTTGCTAAGTTGTTGACGCGATAAATCTTTCGCTCTTCTTTCCCCCTTCCAGGCTGCGCTCCGCTGCCAGCAAGGGCCCCCAGCTACACCAAAAGTTTTCACTCGCTGCCATTTGGGAACACACTTTTGTTACTGGCGGTAAAAGGTCAGCTTAAAAACAAGTTACAACAGACTTCATGCCTTTATAAGCTGTGCTTGAGGATGAAGACCATCCTTGTACCGGTTTCTATAAGGCTTGAAATATTCAAAATCGGATGTGTTCCATTCAGATAAGTTTCTCCACATCTCTATAACAAATTATTCTTGAAAAATCTTAAACGTTTCATTCAGATGAGTTTCTTCACGTCTCTGTAACAAATTACTCTTGAAAAATTTAAATGTTCCATTTAGATGACGTCTCTGTAACAAATTATACTTGAAAAATTGAAATGTTCCATTCAAATGAGTTTCTACACGTCTCTGTAACAAATTATTCTTGAAAAATTGAAATATTCCATTTAGATGACGTCTCTGTAACAAATTATTCTTGAAAAATTGAAATATTCCATTTAGATGACGTCTCTGTAACAAATTATTCTTGAAAAATCTAATGTGTACCATTCACGTGACTTTCTCACGTTCTACATCTCTGTAACAAACTATTCTTGAAAAATCTGAAATGTTGCATTCAGATGATGTCTCTGTAACAAATTATTCTTGAAAAATTGAAATGTTCCATTTAGATGACGTCTCTGTAACAAATTATTCTTGAAAAATCTGATGTACATCATTCACGTGATTTTCTTACGTTCTACATCTCTGTAACAAATTATTCTTGAAAAATCTGATGTACACTTTTCACGTGACTTTCTCACGTTCTACATCTCTGTAACAAATTATTCTTCAACAATCTGAAATGTTCCAGTCAGCTGAGTTTCTGCACGTCGCTGTAACAAATTATTTTTGAAAATGCTGATGTGTACCATTCACGTGACATTTTCATGTTCTACATCTCTGTAACAAATTAGTCTTAATGATTCTATCTACCGCATTCTAATCGAGATAAGCAATAGCAGAAACGGTATTATTCCTTAGTTCCTTTTAAGTAGAAGGAAATTAGGAAATACGTTAGACTAAACCGACAGTCGAATGTTTTAAAATTTGGTTGCTATGGGATTGAAATCCGTTGCTTTGCGTGGTCAGGAGTTGACAAGTTCCCGAATGAGGTAAGTATAAGTGTTTTATAACAAAAATCAATAACAAGGAATATTTCGAAAACGGCCAACTCCATGAAAAAATGTATACAATATATAAAGTGTTTCAAAGAGATATACAATCAAAGGCTCTTCCCAGGAAATTCAAGATATACACTTTATTTGTCATGTAAATATTTTAATCATAAGAGATTTTAATCAAAATCGCTAGAGCCATTTTTGAAAAATGAGAATTTTCGATAAATGTTCCATATAAAGGATTGTTTGGGGTGGGGGATTTTCTAAAAGTCTTAAGTGTCGCATCCTTGGAAGATGCTCGACTTAAGTACCAAGTTTGGTTTTTAAGTGCCTTTTTTGGCTATGCTGCCCCCCCCCAAATACACACGGATCTTATTTCTAAAATGTTTTGTTTACGGGACCTCAAAACATGTATCTCCGGTGTAATTTCAGTATCGAATTTTAGGTTTCAATACAATACCTTCTCTATGTATATAGTATATGTAGAGAATGTAAAAATGTATTTCTCCACTTACTGCATGTTAATCGAGATAAACATTAACAGAAATGGTCTTACTACTTAAGCCCTTGATAGTAGAAAGGAAATAAGGGAATATACCTCACTGTAGAGACAGTCAAATCTTTTAAATGCAGGTTGATAAGTGATTGAAATTCGCGGGAGCAGGAGTTGACATAAGTATTCCCGTATGAGCAAATTTTAGTATTTTAAAGGTAAAATCAATAAAAAGGAATTTCTCGGAAAAATGTATTTCATAAATAGTGTATATTAACGAAATCTGTAGTTTTTGTGTAGTATGCTTTTGTCTATTATGTTTATCAGTGTTGCAAAGGTCATCCAGAATGAAGACATGCATTTTATTTTTCATGTAATTTATCTTGAGTATTCGGTATGTTAATCAAAATCGTTAGAGCCATTTTCCAGAAAATCAGAAATTTCGAAACTTTTTCCATGTAAAAGGTAATTTGAGGTGGGAGTATTTTCCACATAATCTTCATGTCGCATCCTTGGAAGACAGCAAACTTAGATACCAACTTTTCGCTCGATTTATCGTCTTAATAGACACACGCCCTTACATGATCTATTTCTGAAATATACTTTATTTGTATACAAGATGCTCTAAATCGTGTATTTCCGGTGAAATCTAGTTATCGAATTTTTGGGTGTAGTGCATAACTTCTCCATCTATGTACTATGTACTAAGTATAGAAAGTAGAAATCGAATGTGTTTCATTCATATTATTTTCTCAAAAAAAAAAAAACATACAAACAAAAGCTTTTACCTACCTGCCAATACGGTTCAGTGCCCAAATAAATGTGAACATGCGCACTGGCGCGCGAATTTATGTGTATATGTGTGTGTGTGTGTGTGTTATGAGTAGGCTATATAGTGCCAAGTAAGTATTGCATCTAATAAATATATAGTCAATCACCTAAAACTTGCACAGCAAATATTTCGAAAAAGGAAACGATTTTTATATAGTAGAAAGTGTATTTTGTGAAATAAATAGGTATACATCTTTTAAATGGTACAGTGTCTACTATCATCAAGAAAATAAACGTAGAGTAAATTATAATGTCAATGGTTTCTGTACAGGATTCTAGTAGTACAAGTAGTTTACGAGAAATACTATTTTGAAACTTTTACACACTGACACTAGTAAAACCTGTAGCAGCAAAAACTGTGGTAAAACAAAAGCGATACACTGCTTCTGCGGATTCTAAGTAGACGAAAACTGACTCTCAAATATTAGGTTAAAATTCAGAAAAAAGTCTAAAGTAGTCAAATATGGTGAACGAGCGGCTAAGGTACAGGCTCTCTTCGTCTTATCCAACGATTTGGAAATAATCCGAGCAGAAAAGCAGTAGTAATTCGTGGACTGAGAGCAAGAAAGCCATCACGTTGGTAACACAAGTTCCTCCGCCTGCAGAGGAAGCTCTTCTAGCCTCCGTGGAAGATGATCTGTTAGGAGATTGCAATATTTATGGCGAATTTAGTTCCCTTCTATGAAAAATCTGATGTGTTCCATTCACATCACTTTCTCAGCATCTCTGCAACAAATTATCGTTAAAAAACTTATGCCTCTATTTACTTCATGCTAATTAGGAAAAATTAGCAGATATATTCTTATTATTTGCTGCCTTGTAGGTAGAACCAAAATAAGGGCGTACCATAGGTTAAAGTGATAGTCAAAAGCTGGTTGCTATGTGACTGAGGTTCCTTTGTTTGTATGGAAACGAGTTGACAAATTCCTGTATAAGAAAAGTAGTTCTTTAAAGCTGAAACCAAAAACAAGGAATATCTTAAAAACGATCAACTCCACGAAAAAATGTATACAACACAAATTGTGTGTATTAACATGCTCTACATTTTTTGTGTGGTCGTCTCCTTACCTCGGTGGTAGCGCAGCTGCCTACCAAGCGGGAGACCTGGGTTCGATCCCCAGTACCGGCGTGGGGATTTTTCCCCCGCTGGGAGACCTGGACCGGGGTGCACTCAGCCTCGTGAGGTCCCTGGGGGGCCAATTGAGGAGCTACTTGATGGAGAAGTAGCGGCTCCAATTCGTGAGGACCGCATTAACCGGCCGGGAGGGGCTCGAGGCGCTGACCACGTCTCACCCTCCAATACTGCACCCCATCCATGACGTCTGTAGTGGACCGAGATGGGGGACGCAGCGGCCGGGCGGTAGGCCAAGGCTCCCCGTGAGCTGTCGTGCCATGGAGCTACATTTTTTGTGTTGTTAGTTTTTGTCTATCTCTTACGGTTTAGCAATTATGCAAAATTCCGTACAATTCATCCAGAATAAAGTAGTCTTCCGAACTATTCGAGAAAATTCAAAATACATATTTTATTTGTCAGGTAAATATCTTTAATATACGATATTTTAATCAAAATCGTTAGAGCCATTTTTGAGAAAATCAAAATTTTCGACAACATTTCCATGTAAAAGGAAGTTTTAAGTGGGGGAATTATTCTCAAAATCTTCGTGTCGCATCCCTCAAAGATACTAAACCTAAATACCAAGTTTGGTTTTTTACACACATACACACCGACACACAGAGACATACAGAGAGACACACACGGACAATTTTTCTAAAAATGCTTTTTTTGGATTCAGGTGGACCCAAAGCATGTATTTCCGATAACGGTAAAATCTCGGTATCGAATTTTTGGGTGCATTACAATACCTTCTCTATATATTATGTACATAATACATGTAGAGTAAGTAAAAAAGGCCTATGAGCTCATGTTTCGCTATCCCTCACCACACGTTTGAACTTCATGGACACTGACGGCCTACCTGACGAAGCCAACGGAATGTCAACAGACAATTCATGCATGTGTCTGCTGTTTTCCTGGTCATTGTTATTAAATATTGCTTCTTCATTAAACAAGATAGATAATGGATCTAGAGTATCATGTCTTAATTCCCATGTAGAAAAGTTAAATCGAAGTCGTTTCCATGCAGCTCTTGGTGGAGAGAGATGTGATGCAACCTATGTCGATGGAGAATCCTGACTCATGCCACTTCCACTGCTATTGCGCGGATCTACTGCAAGGGCAGCCAAAACATTGCTCTTCTCCAGTCACTTGTTTGTTTCTGTTACGGTTTCTAAGTATTATACTACCCCTTTCAAGTAAATGGTTGAAAAGGTTGATAAAAATCATTGCCAAGATGATTGACATCTATAGCAATATGTTTCCGTATATACCATACATAACGAACTGCATTATTCCTATAGCTCTCCTTACACCATGAGCTTGAACTATTACAAACTGGAAAATTGCAATGAAATCAGCGAACAGAATACGCAATATAAACAAACATAACAACATCGCACTTAGCAACTAAGCAGGTTGAATTGATCAAACAATGTTCGATTTCTGTAAACTACTTGCACTGGAATTTTACAAAAAACACAATTGATATTCTTATTTACCCTACGTTTATCTTGTTTGTGTAAATAGGCATTGTTCCATTTAAACTCTATGCGTTCCTAAAATCTCACTTTCTAATTAGTATTAAAATATGTTTTTAAGCGAAAAGTACGAGTTCCCTGACTACCAATTAATGCTGTATAACCGCACATCAATAGCACTTTCCATTTCCGAAATATTTGCGGTTCAAATTAACGGTGACAACTAACATTTCATTATTTATATGAAAACATTATTAATTTTATAGATTGAATTTTCTAAATCTTTTAAAAATTATAATAATTTCATAGTCAAAGTTATTGCAATAACACATTAAAGATTTTGTGTGTGGTTGTAAGCTCTAATTCAGAAAATTCTAAACGAATTTTCTCAAATTTTTAGACGTGTGAACATTTTTATATTGTAATATATTTATTTAAAAAATATAATTTTGGAAAATTTGATACCTTACAAAGTATTTATCTAATGTGAATGAAATCTGGTAACATATAACAATGTAATCACAGTAAAATGTTTAGAGAAATCTATACAGAAATATGTAAATTTGAAATTTCATTGACTGTGTTGTCCCTGAAGATCTTTCCAACACTAACAAAGGCTTCCAAAGTCTCAGTTTGAAAGTTTTTTTTTAAATATCTTTATACATTCACAAATTCCATAACATTTATAATGCTATATGTCTAATTTCCTGTGTTTAACATCTTTTTTTGCTTACATAATGATGTTTGCGAATCTGTTTTTCTATTTTGTTTTGTTTTATGGGTGACTAAGTTACCGTTTTGTGTTAGTTATTTTACACTTTCTAGGTTAATGGTATTCACATATACTCAGAAATATTTTAGAAATTCTCCTATTACTGCTGGTCATTTGGCTTCTTTCCTTCTTATTTTTACCCTTAATTTTTACTTTCTCTACACTTACTATGTACATAATATATAGAGAATGTAATACACTCTACCCAAAAATTCGATACCGAGATTTCACCGGAAATATATGATTTAGGATCCCCTGTATCCAAAAAGAACATTTTCAGAAAAAGGTCCGTATGTATGTGTCCGTGTGTCTGTGAACACGACAAATCAATAAAGAAAAGTCGGTAAAACACCAAACTTTGATTTAAGTTTAGTATCTTCCAGAGATAGGACAGGAAGATTTTGAGAAAAATGCCCTCACACAAATTACACTTTACATGGAAAAAATATCGAAAAATTTTATTTTCTCAAAAATGGCCCTTACGATTTTAATTAAAATGTTGTATATTAAAGATATTTATTTACCTGACAAATAAAATGTTTATCTTGAATTTTATGGGAATAACCTCTGAAGGCTACTTTATTCTGGATATGATTTTACGGAATTTTGCATAACTGCTTAACCGTAAGAGAAGGACAAAAACTTACCACAAAAAACATATAGCGCATTAAGACTCGCAATTTATGTTACATTAATTTTTTTCGTGGAGTTGAACGTTTTTGAGATGTTTCTTGTTGTTTGTTTCAGCTTTAAGAAGTTATACTTTTCCCATACAGGAATTTGTCAACTCCTGTCCATACAAACAAAGGAACTTCAGACACATAGCAACCAGCTTTTGGCTATCATTTTAACCTATGGTACTCCCTTATTTCGTTTCTACTTACAAGGAAACAAGTAATATGACTATTTCAGTTATTTTTTTTCTCGATTAGCATGAAGTAAATAGAAGCATAAGCGTTCTCACAATAATTTGTTGCAGAGATATAGAGAAAGTCTTGTGAATGGAACATATCCGATTTTTTCCCCTTTGGTTGTTCAACATGTTACAGTCGTATAAAATGTGATTTGTTGTTTGGTATCCTCTTCTACATATGCAAGTAGGTCGTCGATTATATGGAACCTATAACAGTATTCCTGAGTCTGCCGTGTCCTGTTAGGATGGTAGTGCAATTTGTTGTTAATTTGATTCTTCGTTCTAGCGGATTTGCTACGATAGGATGATCTTGTTTCGTCTTCTGTCCTTTTGTTGTATTTTCCCAATCTATTTCCCATTTCTAAAAGGTGTCAATTTCTTTTCTTGCTACTAGATTAGCACATGCATCAGTTTAAGTGGAAGATCTTGTCGCTCTGCTAGTTCTGGTATGTTTAAACCCATCATCAGCTCGTGTACTTTTTCCTGTTTTTTTGTTGTTGTTTTTTTTTTTTGTTTTTTTTTTCCACTGAGTGAATCTGCAGTATTCCGGAATTTAATCAGGATATTGGAGCAGTTATTTCCTGTTCCAAACACTGCATGTACCTTGTTAGATAATTTTATCCCTGGGATCTAGCTCACACGTCGATACGATGAAAGGAGAGGATGGATGGTAGGATTCAAAGGATTCTTGTGACAGACGGTCCAGGCAGTAATGGTTTAGCAAGGATATAAACTGCATCATTTGATTACATTGGGAAATGTTACACGCATTCTGCACCCCTACGGTAAAACTCGGATTTGAAAATGCTCAGCGGTTACAATTTGTCAGGAAACATGTCGACAGAGCTGCAAATAATGCCAGTACGTAACATTGTACTTAACATAATAGCGGATATTACAAAACGTTAAACGTAAGGTTTTATTTTGCAATGACCTTCGTTTCGTAACACCATGGGCAAGATAGAAGCACTTTTCTCCTATCCTATATATTTCATGTATGCTAGGAAACAACAAAAAATCTTATGTGTTCCATTCACACGACTTTCTCTACATTTCTTTAACAAATTATTGATAAAAAGCTCAAGCTACTATCTATTTCATTCTAATCAGGATAAATATTAGCAGAAATGTTTTTTAAGAAGAAAGGAAATAATGAAATGCAGTAAAAGTAATTTAAAAAACTGAAACAAAAATAAACAATATTTAAAAATGGTCAGCTCTACGAAAAAAATGTATATGATATAAATTGTGTGTTTTAACAAGATCTAAATTTTTTTTGTGTAGTAAATCTTACGGTTATGCAAAATCTAGTAAAATTTATCCAGCGTAAAGAAAGTAGTCTTCAGAGATTATTCCCAGAAAATGCAAGATATAGGCTTTATTTGCGTCAAAATGTCTTTAATATACGGCATTTTTGAGAACATCAACATTTTCGAAAAATGTTTATGGGAAGATGGAATTTCCCTCCAAACCTTTCAGTTGCATCCTTGAATAATACTAAACTTAAATATAAAGTTTGGTACTTTACCGAATTTTAGTTTGTTAGATATCGTGTTCGCAGACACACGGACACACACATGGACCTTTTTCTAAAAATGCCTTTTTTGAATACAGGGGACTCTAAAACGTTTATTTCCAGTGAAATCTCGGTATCGAATTTTTTCAATGTAATACCTTCTGTATACGCTGTGTACATAATACGTGTAGAGAAAGTGAAAATGAGTCTTTATTTCATTGTGAAATGTAAATTATTTTAACTCCTTTGACAGATCCTCATTCTTTAAGTAATAAACATTCCTTGTCGGGTAAAAAAAGTGAAGTACAGATTTTTTAGCATAATCTAAAATTTCTTCGGAAATGTCTATTCTCATTAATTTATTAATTTATTTGGTGCAGTTTAAACAACCAGAATTGAAACTGTTTATTCCAGCGGGGTTGCGCAGCAACAAACCATCAATGACTACGTCACGACTAAAATTCAATTTCTCGTAATAACGTCTCTAATAATATTACTAAATATAAGAATATTTCAGATAATATATTAGGATAAGATAAAACGTTGTATATTACACGTGGCTTATTAGACTATTATTATTTGCTCATAAGAACTATCCCACTCACAAATAATGGTCTATTTAAGCCACTTATAATACATATAAATAACTATTAATACTCTACCACGTACAGTGTACATAATAACTAGAGAAAGTATAACAGTCCAGCCAAATTTATATATCGACATTTTAGTGGAAATAGATATTTTACCGACCCCTGAAACAATTTATTTTCTCTAGCACATATGTAAAAAGTACATAGTAGGTAGAAAATATATTGTGTTTCAACAAAAATAGGTTACCCAAATACACGTTTTTAGAAAAAGGTATATATGTGTATTTCATCCGCCCTTACAGTATAACTCAAAATAAAAAGTTGGTCAAATACCACACTTTATATGTTTTTAAGCTCAATCTTCCAAGGATGCAACTCGAAGCTTTTCAAAAAACTTCCGCCACATCAAAAACGTTTCAAAAATTTATGATTTTGTCAAAAATGATTCCAGTGAATTTGTTTGAAATAGGTATCGAATATTAAGGATATTTACATAAAAATAAAATATATATCTTGAGTTTTCTGAGAATAGCCTCTGAAGATCTGGATGGTTTTTGCATAACAATTGAAAATAGGATAGAAGACCTAGATAAATGGAAAATATCGGGTGAGCTAAAATAAGCAATTGTTTTTTTTGTACCAAAAATAATAGGGTTTTAGACAGGTGTGTAGTAGAACAATTGGGGTTTTAAAGGACTTAAAAGGCCTTGCACTATGACCCAAGGATATTTTGTGTAATTCCTTCATCTTATCATAGGAACTTAAGCTCCTTGGCTTTTGTCAGCTCCAGGAGTCCTTTTCCAGAGATAGGATCTTTTAATCTATCCAATTTTGTAGCCCCAAAGAGAGGATATCTTCTTCTCCCTAGAGCCTTGCGATCCAGTAGCAAATGACTAGCGGTTTCCTTTTGCTGCCTACAAAGCTGCAACTGGTATCTCGTGGATAATACCCACAGTGCGCAGGTGCTTTTTGAAAGCTGCTTCGGGTTCTTTAATTGTGAATTTACATAGTGATTGACAAGAAGTGTTCCATCTTTTCACCCTTTATATGGAACATTTTTCAAAAATTTTGATTTTCTGAAAAATGGCTCTTAACGATTTTGATTAATATAAAAGTATTTACATTACAATAAAATGTACATTTTCGAATTTTCTGAATATATCCTGCGAAGAGTTTTTTATTCAAATTGAGTTTTGCAGAGTTCTGCATTACGGTTAAACTGAAAGAGACAGTCAAAAACTTATTATAAAAATATAGATTATGTCAAAATACATAATGTATATCATATAGGATTTTCTTGTAATGTTGAGCTTTCTCAAGATATTCATTGTTATTGGTTTCTCACACGGAACTATGCAAAACGAACCGAACCTCAATTGTTTCACATACCGACCAGCTTTTAAAAAAATTGGCTATATCTTTGATGTATTTTCTTATTTTCCTCCTATATATAAGGAAACAAGTAATTAGAGATAAGTATTAAGCGAATGCTTATCTAGATTAATCTTGTGTAAGAAAATTTGTTTGTATAACAGCTAGAGAAATTTATTTTTCTGTTTTGTAAACCATTCTTTTACTGCGGTTCTAGAATGCGATTTACTTATACCGCAGAGAAGTTCAGTACATAGGACTTTTGACTCCACTTTTGGCTAGCTGATCAGATTTTTCATTGCCCCCAGTACCTTCATGGTCTTGCACCCATCTTAGCAGTACAGTATTAGCAATGTTTGGAGGCATTTCACACCAATTTAGAATTCAATTAGTGTGACTTAAGCTCTTTTAAAGACAATTAACTAAACTAATGATGCTAATTTCTTGAAAGCTATACCTCAGGTCAAATATAATGCAAATAAGTTACAGAGCAAGTTTCATCCATTTTGCTCTAATGGTTTGGAGGTTATGGTCAAATTTGTTTATGTTTTGTCACGTCATTAAAAAACTCCCTTTGTGCAAAAAAGAAAAAATAGAATGTTGGTGTAATATTTTAATTCTAGATTCATAATACATGTATTTTTTTAAATTGCCCTAGGTTTCTATGTGTTTTCTTTGGTTTAGGCTCGAAAAATGTTTAAAATAATGAATGTGGTTTTTTTGTCATAAAAATATAACATAAGAGATAGTAAAACCTATAGCAACTCTTATTTATTGACTTCTGTGAACATGTACAGCAAATTTTATTTGTGGAACATAAAAACTGCTCCAGAAGGAATATTTTACAGGAAGAAAAATGTTGAAAATATCAATAGCAAAAACACAAGTAAAGATTTGAATGCATGACTCACATTTAAATCCATCAGGTTGGTAGATTGGACCCTCAGTTTTCCTTTCCTCTGCTGCTGTCTTTTGTGTCCTTTTCTTGTTGAATTGCTGCTTTTCTGCTGCAGAATTTTGTTTTTACTTTACTTGATGCAAATGTGATTTTGTCGAACTGAAGTTTTTCTTGCCGTGTCCGTACAATTTCACCTCTGTTTTGCTATGGCACCAGTTAAAACATTTAAAATGGCGCCTAGTGTACATTTTTTTTTTGTGATTTTTTCATGAAATTTCACTCATAAATACCCTTAAAGCAGGCTGACTGTCAGAGAGGATGAGTAGATATTTACCTATGAAGCCCTTTACTAGCCTTCTTTTGCACAGGCTAGGATTGTAAATATCTCTGCCTAAAATGCAATGAATTGATAAGTTCTGTATTCGGAGATGCACGTATTCCTGCAACAGAGCGTTCTCCATATATTGAGCCATCTGTAAACACCGTCAGAGGGTCTGGAATCTTTCCGCGATTTGTTTACTAGACCAGTATTGCCGATTTCCAATCTGTATCTTGGTAAAAGTGGTCAAAGTAATATTCAGTTATCAGAGATCAGATCTCATTGTTGTAAATGTAATTTTTTCCACAGAGTCTTGGATCAGGTTATGTCCACTCCTTCTCCAATTATTTGTGTTAATCAACCTGTAAGTTGCAAGATTTGCTTCTGCCCTAAGATATAATTCCCAGGACGGTTTCCAATACAGTTTTAAAGGCACCAGTAACAATTAAATAGACAACTCTTTTGAAATTCGCCAGTTTAGCTGTGTTGATTGCTGCGCCTTGGTCCACCAGACTAGGGAGCAAATATGTAGATATATCCAAGAACTAAACAAGAGACGAAATAGACTGTCCCTGTAGTCTAGTGATCAGCTTCTCACCCTGAGTTCGATTACCGACTGGGAAGGGAAATTTTACTTCAAATATAATCATTTCCCATTCCTCACAGAGTCTCGGTGTATGAAAGTAAGAGTGGATGCTTGTATGTTTAATAACATAAAACTGGAAAAAAGTAAAATTAAGAAACCCTCCAGTTCAACGAGAAAAATATCAGCAGTTTTTTTTTCTTTCAAAGTGCTCGATATGACCATAGAAACAATTACAGAGAGGGAAGCATTAGCTTAATTTTGAATACTTGAAAGGCAATCGTATTTTGTGCGGGTAGCAGGGCAATACTGCTTATTGTTTAGCTGAATGTAAAGAGCTAACAAATTGGATGAAACAAATTTTTGGAACACAAATGTGATAAGTCAGGAGTGTTAGCAGCGATAAAACGATTGAATGGGAAGGGAAAGAGAAGAATGAAAGAAATATGGAAGTATTTGGTAAATATAAAGGAAAAGTGACAGAACAACGGAGAAAAGACAGAGGATTGAATGATATAGATTGTACAAACAAAACAGGCTACAGGAGCTATAGGTTAACAACAGAGTAAAGAATGAAGTGCTGCGCAGGCGCGTCCGACAGTAGGGGGATGTTTCCGTCATTATGTGCTTCCTTCCTCCGCTAGGTGCGAGTGCGCAAACAGCACATTCCTTTACAGTGACGATGGCTGGTGAAGAGTTAGGAAGGGAGTTGATGATTGGGGGTTAAGAGTTGTTCAAATAGTACGCGTCATTAGCGTGTTAGGGAGGGAGGTAAGGGTGGGGGAAGCAGCCTGTCTAGCAGCAACAGTTTCTTTTGAACATTCTTTTCTAAGTTGTAAACCTATAGATGGATTTATCGCCTAAGGAGCCCTTAAAACTATTTTGTATATTGGTTAAGTAAAATAGTTTAAATTATTATTACTTTATTATTATCTTATTTATTCAGGTTACTCTCCACTTATTGTTACTATTATTATTAGTATTATTATTGTAAATGTATTATTATCTTATTTATTTAGTCAGGTTACCCTTTACTTATGAAAAACGTATACCCTAAGGACTTAAACACGAGTGCCTAGGATCAGAGGCTCAACGTGACGAACACGAAACGGGGGATCGGCCCATAGCCATGTATGAGATGAACAAGAAGGTTACATGAAATGCAGGCGAAATGGATGATCGGAAAGTTGATGGAAAATTGATGAAACAAATGACATGGGAAACCGGAGCTAGAAAACCCGCCCATTCACCGCTTTGTCTACCACATACATCGGTACTATCCCCTGCCATCGAACTAGAATCATTTCAGCGAGAGCTGAGCGGTCTAACAGTCGCCATGGCACCCTTTGTTATTACCTATTAGCTTTAAACAACTTCTAGAATAGCTCAGTAAAATGTAAATATTAGATTTTATTTTGTTCGCTTAAAGGAAAGAAAAGCAATTTATACGTTGAATGAAAGGTACTCTTTGATCTAGAGCCAGTCAGTTATTAAAATCAGTGTAAGTAAAAAATCGTGCTTTTATCCACAGCGCTTTATGAAATACAAATTAGTTGAGACAATAGCTTTTGAATCTATTCTCCTGGGATATTTAATAATTTCTGTATAGTCATTTGGGAAAACGAGGTGTTAAGTTTATTTTTTGAGTGAGCAAATAGATTATCCAGATTCCTTCAATAGCCGTTAGGAGATTAAAATCAATTAATGTTCCAATCCACGACTTTCTCCTTTCTTATAAAATATTATTTTAATATTCACATCGTACAAATCGAAATAAGCATTAGCAGAATTAGTCCTATTACTTGCTTCCATATACATATAACGGAAATAAGAGAATACACAAGGCTAAAGCGATAATAAAATATTTTAAAAGCTGTCGCTATGTTTTGAATTTCCGGGAATAAAAGAAAGAGATGAAATTAAATTGACTTCCCAATTGAAAAAAAGTTGATGGAGTTTAAAATTGATAGCAATAGCATCTCGGATACTGTAAATTCTAAAAACAAATTTCTTTTAATGAAATCTATACAAGTTATACAAAATAATCTTACAGTTTACGAGTTCTAGAAAATGCATACTTAATACAGAGGTCTTCGGGAGTTATAGAAAATTCAAGACATAATTTTTTGTTATAAAATATATATTACACATATGGTATTTGATTAAAATCGCTGGAGCCATTTTTGAGAAAATCGAAACATTCGAAAAATGTCCCATGAAACTGGTAGTAGGGGAGGGAGGATTTTCCTATAAAACCTTTGTGTCTCATCCTTAGAAGTTAGTAAACCTAAATACACAGTTTAGCATTTATCTGATTTTTCGTTTTTGATTTACATTACCCATACACAGACACAAACCTTTTTCTAAAAATGCTAATTTTTGATTCAGGGGGCCTCAGAACAAAGGTATATTTCCGGTGAAGTCTCAGTTTTGAATTCTTGAGTGGAGTGCAAAAATTTCTCTGTCTTGCACGTGTGCTAGTAAAAGTAAAAACTGTTACCTCAGGTTATAAGTGACGTTAACTTTCGTAATAGGGATGAGGTATAGTTTATTCGCATAAAGTTTATAATTCGCAGTTTCAATGAATTAATGGGTATATGTAAACATTACAATGCTGATTAAATTATTTTTACTTTCTCTATACGTGCTATGTACATAGTGTAATGCACCCAAAAATTCGATACCGAGGTTTCACTAAAAATATATGTTTTGAGACCTCCTGAATAATAAAAAAAAAAAAAGCATTTTTAGAAAAATCATCACATGTGTGTGTGTGTGTGTCTGTCTGTCTGCCTGTATTATGAATGTGTATCTGTGTGAAGCATACCTCAAAAACGACAAGACCGTTAAATACTAAACTTGTTATTTTAGCTTGGTATCTTTCAAGGATGTGACACAAAGATTTTCAAGAAAATCCCCCCACCCCTAACTACCCTTAACATGGAACTTTTTTGAAAACGTTGATTTTCTTAAGAATGCCTCTAACAATTTTGATTAAAATATCGTATATTAAAAATATTTACCCGACAAATAAAATGTATATCCTCAATTATCTGGGAATAGTCTTCTTTATTCTGGATGAATTTTAAGGAATTTTGTAGAACAGCTAAAGTGTGAGAGATGGACAAACATTTACCACACAAAAATGTAGGGCGCGTTAAAATACACTGTTTATGTTACATACATTTTTTCGTGGTGTTTATTGTTTTTTAGATATTCCTAATTTCTGGTTTCAGCTTTAAAAAACATACCTTTCTCATAGAATAATTTATTGACTTCTGGCCATACAAACAAAGAAACTTCAGTCACATAGCAACCAGCTTTTGACCATCACTTTAACCTATGGAAGCAAGTAATAAGACTAATTTTGCTAATTTTTCTCAATTAGCATGAAGTAAATGGAAGCATGGGCTTTTTAACACTAATTTGTTGCAGAGATGTAGACAAAGTCATGAGAATGGAACACAGATGTTTTTCATGGTTATCTATCACGTTCGTGATTATCTACATTAATACTTTATGAAGTGTGGAAGCAAATTTGTCTAGTTTACCACCACTTTGATTACTGCGTTGATTTATAATCGCCAGTGTATTCGCACCCTTTTCTACACTGCTGCAGGTTATGAGCTATAAGGGAACATACATCCGAACACGTGAAACAGGCAGAACAGAAAAATACATCACTAAAGCGCGTAGACGGAGTATCGTTTGAGGGATTGCAAGCTAACAGCGCTATGGAGATTGATGACTACAGAGACAAGGACGGGCTATTCGCTCTCGACTAGTGAGTCTATTGACTGCTCTCACCTCTCTGTTTTATCTTCTCTATTTAAAAACCTGTTTCGAGAACATGTGCTGCCTGTGTCTACAGGTAAACATGCAGTAAAATTCAGTGTATACACACCCCAAATCCGCTCCCTATACTTGGCTGTTGCCAACATGCATATGGTTGAAATTAATCATATTACAACCTAAATAGACTAGTAGGACGTTAGAAAAATTGTAAATGATAAATGATACCTTGGGTTCATTCACTTCGGTTATTTATTTTGTTTTCTTTTTTCTCTTCGTCTAATAGTTCTCCCACAAATCAATCACATAATTTACTATCTGATTTGTTTTTCATGGTCATAACTGCATAGCGAAATGAACATGGCCAGTAAGTGTACACTATAAGTTTTGTTTCTGGTTTTCACCCCTCAATATGTAACGTGCTGGCCTAGATAGTGTGGGGTCATTGGCCTTGTAGAAAGCATTCAAAGTCAGTTCCGATATAACATTTGCTACAGCGAGGCCCGCCCAGACAACGTTACGCCTTCCTCAGGGAAAATAAATACGTATGTATTGCGTGTGCAACGCCTACTTGAAGCTACAAACCAGCCTGAAAACAGTACTCTTGAAGTATTAAATATTATAAGTTCTTATCATTATATTGCAGCAACTATTGTAATGTTGTTCATTACATGTTCTTAATTACCAAAGCAAATATTTGCACTTATACTCTAACAGTGGGACTTAAAGTACTTCCAATTTGTAAGACGCCTTAAGTATGCCATCTCAAAGTAATTTCAGTTTTATTTCTGGACGCTCTATAACTGCAGTGGTTCTCAGTGCCCCATTCAACATTGGGCATGGAAGTTCGCTTAAGTTTGCTCAGAGGCCTCTTTTTTAGGCTTGAGGTGCTTTTACTTGCCGTAAATCTACGACACGGGACCAACGTTTACTTCCATTCCGAAGGAAGCCATGTTAAGGACTTTTATGCCCGAAAAAATTCGTTCTCCGCTGGATTTGAGCCCACGACCTTGAGTATATGAAGTTAGCATGAAGATAATCATTTCGCCACGGAGGGTGACTTGTGTTTTAGCGGGAAACACGTGAGTCAGATGGGGAAATAAATGTCGTATCGGCAGATTGCCATGGTAGATCAGTGGTTAAACCTACCTACGGAGACCTGGCACGATATTGAATAGTTCAGTGTTACTCTATCTAACCACCACATTTGGTATTGAATTCCCTTAAAGAAATTTACATTTAGATGAGAATGGCTCTTTCCTAACGTAGCATTTGCACGGAAAATGTGTCTAAATATTTTGTTTTATCAAAAAGACCTACACAGACTTGGATTAGTTAGTTGTTTTTATTTTAGTCCAGGGTATACAAAGACAAATAATTGTAATCACTTAGCGACCAGGTCTTAAAAGATTTGACATTATTTTAGCCTATGTATTCCCTTATTTCTTTTGTGCCTAGTAGGAAATATTAAATACGGCTACAGCTGCTAAGGCTTATATATTAGTTTGAAGTACATGGCAGACTAAGCTTTAGTAAGAATCGTTGATTACAGAATACGTAAATAAAGTCATGTGAATGTAACACGCAAATTTTTACTGTTGTGCATGACAAAGTTTGCATTTCTCTCATCTAAAAAGAAGTTGTGAAAGAACACTGAACAAAGCAGAACATCAACAAAGATGTTATATCTTATAGATAATAATCAAGTGAGACTAAAATGTGACCATTCAACCGACTGTTTTGCAAGCGGTTGGAAGGGCAGTGTTTCTTGGCTAAAATATTCCTGATCCTCCCCAAATTATATAAGTTTAAACGAGATTGTTAATATGTGTGCTATTAACATACAAAACTTAAACAAACACATAAATTCAAGGACAATTATTTATGTATATACCGGTTTTAAGATTAAAAAAAGAATGTATTAGGAAATCTGCTTCCTCTTGGAATTGAATCCTTTGTGTGTGTGTGAGTGTGTGTGTGAGTGTGTATGTATATATATAATTTAACCATATATTGTTTTTGTGTGAACTACTGTTGAAAAGCAGCTAATTTTTATTTGCTCCACACGTATGTACAATGTACAAAGTGTATAGAGAAGTTATTATTACATCTAAAAATTCGATACCCAGATTTCACCGGAAATACGTGTTTCTTAGAAAAATATCGTGTGCCTATCTGTTTATGTGTGTGTTTGTGTGTGTATGTGGGCAGCATAGCTCAAAAACGAAAAGTCCGTTAAATACCAAACTTGATATTTAAGTTCAGTATCTTCCAAGTATGCGACACGAAGATTTTCATGAAAATCGCGCTACCCCAAACTACATATATTTTACACAGAATTTTTTTCGAAAATCATTAGTCATTTTTGAGGAAATAAACATTGTTTATAGATTTAAAATACACATACTTTTACTTTCTCTATATTCACTATGTGCATAGTGTATAGAGAATGTATTGCACTCCACCAAAAAATTCGATACCGAGATTTCATCGGAAATATATGTTTTAGGGTCCCCTGTATCCAAAAAAAGTATTTTCAGAAAAAGGTCCGTGTGTGTATCCGCGTGTCTGTGAACACGATAACTCAAAAACGAAAAGTCCGTAAAATACCAAACTTGGTATTTAAGTTTAGTATCTTCCAGGGATGCGACACGAAGATTTTGAGATAAATTCCCCAACCCCAAACTACCCTTTACATGGAACTTTTTTCGAAAATTTTTATTTTCTAAAAAATGCCTCTAACGATTTTGATTAAAATATCGTATATTAAAGTTATTTACCTGACAAATGAAATGTATATTTTGAATTTTCTGAGAATAGCTTCTGAAGAACTACTTTATTCTGGATGAATTTTTCATAACTACTAAACCGTAAGAGATGAACAAAAACTTAACCCACAAAAAATGTAGAGCACGTTAAACACACAATTTATGTTACATACATTTTTTTCGTGGAGTTGATCGTTTTTGAGATATACCTTTTTCTTGGTTTCAGCTTTGAAAAACTTATACTTTCACATACAGGAATTTGTCAACTCCTGTCCATACAAACAAAGAAACATCAGTCACATAGCAACCAGCTTTTGGATTTCACTTTAACCTATGGTACTCCCTTATTTCGTTTCTACTTACAATAAAGCAAGAAATAAGACTATTTCTGCTAATTTTCTCGATTAGCATGAAATAAATAAAAGATAAGATTATTAACAATAGTAATTTACAGAGATATAGAGAAAGTCATGTGAATGCAACACATCAGATTTTTACGGTCAGTTTTGAACTAATATTACATTATGACTAGTAATTTTAGTCACTTTTAGAAAGCGTTTTGTAATTTCTTACAGTTTTAGTGGAATAAAAAAGCATTTCAATGCTGTAAAGTGGTGCCTGTGTAAAGAGTGGTATGGTATAGTTACATCGCCATGATTTTGAAATTAAGTTTCTGTTGATGATGATAATAACAATAATAATAGTAATAATTCTGTGCCACTACAGGATCGCTGCCTATTGCAGCTTCTCGTTTTTCCCATGAAGCTGACTGAACACTGGTCCTTAAAATCCGCACGCCTAAGTCGGGATGGGACCCAGGCGCATCACGAGGTCACGAATTTGAGCACCATGCTTTAGTGTACTGCGCGGTAGTCTAGATCTTAAATGAAGTTGGATGTAGAAAAAAAAAATCGGTAAACATGCTCTCAAATGTATCTTCTGCGTAATAAAAATGTCACAAAATCTTGTAGGAGTGGTTTAGATGGTTGCAGGTGCTAAAAATGACTTGGTAGGTGTTCTTATGATGCAGGCTATTTATAAATAGTGACCAACAACATTCTTTAAATATTACTCTTAATTTGGTTTTCCCAAGAAACACAAGGTTTGCACTTTAAGTATTTAAATTAATCTTAACAGATCAGAATAAAATGTTTAACATGTCTGTGACAAGATACAGTAAAATATTTTTGGATGCGCTTTTATTCTTTAATTCTTTGATACAAAATCAATATTTATGCGATAAAATTTTAGGAAATACACAGTTTTCAAACCCATGTAGAGATTTTATTAATTCAGCATACCCCAAATTCACTCCAAATTTTAAAACCCCAAAATTCATTTTCAAAATAACTAGTTAAAAGCTTTGAAAATTTGTCCTGTGACTAGTATAATGTATGCAATTTCTAAAACGTTCTTATATGTTCGATTCACATGACATTTTCTAGCTATTCTACAATAGACTATTCTTAGAAAATCTGATCCTTCTCTCTACTTCGTGTTAGTCAATTTAGACAGAGGATATCAAAAATGAACTTATTACTTGATTTCTTTATAAATAGAAATGAAGTAAGGACATACACTAGGTAAAGCGATAGTAAAATCTTTTAAAAACTGTTGCTATGTGATTGAAAGTCTTTTCTTTGCATGCCCAAGAGTTGACAAATTTCGGTTTTAAGTGTTTTTAAATTGAAACCTATTATAAGGAACAATTCGGAAATGATAAACTTTACGAAAAAATGTATATGATATAAATTGTGTGTTTAACGAGATCTACACTTTTTGTGTAGTAATTTCTTGTCTAGCTCTTACGGTTTACTAGTTAAACAAAAATCCAGAATAAAGAAGTCTTCAGAGGCTATTCCCAGAAAATTCAAGGTATACATTTTGTTTGTTGTGTAAATATTTTAATGTACGGAATTTTAATAAAAATGGTTAATGTCATTTTTAAGAGAAACAAATTGTTAGAAAAATTTTACGTATACTTTGGGTGGGCGGACTTCCCTAAAACGTTCGTGTCGAATCCTTGAAGATACTAAACTTAAATACCTTGTTTAGTATTTTACCGACATTTCGTTTTTGAGTTATCGTTTTGACGAACACATACGTGTACATTTTCTAATTTTTTTTTTATATAGGGGATCATAAAGCGTGTAGTTCCGGTGAATTTTTGGGTGAAAATCAATACCTTCTCTACTTACTATGTACATTGTACATACTTGCTAGGGAAAGTAAACTTTAATCAGAGTTTGTTAATAGATAGACCAACTAAAATTTTTGGTCTGAAAATATTTAATTCGTACAAGTTTATTAAACAGTTAGCTATCTCAGAGAACGCATTGCATTACTAGAGATCTATTCCAAACCTCTTCAATGGTGATATTGTTTACAGAACTGGCCATTTCAAAAAATAGCGTGGGATTAGATTAGAGGATCGTGGAAACACGCATTATTACCAACATCTCTTTCCTGGAACACTTCATGAATTGTTTCAAACGAAACATGGGTTATGTGGCTATATCCCGTTCGATGAGGGACAGGGGAATGAAATTACATTCCCGCTCGGATAGCTGGCCAAAAATAGAGCCAAAACATTATTGCATTCGCATACACATTCATTTTTTGCCAGTAAAATATTGGACGAACGGTTTTCCACCCATAGATCACGCTGTATATCAGCTCTCATCAAAATTGATTCACCCCCTCCCCCACATATTAGTTCAACTATTATTGCTGTTTCTGAAGAAGAAAGTTTACCCCGATGCTGTTTAGAACAGAGAAAACAGATGGTATACTGTCATGTATGGTGTATGATAGCACATTCCACTATATAGATTTCTACATCCTCTACTGGGCACAGCGTAAATAATAATAATAATAATAATAATAATAATAATAATAATAATAATAATAATAATAATAATAATAATTATTTTGCCAACACTTTTCTTTACTTACAACGTTCAAAACGATGACATTTTTCCTAATTTGTATCTACAATTCATAACGCATTCAAAAAAGTTTTCGTGTATTTTGAGAAATAAATTACTAAATTAAAAAATCTGATGTGTACCATTCACATGACTTTCTCTACATCTCTGCAACAAACTACTCTTAAAAAGCTTATATATCTATTTACTTCATGTTAATCAGACTAAAATAGCAGAAATAGTCTTATTACTTGGTTCCTTGATGCTATGTTTACTTTGTTCCTTGCTGGTTACTATGTCACTGAAGTTCCTTTGTATGGAAGCAGTTGAGAAATTCCTATATGAGAAAAGTATGTCCTCATAGCAGAAACAAAAAAGAAGGAATGACTCAAAAACGATGACTCCATGAAAAAAATGTATATAATATAAATTGTGTGTTTTAAAGTGCTCTACATTTTTCGTGTAGTATGTTTTTGTCCACCTCTTACGGTTTAGCAGTTATTCAAAATTCCGTAAAATTCATCCAAATAAAGTACTCTTCAGATGCTACTCCCAGAAAATTCAAGATATACATTTTATTTATCAGGTAAATGCTTTTAATATATGATGTTTTAATCAAAATCGTTAGAGCCATTTTTCAGAAAATCAACATTTTCGAAAACTGTTCCATGTAAAGGGTAGTTTGGGGTGGGAGGATTTGTCTCAAAATCTTCGTCTCGCATCCCTGGAAAATACTAAACTTAAATACCAAGTTTGGTATTTTACCGACTTTTCGTTTTTGAGTTATCGTATTCAAAGACACACGGACACACGGACACACTGACACACGGACACACACACACACACACGGACCTTTTTGTGAAAATGATTTTTTTGGATACAAGAGACCCTAAAACATATATTTCCGTTGAAATCTCGTTATCGAATTTTTGGGTGGAGTACAATGCCCTCTCTATACACTATGTACATAGTGCGTATAGTGAAAGTAAAAAAAATCAAGAATTTTGGAGAGTACGAAAATAAATACTTTTTGGAGACTACGAAAATTAATAATTTTTCTACACCAAAAAAATTGCTGTATCTACATTAAGACAATTGGGTTTAATAATAGAAAATTTATCTATAGAATTATGCATGAGCTTATTTTACAGGAGCTATAATAATCATTGCTGTACCAACTGTAATTAAAATTTTTAGTTGCCTAGCAACAATAGTAACTGTTCTATTATTTAGGTCTAATGTAAAGAATTATAATACTACTTGTAAATTAATTTACTGTAAAACTGAATTTTTTTAATGGGACTTTTTTAAAAATAGCATGCGAATCATTTTTATTAGAAAAGAGTTGAGGCAATAATAACATCTTTTTTAAATAACTATGCAAGGTAGAAGCTAATACATGGCAAAAATATCACTATAATAATAACTAGTATAAGCTTCAACAGGATATCTTACATCATCTTAAACAGTGAGGAATACTGTTTTTCTCCCCGCATAAATTACCACGTTCTAGTTCATTGCCTCTCATCTCCATCAAAATTATTATTTTTTATTTGTTTTACGGTATCAACAAACCGACTTCTTATTTTCTAGTTCACCTCATATTTTCTGTCTAAGTCTTTTGTGATATTCTGCACTGACTTCCAGAACCCTTCCTCCAAAGGTCACCCGTTCCTGTTTTCGTCAGCACTTCTCGTTGTTAATTATTTTGAGTTATTTCATATGCATTTTTGTATATTCTCGTTCTCGATCCTTATAAACCTGTACAAATATTTCAATACGCTTTCGAAGATCACTCCAATTCTTCCTAATTCTATCTATCTTTTAGCGCTGCTCTACCTAGACCAAAAATATTTATGCAGAACTCTGTAATACTGTAATCTCTATACTGTAATTTTTTCCTGTGTCTGACAACCCCTCCCCTCAAATTTCTAATACGTATAACATTTCTACTGCTACGTTGCCTCGAAGCCCTCTCTAATCATTTACATGTTCTAATTCTTTAGATTCCTTTTTGCTTCTTTCTATCATTAGCTACCCATTCTCCATTACAACTTAATCTTAGCCCCAAATAGTCAAATTCTCTCACTGTGTCAATATCTTTTCCTGTCAAATACCACTTTTTGTCTTTAATCTGATTATTTTTAATAAAATAATGAATGTATTGCATTTGATACCGAAATATCACTGGAGATACATGTTATGATAACTTCTAATTCAAAAAAAAATTTAATAGTGTTTGTGTCTGTGAACAAAAGGGTGATCCGGTGATCTCAAAACATGAGTATGGTGAAATCTTTGTGTAAGATTTCTTGGGTTTTTGTGATAGAATAAGTAAAAGAATGGTTTACCATTTAAACGTTCTTCCTATGGCATCTGAACTTGCAGAAAAGTGACATTTTCTTTACGTATTTTCCTTTAGCACTAACAAATTTGTTGCATATAATTTTACTCCTTAAAACAATTCACATAGTTGGGATGATATTTAGTGTCTTGCTTGTTAGACATCTGCTTGTTAGGCTGTGCGGTCAGACAGAAACCCTGTACAACAGATTGTGGTGCACTTTGAAATACGCACTCATTAGATTATTGCTTCAATTATAACTAAAATAAAATGAACTCGCAGGATCAGTTCTAATAAGAGGTAAAGAATGGATACAGCATAGGCGAATACAGAAGTGTTGAGGCTAAAAGTTGAGAAATAAGTTTTTAACCAAGGTAAATGCCCATTATGTTTAGGTTTAATGGACAACCCCAGCAAGAGACATTTTTTAGAAAAACAAAAATGTCATAAATTTTCTATGTAAAAGGTAGTTTGGGGTGGAGTCTTCTTATCCCATCTTTGGAAGATAAAATAAATTTAAGGTCCTGCTGATGCAGGAGTCGATGTTTGGAGTTCAATCGAGCAGTCAATCCTAAGAGCCTCGTCCTTTGTTGGTTGACGTTTTATTACTTACGCGCTTAACCGTAGATTTATACTATATTTTTATTTTACCTACTCAGAAATTTGTGGTTTTAGATTCGATTATCACTTGTTTCTTTATTCTAGTTTAAACCTTTATCACTGATTTCTTGTTGTTTGTTCAACACTTAATGTTATCACTATCACTATTGTCTTGGTCACGTGTGTTTGTCCTTGGCCTGGCAAGTCACCAATGTTCCTGCTGCCCGTTTGAAGGCGTCTTCGGTCTCCTTGCTGCTCCCAGTTCTACTTTTAGTTCCCATTTTGTATTTCGCTGGGCCCACCGGCTTTGATGCATTCTGGCCATGTGCCCTCCCCATCTCCATTTCACCTGCTCCGTCCGTGCGGCAGCGTCAGTCATCCCTGACTTCTTTCTTATTGCTTCGTTTGTCATCTTGTTTCGTGGTGCAATATTTTAGAATTTTCCTTTCTTTCCTACGCTAGCAAATTTGAAGCGATTTTGCTAAGAAAAATACCGATTTTAGGAGCAAAAGAAATCACCATACATCAGTATTTGCACAGTTTTACTCTCCAGAACAGATGTTTAGGAACGTCATTTACAAGCGTTGAGCTAGTTAAATGTCTATGCTACAATTCTCTAAAGTTCAGCTTTTTACGTTATTTTCCCATATTTAAAATATCTTTTTTTCCAACAAAAATTGTACTGCATTCCTAAATATTTTCGCTACATGCTTCAGAATGTGTAATATTAAATATTATATTAGAATATTGATGTTGGACAGTAGTTTTAAAAAATAATCAACATATTAATACTCTGCTTTTTCCCGATTTTATCATTTTGTGGCATAAAATATTTTTAAAATCAAAACCTTAAAGAAATGTAAAATATGAATTGAGAATTTTATTACAAAGGTATAAAGGCACGTAGTTTTAAAGAATAACATTTTGGGTACAATATCTGTTGGATAAGATTGATTTTGAATTCTTATAATAAAATTGGTATAAATTAGGATTCAGAATCACATTACATATTATATTGAAACTCGGCACACATGCTATCATGCTACTATTAATGTCTTTGTAAAACAACAAAGCTATAGTTCTGATTTTAATATTTTACAATATGACTTATAGGACTTCCTTTACAGACTTTTCGTTTTTGAGTAATGCTTTTCACATATAGATAATTTTCTAATTTTGTTTTTACTTTCTCTATGCGTACTATGTACATACTGTATAGAGAGGGCATTGTACTGCACCCAAAAATTCAATACCGAGATTTCGCAGGAAATATATGTTTTGAGACTCTTTGAAAAAAAAACATTTTTAGAAAAATGTCCGTGTGTGTCTGTCTGTCTATCCGTTGGTCTGTCTGTGGGCAGCATAGCTCAAAAATGAAAAGAACGTTAAAAACCAATCTTGGTATTTAGGTTTGGTATCTTCCAAAGATGCGACACGAAGATTTTCAAGAAAATCCCTCCACCCCAAACTACCCTTTACATAGAAAAAAAATTCAAAAATTTTGGTTTTCTATAAAATGGCTCCAATTATTTTGATTAAAATCTCGTAAACTTAAGGTATTTACTTGACAAATAAAATGTATATCTTGAATTTTCTGGGAATAGCCTCTTTAGACTACTTTATTCTGTATGAATGTTACGGATTTTTGCATAACTGCTAAACCGTAAGAGATGGACAAAAACCTATCCCACAGAAAATGTAGAGCACATTAAAACCCACAATTTATATTATACATTTTTTCGTCGAGTTGTTCGTTTTTAAGATATCCCTTGTTTTTGTTTTCAGCTATGAAAAACCTATACTTTTCTCATACAGGAATTTGTCAACTCCTGTCCATACAAACAAAGGAGCTTCAGTCAAATAGCAACCAGCTTTTGACCATCACTTTAACCAATGGTACTCCCTTATTTCGCTTCTGCTTACAATAAAGCAACAAATAAGACTATTTCTGCTAATTTTACTCGATTAGCATGAAACAAATAAAAGATAAGCTTATTAACAATAATTTGTTACAGAGATATAAAGAAAGTCATGTGAATGGAACACATCAGATTTTTTTAACTAAAACGCAGAGCCCTATACTACGCACATTCGGTGCATTTTGGTGCCACGTTGCACTAAGATTAAACTCCAAGATAAAAGCTTGCGTGTTACTGGCTAGGAATCGAATCTCACATTATTATAACCTAACTGTTATTCGCTACAGGTAACATTCACTTAAGGTAACAACAGAGCTCAGTGTGTACAGCACACAGAAACGGGGCGTTTTATGGGAATGAAGATGTATGTCTTACAGATTACCCCCATACTGTGTATGTACGCGTCCTTCTAACGGGAAATTTCTGATACGTAAGTGTTATTTAGCCATGAACGTCAGAACTTAAGCTACGAGGCGGAAGTTATTTACCTATGACGTCGATTGAGGTAATTTTGTTGCAATCACTTTTTGGAATGTGGCTTGCAATTTAGTTTGTTGGTCTAGTATTAAAACAACGTTGAACGTAAAACATGGATAATAACTGAAGGAGAAAGGATACTTAATAGAAATTGCAAAAAATTGCAAATTTAATGCAATTCAACATCTATGTCAGTCACAACCAATCCGTTTACCGCTGTGCATGAACTCGAATATGGTCCTAGGCAGACTTAATGCGTGCTGCGTAGTGGGAGCGGCCGGTTCGTCCTCTAAGAGATAATTGTCACTATTTCTGCGCCGACAAATTATTTCAACCCTGAATGGGCAGCTGCATACTTCTTCATGAAATGTATCGTTTAAGTTGGCACAAAAAAAATAGCAAGTGCTGATACGATTTAGTCTTCATCAACATTTTAATTTACTGCATACTTATGATTATTAAGCCCTTGAAATAAATTAACTACACAGTTTAAATTCGTTCAATTTGAAGTCCTCTTTATAAAAGTAACATTGTAATGCAAACTTAGTTATTTTATATTTGTAAAAATGTTCCAGAATCAATATATCTATTTATTGCTACTCCACTATACTAATATTTATATTTTAATGCTAACGCAACTACACATTACTCATATACCCAAAATCGCGGGTTCAAACTTGGTGGAGGACGATGGGGTTTTTCATGCGTAAAAATCCTTAGCATGGCTTCTTCGGAAGGGAAGTAAAGCCGTTGGTCCTGTGTTGTAGTCTGATAAAAGAGGTCTCTGAGCAAAATTAAGAGATTTTTCACACCCAGTATTGAATGGGACGCTGAGAACTACAGCAGTTAAAGAGCGCTCATAAATAAAACTCTTGTTTTTTTTTTAACATGAAGTGGTGATTGACTCATAGGTGTATACCTCGTCTGCACAGACCACTAACCATCAGCACCGTGCGCACAGTACAAATACGGCGTGTTTGAGAGTTGGTTGTACGAATATATTTAAACTTTGTTCAGTTTTAACCGGCACTTTATTAAAATATCATTGTCATCTCACTAATGGGGTTAAGAGTTTTCTGGTCTATCAACAACTTTATGACACCAGTCGTCACCCAGCCTACACCACGTTTCTGAGTTCGGAGAACCCTTTAAAAGGCTACTTCTGTCCTAAGAAGTAATCTTGTGGATGTACACTGAGCCCTTCAACACATTTTCAACTCTTCCAAAGATTTTCTGTACGTAACAGATTTAGTTCAAGTTAACTATGACGTCACTTTTCTTGTGATATAGCCGCCTAATGAAATACAGCTGATTCACTTGCTGGGGAGTTGAGCACAAGACGTCTTTAGCCTATTACAGAAGCAGCACTTACTCTAAGTCACAACTGACCCCACAAGACAACCTTGATGTCGTATGAGAAGCGCACTAGCTCTCTCACCCACTCACTCAATCTCACTCTCACACTCTCCCTCTCTCTCAGTCAGTTCACTCGCTAACACTTTGACTTATAAAGCCGCGAAAGTCTAGAATATTCTGGACGATATTTTTGGAAACGTGGAGGAGAGAAATTTTCAGAAGATTCCGATTATATGACAATAGAGCGTCTGATGTTTACGCTCGGCCAGAGCCCTACTTATATATATTCCAGATTGACCTCCGTAGATACTAGGTAACTAAATATAAGATTTCATTCCGTAGAGAGGAATGAAGGTAAAAGTTGATAATTATTAGTGAATCTGGTACAAAGTATATCCAAAAGGAATTCTAAGTAAACAATCTGATATGTTCTAATAAAATGGTTCTACATTTAACAAATTATTGTTAATAAGCTTATTCTTCTATCTACTGCATGCTAATCGAGAAATACACTAGCAGAAACGGTCTTATTATTTAGTTCAATAAGTAGAAGGGAATTAAGGGAATACACTACCTAAACCGAAAGTCAAATTATTTTAAATGTGATTTCTAAGGGATTAAAATCCGTTTCTTTGTGTCACAGAAGTTGACAAATTCCCGTATAAGAAAGGTTTTAAGTAGTTTAAAACTGAAACCAATAATAAGAAATATCTAGAAAAGAGTGAACTCCACAAAACAAATGTATACTACATAAATTATGTGTTTTAAGAAGATTTCCGGTACATTTAAATGAACGCAACTCTCTCTTTAGGAATATGTTATTGTGGGCTAGAACATGGAATAAAGAAGGTTCTGTGCACACTAAATTTGTTCTGATAAAGATTTCTATGAGAGTCGCTCTCGTATACGTCAAAACTCCAAGCAGCTGAACTGGAAGCAGTTCACTGTCAGACCATAACCACAACCATAAGTTGTGTTACAAAGCTAAAACAAACCGAAAAGTAAATCAATGAGCAATGTCCCATACTATAGTTTACGTTACAATATGATTGAAATATATCCTCGACCAATCACACACTGCTCCGATTAGTTGGAAAATAGCCAGGTGTTTATATACCCCATTATGTATTTCCACATTTCCCTTGTACAAGGAAATAATATCGTAATAAAATCTTTAATTTGATCATTAATTAACCATTTCTGCTAATGCTTACCTTAACAAACACGAGGTGAATAGAAGTATAAGAGTTTTTAGAATAAATTGCTGCAGCATAGGTAGAGAAATCCATATGAAGGAGGTGCGTCAGATGTTTTTATCTATTCTGGGGTCCCCAACGTGCATTTACGATAGTATTACCTCTGTTAAAATATGCGCAAATAATTCACCTTTTTACACTTTGTAATACATACAGAAATCAATAAAAACCCTCTTTCATTTCTAAAATGCCATCTACAGTTTCTTTCTTTCTCTAGCACGTATATACAATGTACATAGTAGATAGAGAATGTATTGTATTCCACCCAAAATTTCGATACTGGTATTTTAACAGAAATTCACGTTTTCAGACCTCATAATAAAAACAAAACATTTTATAAAAATATCCGTGTGTGTGTTTGTGTGTCTATGTTTGTGTTAATGTGTGTCTGAAGGATAGCTAAAAAAGTTTAATACCAAAGTTGGTATTTAAGTTCAATATGTTCTAAGGATTCAACACGAAAATTTTCAGGATCGTTTGCCTACCCCATCAACCTTTACATGGAACATTTTTAAGAATGTTTGCTTATCTCAAAAAAGGATTTACGATTTTGATTAAAATACCATATATTTAGGACAATTTCACGAAAAAATGAAATTTGTATCTAGAATTTTCTAAGAATAGCCTCTGAAAGTATCTTCATTCTGGATGACAAGTTTGTATCTGGTAAACCGTAGGAGATAAAGAAAAACGTATGCATTACACAAAAATTATAAATCTCCTTGATACACACAATTTATTGATACGCTTCATTTGTAGAGGTAACGTTTCAAAGATATCCCTTTCTATTGGCTTAAACGTTAAACTATTTTATGGAACGAGAAGTCATATTTTCCTTCATAGCTCTCTTGTTTCGTTCCTAGCCAGGCAAAGAATACCAAATTTAAATTTTTTCACACAGAAATAACTGTAATTTGCCCTCTACTTACAAGGGAGAAAGTAATTAGACAATTTCTGTTAATGTTGATCTCGATTAGCACGGTTTAGATAATTAATAATCTTTTATACGAGTAATAATAGCTTGTTGCAGAACAGGTAGAGAAAATTACGAAAATAGAAGTTAAAAGATAATTTTACTATACATAATATATACAATTGTTCTGGTATTATATAGATATGTGAAAATACATAAGTTTCATTTTTAATTTCTCTACACGTACAATGTAAATAGTGTATAGAGAAGGTATTGCATTTCATCAAAAAATTCGATACCGAGATGTCACCGGAAATGGACGTTTTAGGGTCCCCTTTATCCAAAAAGTGTGAATTTGTTCCATTTACATGAATTTCAATACATCCCTGTAACAAATTATTGTTAAAAGGTGTACTCTTCTTTCTACTTTATGATAATTGAGATAAATATTAGCAGAAATGTCTTAATTACTTGTGTAAGAAAAATAAGGGAATACACTAGGCAAAAACGATAGTAAAATCTATTAAAACCTGCTTGCCATGTGTTTGAAATCAGTTTCTATGCAGGGCCAGGAATTTACAGCTTTCCATATGAGAAAAGTTAGAAATATTTACAATATGAAAAAATAACAAATAATATATCAAAAATGGTCATTTTAACGAAAAAAATATACATAACATAAATTGTTTGCTTTAACGTGACCTAAATAGTTTTTGCTTTAAGTTTTTGTCTATTTCTTACGGTTTACCAGGTACACAAAATTCAGAAAAACTCATTTAGAATAAAGAAGCCTTTAGAGGCTATTCCCAGAAAATTCAAAACGTAAATTTTATTTGCCATATAAATATTTCTATTATAAAATATTTTAATGAAAATCGTTAGAGCCATTTTAAAAAAAAATCAAAATATTCGAAATTGTTTCCATATAAAGGGTAGTTTGCGGTGGGGAACATTTCGCAAAATCTTTATGTGGCATCCCAGGAAGATATTAAACTAAATACCAAGTTTGGAATTTTACTGACTTTTCCTTTTTGAGTATCATGTTCATGGACACATGGACACACCCACGGACCTTTTTCTAAAAATAGTTTTTTTTTTATACAGGGGACCCTAAAATGTGTACTTCCGATGAAATCCCCGTATTGAGTTTTTGGGTGGAATGCAATACCTTCTCTATACATTATGTGCATAGTATGTGTATAGAAAGTAAAATGCATTTTTAGAAGAAGGTCCTTGTGTATGTCCGTGTGTCTTTGAACACCATAACTCAAAAAAGAAAATTCGGTAAAATACCAAATTTGGTATATAAGTTTAATATTTTCCAAAGATGCGACACGAAGATTTTGAGGACAATCCTACAACCCCAGACATACCCTTTAAATGGAAAAATTTTCGAAAATTTAGATTTTCTGAAAAATGACTCTAAAAGATTTTGAACTAAAGCACCGTGTACTAAGGATATTTATACGACAAATAAAATATATAGCTGGTGTTTTCTAGGAATAGCCTCTGAAGACCTATTTATTCTGGATGAATTTTGCTGCATTCTTCATAACTAGTAAACCGTAGGAAATAGAATACAAACTTGCTACACAAAAATGTGGATCTCATTTAAATACACAATTCATGTCATATACAGTTTTTCGTGCCATTGACCATTTCTGAGGTATTATTTGTTATTAGTTTTAGTTTTGAAATACTTAAACTTTTCACATTCGAGAGTTAGTCAGCTCCTGGAAATACAAAGAAATTGATTTCATCTGCATGGCAACCAGTTTTTAAAAGATATGCTTCTCTTTTAGCTTAGTGTATTCCATTATCACCCTTCTATTTACAAGAAAACATTTTGCTAATTTTTATGGCAAATAACATGATGTAAATAGAAGAATAAACTTTTTAACAATATTGACTGTCTCCAAGCTGAAGTTCGTATATATGCTTGAATCGATATTACAGTTCAGAGAACAAAACTAAAAGAAAAATATGATATGTTCCATTCACATGACTTTCTCTACATCTCTGCTACAAATTATTGTTAAAAAAACTTATTCTTATATTTACTTCATGCAGAAATGGTTTTACTACTTGTTTTCATTTAAATAGAAGAGAAATAAGGGAGTAGCATAGCCTAAAGCGATAGTCTAAAGCTGGTTGTTATGTAGTTGAAGTACCTTTCTTTGTATGGTCGGGATTTGACAAATTCCCATATGAGAAAAGTATAAAACTGAAACCAATAATAAGAAATATCTAAAAGACGATCAACTCTACGAAAAAAATTTATATAACATAAGTTGTGTGTTTTAACGAGATGTGCATTTTCTACTCAGCAAGTTTTTGCCTATTTTTTTACGGTTTACCAGTTATGCAAAATTCCGTAAATACATCCAGAATAAAGATATCTTCATAGGCTATTCCGAGAAATTTCAAAATATACATTTTATTTGTCATGTAAATCTCTTTAATATACGATATTTTAATAAAATCGTTAGATCCATTTTTGAGGAAATAACAATTTTCAAAAATTTTTCCATGTAAAGGGTAGTTTAGGATTTTCTTGAAAATCTTCGTGTCTCATCCTTGCAAGATACTGAATTTAAATACCAAATTTGTTATTTAACGGAGTTTTCGTTTTTGAGCTATGTTGCTCACAGACATACACACTCACAAAGGGACCTTTTTCTAAAACTGCATTTTCGGATTTAGAAGACCTCAAAACATATTTTTCTGGTGAAATCTCAGTATAGATATCCACTATACAAGTGTACATACGGGCTAGAGAGTGTAAAAATGATGAATAACTCCAGGTTCTTAGAACCAAAACCATTACACGATTATCCTACGATATGTTCGTGCAGCCAAAATGATTGTTAATTACATGGGATAATTAATTAGAAGCTGCTCTTTTGACTGTGCAGTAATTATTAATTATATTCACAGGTGCAAGCGGGGAGTGCGTGTAACGGAGAACTGAGCAACGACAAACGTGATGCGGCAGATGAAAATGAATGGTTCACGTAATAGGGAAAACTAGTATCTAAATCAACATTAGCCGCACGGAGGATAAAGAACTCCGTAACACTCCCATACTCCTGGCAGACAATAAACCAGGGATACCAGTCATTTGATCAGTGGTTGACTCTATTTGTCATTAAATACATACAATAAACATCATACTATCATAACATTAATAAAAATGCTTAAAACCTTTAATTATACGCAAATTTAAAATTTTCCCATGATAATAAAATATATAGGCTGATTGCCATTAATGTGACCTATTTTAAAAACTCTGATTTGCCCCAATCACATGACTTTCTCCACCTGCCCTGCAACTTCTTTGAAAAGTTTATTTTTCTCTCTACTTCATGCTAAGGGAATACGTTAGATTAATGCGATAGTCAAATGTTTTAAAAACTATATCAATGTGATTGCCATAAGCAATACTACGAGTTTATTTTCCTAAGGGATGAAAACACGAGTTGTATTTGAGAAGACAATTCAGGTAAATAAACTATTAATAATTTATAATATATAGGAAGGGAGATTTTATCAGGTTATGATTGTAATACTTACATAAGATCTTAAATGGTAGATGACGTATTCGACCATGTGTATTTACCAAATGCTATTTTTTCTTTCTTTACTGTCTACTAAATTATGATATAGCCGACTGTGCCTACATCCACTGTACGAATATTGATAGTAACGATAGAAATAGGGGACAGTTATTTTATTACAGCTTTTAGTAACTAATACATAAACTGGAAACAAACATTATATTTGAGGTTATTACACTCGTTTTATACTTATGAAATAGAAATAATGATTATTTTCCCTCCTTTTTTAACTAAATACATTATGAACTGTATAAAAATTTAAATAAACATTGTAGTTGAATTAATAGAAAGTACATTTCCTGTACGATTCAGTTAACTGTAGTTAAATAAATTCATCGAGTTCTAAATATACTTTAGAAGTTACTGTAAATGGGTGCTCAATATTTTCTTAGGTGTGTAGAAATGTGATAACGAATAAAAGTGTATAATTCATAGTCATACTATAGGGATGGAGCGTGCTTTACAACCCTGCAATACAACTCTAGAAACTGAAAAAATGTTCTAAATTAAAAACAGCAAAATCGGCTCACAATCACGGATACCAGATGCAAATCTATGTGCGCAGTGAAATAAATTTGAGTATTCTTGTGTCATGATTTCTCTACCAAATGCATTCTTCACTGTGACCTGTAGCGGGTACTTACAGTGCAGAACTGTGCTTGTATCCTACTGCAACTGCCCCCATAACCTGTGTAGTGCGGTACAGTATCTCTGGTGACGTAGACTTTGGGGCCCCCTAATGTAAAGGAAAGTTTGGGGTAAGGATATTCTCCTGAAAATATTCGTGCAACATCCTTGGAAGATTATGAAATAAAATTAAATACCAAGTTTGGTAATTAATCGAATTTTCGTTTTTGAGTTATGGTTTACACAGACACGCGAACCTGTTTCTGAAAAACTAATGTGTCTATTCTCGTGAGTTTCTTTACATCTCTTAACCAATTAATGTTGAAAAAAGTGGTTCTTCTATGTTATTCTAACCGAAATAAAAGCTAGAAGAAATTGTCTTATTACTTGCTTCCTTGCAAATAAAAAGAAAATAAGGAAATACTCTAGCAAAGGTCATAATCAAAAATTTTAAGGGAGGGCTGTCATGTGATTGACATATATTTCTTTGCATGATTAGAGTAGGCAAATTCCATCATGAGAACATTTTAAAAATGAAACCAATAACAAGAGGCATTTCAAAAATGTTCAGTTCCATAAAAATGTATATGACATAAATTGTGTGCTTAACGAAATCTACACTTCTTGTGTAGAAGTTTCCTCTATTTGTTACCAGTTATGAAAATTTCAACAAAATTCATTCAAAATGAAGAGCTCTTTAAGAGTTGTTCCAGGAAACTGAAAAATATACGTTTTGTTTGTGATGTACACATCTTTAATATCCGATTTTTAATCAAAATCATTAGAGTCATTATTTTCTCTATACGTATTATGTACATAGTGCAGGGAGAAGGTATTGTAATGCACCCAAAAATTCGATGTTGACATTTTACCGAAAATACATGTTTTGGGTCTTCCTGAATCCAGAAAAAAACAAAACATTTATACTTTCTCTTCACGTACTACGTACGTAGTGTATAGAGAAGGTATTGCATACTACCCAATAATTCGATGCTAAGATTTTACCGAAAATAGACATTTTACGGTGCCTGTATAAATAAAAAGTATTTTCAGAAAAAGATCCGTGTGTGTATGAGTGTATGTATGTGACCGTGAACACGAATACTCAAAAACGAAAAGTTGTTAAAATACCAAACTTGGTATTTAAAATTAGTATCTTCCAGGGATGCAACACGAAGATTTTGAGAAAAATTCCCACTCCGTAAACTACCTCTTACATGGACAACACTTCAAAAATTTTGATTTTCTCAAAAATGGCTATCACGATTTTAATTAAAATGCCGTATATTAGATATATTTACATGACAATTAGAGTGTACATCTTGAATTTTCTGGGAATAGCCCCTAAAGACATGTTTATTCTGGATGATTTTTGAATAGCTGGTAAACCGTAAGAGATAGACAAAAACTTACTACACAGAATATGTAAATCACGATAAAACATACACTTTATGGCGTGTACATTTTTTTCATGGAGTTGGCCGTTTCCGAGATATTCCTTGTTATTGATTTCAGCTTTTAAATATTTAAACTTTTCGCATACAGGAACTTGTTAGCTCCTGGCCACGCAAAGAAACGGATGTGTTACAATGTGTTACCACATTGTAACACATTTGACTGTCGGTTTAGCCTAGTGTATTGCCTTATTTCGCTTCTAGTTGTAAAGAAACTAATAATAAGATTGTTTCTGCTAGTGTTTTAGCTTTAAATAGAAATATGAATAAGCTTATTAACAACAATACAGAGATGCAGAGAAAGCCAAGTGAATGGAGCGCTTCGGTTTTTTTTTTTTTTTTTTTTAAAAATCAACATTTTCGAAGAAAAATACTTGGAAGATACTGAAACTTAAATACCAAGTTTGATGTTTAACGGAATTTTTGTTTTTGAACTAGGTTCCTCCTCCCTCAACGCACATAAATGGATATTTTTTTAATTTTTTTTTTTTTTTTTTTTTTTTTTTTTTTTTTTTTTTTTAAGATTCAGGGGTCTCAAAAACACATATTTCTGGTGAAATCTTGTTATCGGATTCTATGTATAATATACGTGGTAGAGAAATTAGTAAAAGTGCAATAATAGAAGATATAAGCAGATACTAAAAACAGTACACTACAATCTTGAAGATGTACCGTCTGGTTGACTGCTAAGGCAAATATTTTATCATCAACCTACTGAAGACCAAATGTGGGACGGCAAAAGAAGAGGTTTCGTAACCAGCTATAGGACTTAAACCCAATTCTTGGACAGAACAAGAAGCCTTAAACAAGCCAAGGAGGTAACAAAATGTATTGTTTTCTTAAACATATAAAGGACCTCTTAAGACGCAAGCGCAAGCGCATAAATCTCTTTGTATCATGTGATGCGGATCGTTGCTCCTTGGCAAAGGGAAGTACATAAACAAACATTCGCTCGCCGTAAATAATGCAAGTGTTCGGGGCGGACACTAAGCAGGAATAAATCATAGACTGCAGCCTTGTAACTTCGTGTTAGATGAATTTTTGGCATCGTAACTGAAAGACTCACTCCATCGCTCTCGCGAGGAATTTTGCTGCCGCGGTGCCGTTAATTACAACGTCCAGGTCGCTGAAAATCGTCATCGACTTCCTTTTAAAATGCTCTAGGGAAGAAGAACGTTTTGTCAACATTAATGTAGACGGCCCTTTGAAAATCACTTTCTAACCTTTTACTTTGTCTCTCTTGTAGAACTTAAGAATTAAATCGGTTTTCTGCGGAAGGGTTTTAAAGTGTTTCTGAAGCTTCCTTAATAATGACAATCAGTTAATTACGCAAAAAGTAACAATATAATTTACAATTGCTGGCGTGTCCAAACTTTTTAATTTCTCTACACGGACTGTGTACATAGTGTAAAGAGAAGTTATTGCATTCCACCAAAAATTCGATACCAAGATATTACCGGAAATACACGTATAATCAAAAAAAGCATTTTTGGAAAGCGGTTCGTGTGTGTAAAATGCCAAATTTCGTATTTAAGTTTGGTATATTCCAAGGAAGCGACACGAAGATTTTGGTTTAAGTTTTAGGTTAGCGTATTCTCTTATTTTCCTTCTACATACAACGAAGCAAGTAGTTAAGAAAATTTCAGCTGATATTTATCTAGATTATCACAAAGTAGATAGAAGAATATGCTTTTTAACAATAATTTGTTTTAGTGATGTAGAGTCAGTTATGAGAATGCAACACGTCAGACTTTTAGAAAAAGGCATGTGTGTGGGTGTCTGTGAACACGATAACTCAAAAACGAAAATACCAAACTTCGTATTTAAGTTTAGTATCTTCCAGGGACACGACACTAAGATTTTGAGCAAAATTCTCCGCACACCAAACTACCCTTTATATGGAAAGATTTTCGAAGATTTTGATTTTCTCAAAAATGGCTAAAGATTTTGATTAAAATACCATACATTAAAGATATTTGCACATGAAAAATAAAATGTATATCTTGAATTTTCTGGAAATTGCCTCTGTAGACCTTATTCTTGATGAATTTTTCTGGATTTCTTATATACGGTTTAGTAAACCGTAAGAGATAGACAAAAACTTACTTAACAAAGTTGTAGCGTTAGTTAAAACACAGACTTTATGTTATATGCATCTGTGTAGTTAACCCTTTCTGAGATATTCTTGTTATTGGTTTCAGCTTTAAAATACTTATACTTTTCTCATACAGGAATTTGTCAACTCCTGCCTATACAAACAAAGGAATTTCAAACACATAGAAGCCAGCTTTTAAAACATTTAACTATCGCCTAGTGCATTTCCTTATTTACCTCCTACTTACAAGGAAGCGAGTAATAAGATCATTTTTTTCTCGTTTTTACTTTCTGTACAGTACTATATACATAGTGTATAGAGAAGGTATTGTATTGCACCCAAAAATCCGATACCGAGATTTCACCGGAAATAGACGTTGTAGGGTCCCCTGTATGCCCCCCCCCCCAAATGTATTTTTAGACTGTGTGTGTCCATATATCAGTGTGTCCGTGAGTCCGTGTATCCCTATGTGTGCGAACACGACAATTAAAAAACTTGGTATATATGTTTACTATTTTCCGGATGCGATACGAAAAATTTCAGGAAAATCCCCCCAACTCAAACTAACATTTACATGTGCTCAAATAAAATGTTTTTCTGCCATGATTAGCTTTAAAATCACTGCAGCATAGCGTCCACATACAGAGCAAAACAAATTAAGCTTGTGCGCTGCAGTCAATTGTTTAGGAGTCAACAAAACAAGATTAGCACAGCTGTACTTTAACATACTGTTTCTTTAACGTTTATCTTTGTTACCCAACACTTCCTGCGTATTTAGAAAATGGGAAACCTAGCACCTAATGTCAGTGTATAACTCTTGTCGTATTTTTCGTCCATCATTTGAACTGAACGTTTTATTCGAGAAAAACCATAATGAAAAGTGAAGAACATTCTCGAGTGATGATAACGTACCACCCAAAAATTTGTTTACGAAAACAGTGAGTGATAGTTGTTTTCGAGAATTTGTACTCGAATGAAAGTTTAGATTCTTAAAATTATCGATTGTTGAAAACATTAGATTCTGCTCATCATTAGTTTTACCCCTCTCAATGAATGCGACTCGCTCATCGTCACCGCTGATAAGCAAGGAGATAAAGCAAAGGTCGCTCAGTCAATACCCACTGACAAGTGTTAGCTTGAATATCAGGCTGAATGTAACAACTACTTTAATGCACCAATGATATCTGCACCTCTCTATTTCTTTCTTTATTTCTTTACTTATATCTCTCCCTTTATTTCCTTCTTACTTTTGTCTTTTTCTTTCTCAGTTTCTTTCACTCCTTTATTTCTCTTTTAATTTCTTTCTTACTTTCTTCCTTCTTTTTTTCTTTCTTTCCCTCTCTTCTAATAAGAGAATAAGGCTGGGCTTATATCATTCTTGTTTTCCAAAAGCAAAAGCAACAATTTCAACAATAATTATAATATAATATTAATTATAGAATACATACGGAAGGAGTTAGAAAAAAAAAAGGAATGGTTCTAAGAAGCACAACCTGGGTTTAGATCTGGATACTTGTGTGAAAGTCAAATAACCTCATTATTTCAGGATTTGGCAAATGAGGTGGATGCAGGGGGAAGGATAGATGCAGTGGTGATAGACTTTTCTAAAGCTTTTGACGTAGAGCCGCATAATTTACTCATCCGAAAGCTGGCAAAAACAGGAATCGATAATCGATAGAACATTTTTTGAAAGGAAGGACACAGAGAGTAAGAGTAGGTAAAGAACTATCTGAAAAGGGTGTTGCAAGTTCGGGAGTGCCCCAAGGCTTGGTACTGGGTCTGTTACTTTTTCTTATCTTTGTTAATGATGCAACTATAAATATTAAATGTCAGATTAGGTTGTTCGCAGACGATTGTGTTATTTACAATAAGATTCGAAATACCATGCATGAGACTGCTCTTCAGAATGACCTAAATGAAATAAGTAGGTGGGCCGCCACAAACAAAATGACAATTGATGCTAGGAAAATAAGTCCATTGTTTTTAGTAGAACTAAGGAGAAAGTTCTTCACAGCTATCACATGGGCAGGGAACAAATTCCACAGGTGGACAGCTGCAAATATTTGGGAGTGTGCTTGTTGAGTATTGCCGGATGGAGGATCAGTTAAATTCTACATCTAGGAAAGCGTGGAAAACATTGCATTTCGTAATGAGAACACTGAAGAAGGGGAGCGCAAAGTCCAGGGAAATTGCCTACAAGTCCTTAGTGCGGCCAGTTATGGAATATGGAGTAGCATGCGGGACTCATACGCGGTTATCCAATCTGATTCGCTGGAAAATATACAGAGACGGGCGGTTAAATATATAAAAAGAGGTAAAGATTTTGGACTTGCGAGAGACGAAGAGAATAAAGCTAGGCGTAAAACACATGTTAGTCGCACTGTTTAAAGCTTATACTGGTTTAAATGCAGGGGCGGACGTTAAAAAGAGTTAGAAACTGACGAAACGATCATTTGTATAAAATTAAGGGTAGAAGGCACAGAATCGACGTAGGAAAATGTTCTTTTGTTAATAGGACCATTGAAGTATAAAATGAATAGCCTGTAGCAAGCCTTTCAGGTTTGCACTCTGGCCTTAAAGAAGTTTAGAGATAATTTAAAGAGAATAAATGTTAGTTAATTTGAGTAAATATTCTGAAGTAAGTAAGGATCTCAAAAGTATATTAGTGTATATTGTTATTAATGTATATAATATTAGTAATGTATAGTATTAATGTTGAGGCTTCATAATAACTTTTTAAAACCTAGCTAGTGATTCACATAACTATTGCTATACTACATAAAAAGTAGTTAAGCATTAGCAAACACACACACACAAACATACATACATACATACATACACATACAAACACATACACACATACATACACACATTCAAACATACATACATACACACATACACACAAAAATACACACACATACACACATACATACACACATTCAAACATACATACATACACACATACACACATACATACACACACATACACACATACACACATACATACACATACATACACACATGCACACACATGCACACACATACACATATATACACATACATACATACATGCATACATACATACATACATACATACATACTCTCGCATTACATTCTGTTTTAGATTCATCCTAAATAGAACCTTTGGTCCCATTAATATCCTCTATTCTGCTTATAACAACTGAATCTAGAGATAATGAAGTTCAGCTCCAGCAGTTATGCAGTGAGACACAGCTAGTATTAATAGATACTTTTCCAGTAGAATGAATGAATACCACTTCAACTTCCGTAATCAGCTTTACACGTCACAAATCTCTCATGCTGTACCAACTCACACCAGGAAACGATACCAGCCTCTCGAGCATCAGGCTACTGATGATAATTATCATAATTATTATGTGAATAACACATTAGAGGCAATAACCTCCTTATTAGTGTAGAATGTGATGCTAATGCAACCATTTCGAAACATGTGGTTTCGGAGAGTAATTGCTAAAACAATGTTTTTATCCCAAAATATAAAACTTTAAATACTCTGTACTAAAGCGAGAATGAGATGTTTTCAAAGATGTCGCTATGCGATTGTCATTGAATATGGTCAGAAGTAAAACAAAAAAAAAATCTACATCTCTACAATAAATTATTTTTAAAAAGCTTATGCTTCTATTAACTTCATGCTAATGGAGAAAAAATAGCAGAAATTGTCTTATTACTTGCTTCCTTGTAAGTAGAGGCGGATTAGGTAGTACCATAACTTAAACTGATAGTCTAAAGCTGGTTGCTATGTGACTGAAATTCCTTTGTTTGTATGGACACGAGTTATCAAAGTCCTGTATGAGAAAAGTATACGTTTTTTATAGCTGATACCAAAAACAAGGAATATCCACATTCAACTCCACGAAAAAATTGCATATAACATAAATTGTGTATTTTAAAGTCCTCTATATTTGTTGTTTGGTAAGTTTTTGTCCATCGCTTACGGTTTAGCAGTTATGGAAAATTCCGTAAAATTGACCCAGAATAAAGTAGTCTTCAGAGGCTATTCCAAAAAATTCAAAATATACATTTTATTTGTCAGGTAAATATCTTTAATATACCATATTTTAATCAAAATCCTTAGAGCCATTTTTAGAGAGTCACAATTTTTTAAAAAAGTTCTATGTAAAGGGTAGTTTGGTGTGGGGGGATTTTTCTCAAAATTTTCGTGTCGTATCCCTGGAAGAAACTAAACTTAAATACCAAGTTTGGTATTTTAGCTACTTTTCGTTTTTGAGTTATCGTGTTCACAGGCACACGGACACGGACACACACACGGACCTTTTTCTGAAAATGCTTTTTTTGGATACAGGGGTCCTAAAACATGTATTTTAGGTGAAATCTCAGTATCGAATTTTTGGGTGGAATACAATACTTCTCTATCCCTATTAAAAATTGTACATGTAGTGCTAGAGAAATTAAAATTAGCATAAATAGCCCTATTACCTGCTTCCTTGTTAGTACAAACGAAATAAGGGAGTACCATAGGTTAAAGTGATAGTCAAAAGCTCGTTGCTAAGTGCCTGCAGTTCTTTTGTTATATGCACAGGAATTGACAACTTCCTGTGTGAGAAGAGTATAAGTTTTTCCAATATGAAACCAAAAACAAGGAATATTTAAAAAAATCTGATGTGTTCCATTCACACGACTTTCTCTACATCTCTGCAACAAATTAGTTTTCAAAAGCTTATACTTCTATTTACTTCATCTAATCGGCAAAAAATTAGCAATAATAGTCTTATTACTTGCTTTCTTGTAAGTAGAAGGGAAACAAGGGAGTAATATAAGTTAAAGTGATAGTCAAAAGCTGATTGCATTGTGACTGAAGTTCCTTTGTTTGTATGGACACGAGTTGACAAAATCTGTATGAGAAAAGTTAAGTTTTTCGAACCTGAAGACCAAAACAAGGAATATCTCAAAAACGATCAACTGCACGAAAAAAATGTTATCAACAAAAATTGTATGTCTTAATATGCTCTACACTTTTATGGGATAAGTTTTTGTCTGTCTCTTACGGTTAAGCAGTTATGCAAAATTTTGCAAAATGTGTTCAGAATAAACTGGTCTTCAAAGGCTATTCACAGAAAATTCATAATATACATTTTATTTGTCAGGTAAATATCTTTAATATACCATATTTTAATCAAAATCATTAGAGACACTTTTAGACAGTCAAAATTTTCGAAAAAAGTGCAATGTAAAGGGTAGTTTGCTGTGGGGGGATTTTTCTCAAAATCTTCGTGTCGCATCCCTGGAAGATACTGAACTTAAATACCAAGTTTGGCATTTTACCGACTTTTCGTTTTTGAGTTATCGTGTTCAAAGTCACCCAGACACACGGACACAAGGACACACTGACACACGGACACACGCGGACCTTTTTCTGAAAATACTTTTTTTGGATACAGAGGACCATAAAACATATATTTCCAGTGAAATCTCGGTATCGAATTTTTTGGTGGAGTGCAATACCTTCTCTATACACTATGTACATAGGACGTGAAGAGAAAGTAAAAAACCACAGACAACTTCCTGTTTGAAAAAAGTGTAAATATTTTATAATTGAAATCCATAACAAAATGTATCTGGGAAACGGTTATTTCCACAATGTAAATGTATAATACAGAATGTGCGTTTTGACGATATTTACATTTATTTATTTTTTTCCTGTTTTAATACGTTTTTGTATACCTGTTAGTTTTCCAGTTATGTAAAAGTCTTTCAGAATGAAGAGCTCTTTAGAGGTTATTCCCAGAAAATTCAAAATATAATTTTACTTGTGTTATAGATATGTGTAATATACGGTATTAATGAACATGTGTTATTCTTGAGAAAACCAAAATTGTCTAAAAATTTTCCATGATAAGAGTAGCTTGGAGTGGGCAGATTTCCCTCAGAATTTTCGGGTGGCATTCTTGGAAAATATTACACTTAAATACCAAGTTTTGTATTTTACCTACTTCTCGTTTTTGGGTTAGCGAGTTCACAGACACATACACGGACCTTTTTCAAAAAAATTTTTTGGTATATAAAGGTCCCTAAAACGAAAACTTTTATTGAAAGCTCCCTATCGAATGTTTGGGTAAATGGATGAATTGGATTGGTTGGTAAGGGATACAATACTTTCTCTTCCTCTGTACCATTTACTATGTAGAGAAGTTAAGCATTTAATTTCACTTTGCATTAAAATAAATCATTAGCATGATGTAGATAAAAGATAAAACTTTTATAAGGAAAGTTCGTTTGTGGAATAGCCAGAGAAAGTCATGTGAATGGAACATATCAGCTTTTTATATTAATACGCAGTTTTATATTTTCGGCATAAATAACTCCGTCCATCTGCTTGTCCACACATTTTACTGTTCTGGGGGTCCCACATGGTTGTTCTGTAAATTTTTATTTTGTTATGCTCCCTTGTAAAGTGGCCACCCCGTTTCCATTTGAAATGCTCTGCCATGATAATTGCATCCATTCTCCTCCTGATCTTCTGGTGTATCATTCTATCCCAGAGCGTTACCTGCTTTTTTGGGTACAGAGAACCCTGTATTTTCATTGCAATCTCGCTATGGAATTTTTGTTAGAGTGCTACCTATGTATCGTGTACTATGCAGGGAAAGTAAATAGTTAATTTCACTTTGCATTGAAATAAATACAATGTTAAGATGCATGTGTATGTGTGTCCGTGTGTGAGTTTGTGGGTAGAAAGCCGCAAATACCAAACTTGGTATTTAAGTTCAGTGTCTTCCAAGGATGCAACATTAAGATTTTCAAGAAAGTTACGCACACCACAAACTATCCTTTACATGGAAAAGGTTCCGAAAATTATGTTTCCCTTAAAAATAGCCCTAATGATTATGGTTCAAATCACATATATTAAAGACAAATAAAATGTATATCTTGAATATTCTGCAAATAGCCTCTGAGGAATTTTGCATAACTGCTAAATCGTAAGAGATACACAAAAATTTACTGCACATAAAAGTAGAACTTATTAAAATGTCTAATTTATGTCATATTACCAGCGTAGAGTTGTCCATTTCAGAGTTACTCTTTGTTATTGGTTTCAATTGCAAACTATACAACTCTATTCAAACGGAAAATTGCGTTTCGTCCCATCTCTCGTTTGTTTCACTTCACTTTTAACATAACGACTAGATTTTGAAATATTTGAATATCGTTTCAGCTTTTTCTTCTGCTTAGAAGGAAGGGAAAACAAAAACTACAGAAACAAACAGACAATTGTTGCTAATAATTGTCTCGATTAGCAAACTTTTCTAAGGAAATTTGTTTGTAGAATAGCCAGAGAAAGTCATGTGAATGTAAGACATTAGCTTTTTATGTTTGTACTTAGTTTTATTTTTTCTGTTTAAATAACTCCGCCCATCTGCCTGCCCACACATTTTCCTGTTCTGGGGTCCTACATGATTGATCTGTTATTTCATTTCCTTACAGCGTGGCCTCCCCATTTCCATTTGAAACGTTCTGCCAGATAAATGCAACTGTTCTCTGCCTAGTCTCCTCGTTTGCTATTGTGTCCCAGGGCGTTATCTGTAGTTAGCATATCTGGATAAATCTTTTCACTTGCGATTTTAGCAACCACTATTGACTACCTCACTGTTAAACTTGTATTACACATTGAAATATGCAACAATGTATTCTTTTATTTGTGTACGAAGGCTTTCACGGCCGGATTTGATAAAACACTATAATTTTCTGGGCTGGAAGACTGTGCTCCAAGAGTAAAACTATTAACTATCCACTTTTGGTCAACTCTTTGATTGCCATTTTTAAGGGAAAACTGGGCAGCTGAACAATGACTGCTGAACAGATAGCGAAGCTTCGCAATTTAAAGCTCACGCCAAGGCCAGTATAGGTTTATACGTGATAGGTTTACAGTGGCGTAATATTGCGGCCAGCACATATAAAATGTATATCTTAAATTTTTGTGAATAGCCTCCTTATTCTGGATGATTTTCGCTGTATTTTGCATAACAGTTAAATCATAAGAGGTAGACAAAAGATTACTCTATAAAATATATACCTAGATCCAATTACAACAAAATTTATATCACATACATTTTTTGGTCGAACTAACCGTTTTGGAGATGTTACCTGATTGGTTTCAATCTTAAACTATTCAGACTTTTTTTAAGCGATAAATCAACTTCCATCTCTTTTGCTTTACTCCCGGGAACGCAAAGGTAACCAAATTTCAGTTGTTTCACATAGCAACCAGTTTTTAAAAGACATGAATATCACTTTAGCCCAGTGTATTTCTTTATTTCCCCTCTACTTACAAAGCAGCAAATAATAATGTAATTTCTGCTAATGTTTATGTTGATTAGCATGACGAAGTTAAAAGAATATTATTTTATAGGGAAAGTTTGTTTGTGGGACAGCTGGAGAAAGTTTGAATGAAAGACATTGTATTTTTGTTTCGTTCATACACAGCATTATTTGAAAGTTTGGTTTTCTATTTGATTTCATTTTGTTCTTTAAATCACACACACTGCTGAAATTCAACTATGCACCGAATTTTGAATATAGTAAATGTACAAGATCCTAAAGTATCCAATTAAATATCATTTTGATAACTCTATTTTTAAAACAACTATTTTGAAGTCAAAAAAAATATAAATTGTGTGTTGTGGTGTATGTGAGTGTTTGTGTGTGTGTGTGTGTGTGTGTGTGTGTGTGCGCGCGCGCTTGTGTTCTTTTTTTATTACTTTGTTAACCGTTTACTGACGAATATTTTATTTGATTCCCCTGAAGCAGATAATACAATTATAGTATAGAATAACATGAAATACTATCTCAAAATCTGATGTGTTCCATTCACATGACTTTCTCTACCTATTTTGAACACTTTATACTGATAAAATCTTATATTTCTCCTTTCTTAATGCTAATTAGATGAGAAATAAATTGTACGCTAGGCTAAAGCGATAGTCAAATCTGTTAAAAGCCGGTCGCTATGTGATTAAATTTAAACCCTTCAGATTGCATGACCCAGAAGAAAACAGTGAATAATGGCTTCACATTATACAAAACTAAGTTTAGGATATTTTTAAATCCATAACAAGGAATATCTAGGCAATGGTTGGCCCTACTAAAACAATGTGATGCGTTCCATTCACATAACTTTCTCTACCTATCCTTAAAACAAACTTCTTAACAAAGATTTTTCTTCTTTCTACACGATGCTAATCGAGATAAACATTAGTAGAATGATCATTACCTAGTTCCCTGTAAGTACTATGATAAAGTGATAGTCAATTATTTTAAAAGCTGTCTCCCTGCGATTGTTTTTGTAATTAGCTTATTTCCATGTCCAGAAGCAAAAGTGAGGAAACACGGACGACTTCCTGTTTGTGAAAAGTTTTAGGTATTTTAAAATTGAAACAATAACAAAGAACATCTCGGAAACAGCTCCCCAATAAACATTTAAGGGACAAATTTCTGTATTTTGACAAGATCTACATATCTTGTGTAGTAAGTTTTTGTCTTTAGGGGCGATTCCCAAAAAATTGAAAATGTGTGTTTTATTTCTCAAATAAAATCTTTAATATATGTCATTTTAATCAAAAGCGTCACAGCTGTTTTTGAGAAAATGCAAATTAAAATTGCAAAGGTTGATATGGGGTGGAGAATTTTCTTGAAAGTCTTTGTATGACATCCTTGAAAAATGCTAAACATAAATACAAAATCTGCTTATTAATGGAGTTTTTGTTTTTGAGTTAAGTTGAGCACTGCCATACACTATATTTCGTGGGAAATTTAAGATTGAATATGTAGAACGAGAAAATACTTCTCTACCTGCTATATATTATATGAGATATTTATAGGAAAAAATTATAAATACTCATGGAAGGGAGCATGAAAAAGATTTGAAGACATAGAAATTAAAAAAAAATTAATCAGCTGTCAGAAAAGAAATCACTTGTATTTATAGAGTCACAACATAGCTGAGAAACAGAGAGATATGTAGATAACACTAGCCAGGAAGAAAGAAGGTTTAAGAACAGGAATATGGAGGTTAAAAGGATAACAATTTAGGCACCTACAAGGTGAATGTTCATTATGTGGGGGGAATGGAAAATGTTCAACGTTTAATTTTTTATTGTAAGAAAAGTGAGAAATGGAGAAAAGAAAATATATGGTCAAAACCCAAAAAAAAAAGCCAATATAAATAAAATTATAGATAAAAGCTGTAACAGACTGGGATAATATTTAGAAAAATCTTATGTGTTCCATGACTTTCTGTACATCTCTGTAAAAATTATTGTTAAAAGGCTCATACTCCTATCTATTTCCTATCGAGATAAACATTAGCACAAACTGTCCTTATTAGCTGGTTCCTTGTAAGTCAAACATCTAATGTGCTGCATTCACAAGATGCCCTCTAGCTGTTGGGTAAACAAAATTAATCTGTTATCTACATCATGTTAATCAAGATAAACATAAGCAGCATTAGTGTTACTACTAGCTCCTTGTAAAGAGAAAACACACGGGCTAAAGCGATAGTCTCGTCCTATAAAAGCCAGTCGCTATGTGAAGCAATGAAATTCCAAACTCTTTGCTTGCCAGAGTAACCAAACGAGAAACGAGAAAAAGATACCTTCCCGTTTGAGAAAGGTTTAAGTGACTTATAACTGAAACCAATAATCCGGAATACCTCAAAAAACGGTTAAAAGTATATATGACATAAATTGTGCGTTTTAATGAGACCTAGATTTTTGTGCAGTAAGTTTAGTTAATCTCTTACAGTTTGCCAGTTATATAAAAGTCATTCAAAACGAAAAGGTCTTCAGAGGCTATTTCCAGAAAACTCAAGATATACCTATATTTCGTTTCTGATAAAAATATCTTACACTTGAGGTGTTTTAATCAAAATTGTTAGAGTCATTTTTGAGAAAATATTTTCGAAAAATTCCATGTAAAGGGTAGTTTGTGGTGAGGGTATTTTCTGAAAAATCTTCGTGTCACATCCATGGAATTTACCAAACTTAAATACCACGGTCTCTTTGGTTTTGAGCTATGCTCTCCACAGACAGACTGACACACACATACACACAAGGACATTTTTCTAAAATTTTTTTTTTTTTTTGGGGGGGATTCATGAGGTCTCAAAACACATATTTCTAATGAATATCTCGGTATCGAATTTTTGAGTGCAATACAATAACTTGTTTATACACTATGTACTTAGTACGCGTAGACAAAGTAATAAGTGTGACATTAAGGGTACTTAAACATTTATAAAGAACAAGAACACCAAGAGAAAAGCATTTAAACCATTGACATACAAGTCATACTTCTGGAGCATCTAGTGTGGCTAAAAGCGGAAACAGGATAGAAATCAAATATGTATTTTGATGAAGTTTACAACCTCTAAAGGATTTGGGATTTCAAGCAGAAATAATGGAAATTAGATGTTAAACGCAGTTGCATAATCGAACTAGTTCAATTGTAAACAAATATCATTCCGCTGAAAGTAAATTAACTTGTGAGCGGTACAAAGCGAACAGCAAGAGCAATAACACCCAACTCCAGACCGAGAACCTTGCTGCAATAATAACATCATTTGTGAAGCAAATTTCACTGCTAGTTGATCTAAACCAAATATAGCGAAGATAGTAGCTGTGTGCGAAGCTAGTTCATACAGAAGCACTTTAACTTAAAGCATTTCAATTTAACGCGACTACAGCGCCAAAACTACTGCAGCCGAATTCAACACAACTTTCCTTCAAATTACTTTCTCTGGCTGTGCTAAATATAAACTACTCTTATAAAAGATTATTCTATTATCTACATCGTGCTAATCGAGATAAACATTAGCAGAATTTTTATTAACTCTTGTTTCATTTTCAATATAAGCGAAATAGGACAATACATTAAGCTAAATCGAGAGTAAAAAATTTGATATGTTCCATAGTCTTATTATTTACTTCCTTGTAAGTAGAAGCGAAATAAAGGGAGTACCATAGGTTAAAGAGATATACAAAAGCTGGTTGCTATGTGACTGAAGTTTCTTTGTTTGTATGGACAGGAGTTGACAAATTCCTGTATGAGAAGAACATAAGTTTTTCAAAGCTGAAACCAAAAACAAGGAATATCTTAAAAACGATCAACTCCTCGAAAAATATATATAATATAAATTTTAAGTTTTAGCGTGCTCTACATTTTGAGCGGTAAGCTATTGTCCATCTCTTACGGTTTACCAACTATACAAAATTCCATAAAAATCATCCAGAATAAAGAGATCTTTAGGGTTATTCCCAGAAAATTCGAGATATACATTTTGTTTGTTAAGTAAATATGTTTGATAAACCATATTTTTATTCAAAATCATTAGAGATATTTTTGAGAAAATCAAAATTTTCGAAAAACATTCCATGTTAAGGGTAGTTGAGGGTGAGGGGATTTTCTGGAAAATCTTCGTGTCGCATCCTTGACATATACGAAAATTAAACACCAATAAACACACACACATACACACACAAACTGACACAAACACGGTCATTTTTTCTAAAAATGCTTTTATGGATTCAGGGGTCCTAAAACATATATTTCCGGTGAAATCTCGGTATCGAATTTTTGGGTGCATTACAATACCGTATCTATACACTAAGTACATAGTTCGTGTAGAGAAATTAAAAGGTATTCAGAGGCTATTTCCAGAAAATTCAAGATAAGCATTTTATTTTTCATGTAAATAGCTAAAACATACGGTTATTTTAATCAAAATCGTTGTAGCATTTTCGAGAAAAACAAAAATTTTCAAAAATATTCTGTATAAAAGGAAGCTTATATTTGTAGAATTATTTTGAAAATCTTCATGTCATAATCTTGGAAAATACTAAACATAATCATCAACTTTCGTACCTAACGGTCTTTTGTTTTTGAGATATGTTGTCCATAGACACACACATACATACAGAAATGTTTCTAAAATTACTTTATTGGGCTTAGGAATCTCAAAACGTATATTTGGGTGGAATACAATACGTTCTCCTGCTAAAATGTACACTAGATGTATACACTTGCTGGGGAAAGTAAAAATAATTGTTAGATAAAAATATCCATGTGTGTGTCTGTGCGTGTGTCTGTGGACAGCATAACTAAAAAATCTAATGTGTTCCGTTCACATAACTTTCTCTTGCTTTGCCAAATATAAATTATCCTTATTCTTTTATCTACATCATGCTAACGAGATAAACATTATAGTCCTGTTACTTGCTTCGTGGTAAGTAGAAGGAGAATAAGTCAATACATTAAGCTAAAACGATAATCAAGTATTTTAAAAGATAAAATATTTATTAAAGCAATTATGGTCAGTTCACTTTGTATGGTCCCGTTTTAGAGAAGTTAGGTGGTTTGATAATGAAACCAATAACAAGGAGTATCTCAAAAACGGCCAACTTACAATGAAAACATATGCGACATTAATTATATGTTTTAGAGAGATCGATATTTTTGGTTTTTTAATTTTTTATCTATCTATACGATTAAATCGTTAAGCAAAATTCATCCAGAATAAAGAGGTCTTCAAAGGCTAATCCCAGAAAATTGAAAATGCATATTTTATTTGTTACACTAATATATTTAATGTACGGTATTTTAATAAAAATCGTTAGAGCCATTTTTGAGGAAATCAAAATGTTCAAAAAATTGCAAGTAAAGGGTAGTCTATGGTGGGGAGAATTTTTTCAAAATCTTCGTGTCACATCCTTGGAAGATTCAAAATATAAATAATAAATTTGGTTGTTTACGATTTTTTGCTTTTGAGCTATGCTGCCAACAGATTTCATAATCACACACATAGGACCTTTTTTCTAAAAGTGATTTTTTTGAACTAAGGGGATCTGAAAACGTACATTTTGAGTAGAATAAAATATCTTCTCTAATTACTGTATACACTGTATGTACATACTTGCTAGAGAAATTAAACATAATTTATAGAAAAAATATGTATATATAGGTATGTGTGTGTGCGTGTGTGTGTGTGTGTGCGCGCGCGCACGTGGCTGTGGACAGCATAACTAAACAACGAAAAGTCGGTTCCTTACCAACTTTTGTATTTCAATTTAGTTACTCCCAAGGATGCAACTCGAATATTATTTTATGGAAAATTCACCAGCTTATAACCAACGTTAAATGGAACACTTTTCAAAGTTTAAATTTTCTCAAAAATGCCTCTACTGATTTTTATAATACCATTTGTTTAACATGTTTTCATTAAAAACGAAATATATATATCTTGAATTTTGTGTGACTAGTCTCTCAAGTACTCTTCATTCTCGATGACTTTTATATACGAGGGCCCTTCTTTGAAAACAAATATTTTATTACTTAAAGTTCTGTACACTTATTGTTACTTTTCGAAAATATTGAAGCATTTATCGTACCTGTGCACAAGCTTTGCAATACCCGCTTCAAAAAATGTTGCCGCTAATGATTTCAAATGAGCATTGAGGTTGTTTTGAAGATCTTTGTACTTTACGATGTTTGCGGAGAACCATTCAAACAAACGAAGAGGAATGCTGACTTCAGGAATTGTGTTGATCCATGACAACGCTCGTCCACACACTGCTGGCACAACCCATCGGCTTCTTGAACAATTTCAATGGGATATTTTCGATCATCCGCCGAACAGTCGTGACCTGACATCCAGCGACTTTCACCTTTTCCCTGAACTGAAGACGTGGCTAGTAGGGCAGCACTTTCAAACCAACGAAGATCTTCAAAACAACGTCAATGCAGCTTTTGTAATAATAGAGTTGCAGAATAGATAAATTTATGAACGTTCTTTAACTGCTGTCGTTCTCAATGTCCCATTCTATACTGGGCGTGAAAGACCACTTAATTTTGTCCAGATACCTCTTTTATCAGCTTTAAGGTTTTTTTTTACGTGCCGTAAATCTACGACACGAGACCAATAGCTTTACTTCTCTTCCGAAGGAAGCCACGCTTACAATTTTTAGGCTCGCAAAAATCCTTCGTCCTCCGCCGGGTTTTAACCCTCGATTTTGGATATATGGTAACCATTACACCACGGAGGGCGACTATACATATATAAGAATTACTCTTTTCAAATGTTTTATACTTTGAGAGACAATGCTTTGCACAGAAAATAATCCACGTTAATTTTGCACGATAAAGAGAGGAAACAAAAGAGTCTTTATTTTCCCACCATTGTTTATCCATTATGAAATAAAGTGTTAATAATTCGCCGTGTTTCAGAAATCTCTGTTGAGCCTCTTAGGACTAAATCCTAAACACAGTACCGGAAATTTTCATCCCGTGGAACAGCCGCCGCTCTTTGTCGCTGCAGCAGGCGCAAACATCCTCTTTCAGGACTTTCTTCCGGTCATCGCACCGGCTTAGAGATCCTCTATCTTGTAATCTAGCTCCTGGTTCTTTGAAGTGTAAAGCGAATTTTTCGTAAGCCGAAAGAACCTTCAGTCGGAAAAAAAACAGGATAGAGAAAGTCACAGAAGTGAAGCAGTATGTCATACAGAAATTATACAACAAGCGATGATATTTTTTCCATGGGTGTCTGAACTAATCCAGTACGGAACTAATATATGTATATGTTTAACTTTTAGAATTTACAGTATTAATGCTCTTCAAAAATATTGTATATCTCCTTTTATTACTTTATCTACAGATATTACACCTAAATTACATGCTTTGAGACCCCCTAAATCAGAAAAAAGTATTTTTAGAAAAATGCCCATCTGTGTGCCTGTGTGCAGCATGTATCAAAAACGAAAAGTCCAAACTTGGTATTTAAGGTCAACATCAGGATGCGACATAAAGATTATCAAGAAAATCGCAACACCAACTATATTTTACATGGAAAATGTTTTCGAAATTGTAATTCTCTCTTACAATTCGAATTAAAATACCAATTGTTTAAGATGTTTTATAACAAACTTAATGTATGTTTTAATTTTCTGAAAATAGCCTCTGAAGAACTCTTCATTCTGGATGACTTTCGTGTAACTGGTAACCATAAGATATAAACAAAACACAAGGACCGAAGAGAACGGACTGACACTAAACGACAGAAAAACTGTGAAAATGACATTTAAAAGAGGAGGCAGACCAGCAATAGCGACGTAATTCTGTATCACAATAACCCACTGCAAAACATCCCATAATTCAGATACCTGTAAATCACTCTACAAAGACAAGGAAACACATCAAAGAGCATACTACCCGTCCCACGTTATGCTATTCGTGACTGTTACGTTATACACTGGACAGGCACTGTGGAAAATCAGTGTGCATTACACGAGTGTTTGAGTAAAGAAGTACTTTAAACGAGCGTGTTCATACTTCATGTACAATTCCCCATTACAATAATGTTGTTATTGCAGTAATTTGGTTATAATAAATCCGATGGTTTAGTCTTAATAACATAAATATGTCAACGTAAATGCCAAGCATTACGCGACGGACTGTATCATGCGTATAACCTCCGCAACTTCCCACGATCACTCAGTAGTATACATTCGTTAGTCAACACCGGCGACATCGGCATTAACAGTAACCTGAGCTGGAACGGGCTACATTATCAGCTAGGACAACAATAAATAGTACAAAGAATCTAAGCAAACTATCACTGAGTACAGCCATCATACTGTTTTACCTGAAGTCACACCAATCTTAGTCTACGGATTAGAGATATTTTTGGAACACCTGAATAAGAGAAATCTAGGAGGCATAGAACATGTCAAAGCCATCTTCCTCAAAAGAACACTAGGCATCTCTAAATGTACACCATCACGCCTAACATATTTGCTAACGAAAGAACAATTCTTCATGGAAGAACTCCGTGACTCAGGACCTGTTTCTATCTTGTACGAAAGTCTACAAGGACCTACTGTAAAAACTTTACAAACAGAAACAGCAGATTTGACTGGATTTCTACTAAAAAAAAAACGCAATGATCTGCAGGAATTGGACAAATCATGACGAGATTCACTCATCTTTGTTTACATCACCGGATTTACAAGACATACTAGTACCAAGATAAGGAAGACCAGCACAAATATAACCTATGAGGGTTAAATTGTGATAAAATATCACTTAATCTGGTACCATAAAAACCAACGTTCACTTACAGATGTGACAATTTTAATTGTTTTCTCACAGAAACCGTGTGTAGGATAGGAGTTGGATAGGTAGAGTCAGACTGAAAAATTCAATCCCATAGTCAGGATTGCAGCCACGGATCTATCGGTCTCTAGCTGGTTGTTCTACCACCGACTAGAGATTGGTAGATCCGTGGTTCAAATCCCGACTATGCTATTAAATTTTTCTCAGTGGTAGAGCAACCGGCTATGATACTGAATTTTTCAGTCTGATTCTACCTATCCAACTCTTGTCCTTTACATGCTTTTTGAGAGATAATTAAAATTATCACAAGTGTCCATAATAGTTGGCTAAAACTATGAATCCTGGGACTTAAAGTACTTACAACATTGTAAGTTGCCATTGGAGATGTCATCTCAAAATAAGTTGAGATCATTTTGTGGTTCGCCGGCTGGTCAGTTGAAAAAGTCAATGCTATACCGACATGTTGCCATGGTAGCTCAGTGGTAGAGCAACCGGCTAGAGACAGGGGAGATCCGTGGTTTAAATCCCGGCACTGACATTGAATTTTTCAGTCTGACTCCACCGATCCCTTACAGATTTACTAAAGCGAGAAACAATACACATTCTGTGATTTTCTTACTATTATTAAAATTTACTACACAAATAAAATGTAAATCTATTAAAAACACAATTTATGTAATTTAGATTTATTTAGTGTCCACCATTTATGAGGTATTCTGTTATTAGTTTGAATTTTAAATACTTAAAACTTTTCTCAAACGGTAGGTAGTCATTCGTTTCATATGTTTTGCTTTGCTCCTGGTCAGGCAAATAGAACCAAATTTCAATCAGATAGCAAGCAGCTTTCAAAAGATTTGACAGACGCTTTAGCATAGTGCGTTACCTTATTCTCCTTTTACTTATAAGATAGCTTGAACTTACTTAACTAAACTTTTAAAAGAAAACTTTTAATCTCAAATAAAATTATAAACAAAATTTAAAGATAAGTGTAAAATTTGCCTCATCCCAGAATACATCAGATTTTAGGTTGTAACAATGTTGTAACAATAAATAATACTGTAATAAAAATTAGTAACCCATTGATGATAGATTTAATAATGAAGCTGAACTACTTGAGTAAATTTAAAGACAGACTAAAGCCTAAACCCTTATTAAAATGAACACGATATACCTAAAGGTAAACCAGAAATCAATAAATATATTAAAGAAAAAACTGTCGTGTTTCTGTTCACATAACTTTCTCCAGCTGTTCCATATACAAACCATTATTATAAAATATTATTATTTTATCTACATCACGCTATTTCAGATAAACATTAACAGAAATTGTCTTATTACTTACTTCCTTGTAAGTAGGAGCGAAATAAGGGAATACACTAGGCTTAAGCAATGACAAATCTTTTAAAAGCTTGTCGCTATGTGAAACAATTGAGGCTAGGTTCGCTTTGTATGGTCCTTTTTGATAAACGTTTGATAATTTAAAACTGAAATCAAGAATAAGGAATATTTCGAAAACGATAAACCCTACAAGGAAAGCGTATATGTCATAAATTATGTGTTTCAAGGAGATGTACATTGATTTTGCAGTACATTTTTGTCTATCTCATTTGGTTAAAGCGTTAAGCAAAATACTGCATAACTCATCCTGAATAAAGAGATCTTTAGAGGCTATTCCCAAATATTTCAAGAAATATATTTTATTTGTGATGTAAATATCTTTAATACGGTATTTCAATCACAATCTTTAGCGCCATTTTTCAGAAAAACAACATTTTCAAAAATTTTGCCATGTAAAGGGTAGTTTTGATGACGGGATTTAGTTGAAAATCTTCGTGTGACATCGTCGTTGGAAAATACTAAACGGTCTTTTTGTTTTTGAACACGCACACACATACACACACGGAGTTTTTTTATAAATATGATTCTTTCGGACATAAGGACCTCAAAACATATATTTTCGGTGAAATCTCGACATCAAATTTTGGGTGAAATACAATACCTTTTCTAGATACTACGAACTTTTTATGTACATACGTCCTAGAGAAAGGAAAAAGAAATATAAAGATGCCTTCAATTTTGAAAATGAGGCAGTAATTTCTAAAACGTTTGTTTGCAGAGAGAAGTACAAGGCCTGCTGGTTCAACTATTATATTTAAAGTAAATCATTAAAGAAAACAATATACAGTCTAGTACGCGAAACTAATATTTTATGAAGATTAAGTTAATATTGATGGCAATATCTACACCACAACACAGACCCTTAAAATAATAATTGTAAGAGTATCATGCAATGCCCATTATATGCTTCAAATAGATTGGTAACACAATTTTTCTTTATAATGACTAAACACGCCTTCCTGTGTGTATATTCATGAATTGAAAGTGGCCCAATTCCAGAGAACCATGTATTTAGACACCCATTTTCGTTACGCCGCTAGATAGATGTTCAATTGTCTGAACGTATAACAATATAATTAATGTAGGAGCTAACAATGAAAACCTTAATCAATCTAGAAAAGCGTTTCCAAATAAAAAAAAATCTGATGTATCCCATTCACATGACTTTCTCATCATCTCTGTAAGAAGTTATTGTAAATAAGTTTATTTTTCAATCCACTTCATGCTAATCGAGATAAACACCAACATAGCTCCTTATAAGTAGAAAAGAAATAAGAGTTTACCGTAGGCTAAACCGACAGTCACATGATTTTAAAATGTGGTTCCTATGGGGTTGAAATCCGTTTCTTTGCGTGGCCAAGAGTTGAATTGTTTCCGTATGAGAAAAGTTGAAATATTTTGAAACCGAAATCAATAACAAGAAATATCTCGAAAACGGTCAAATCTAGGAAAAAATGTATGTAATATAAATTGTGTGATTAAAAGAGCTCTACATTTTATGTTAAGTAAGTTTTTATCTACCTCTTATGGTTTGGCAGTTGTACAAAGTTCCGTAAAATTCATCCAGAATAAAGATGTCTTCAGAGGCTATTCCCAGAAAATTCAAGATATACATTTTATTTATCAGGTTAATATCTTCAGTATACGATATTATAATCAAAATCATTAAAAGCATTTTTGAGAAAATGAAAGTTTTCGAAAATTTTTCCATGTAAAGAATACACGACATAAATTGGGTGTTTTAAGGAGCTCTACTTTTTTGTGTAATATATTTTTTCTATCTCTTATGGTTTACTAGTTATGCAAAATTCAAGAAAATTTTTCACAATAAAGAGAAGTCTTTCCCAGAATATTCAAGATATGTTTTTAATTTTTCATGTAAGTATGTTAAAAAAAAAAAGAGCTTTAAACCAAAGTCGTTACAGTCACTTTTGAGGAATTAAAAATTTTCGAAATGTTTAGCGTGTAAAGGGTAGGTAGGGGTTGGGGGATTTTCTTGAAAATCTTCGTGTGGCATCCTTGGTAGATACTAACTTAAATTCAAGTTTGTTATTTTACGGACTTTTCGTTTTTTAGGTATCTCATAGACACAGACATTCACAAAAACACACACACACAGACAGACAGTTACAAACATTTATCTTTTTCTAAATTTTTTTGGATTCAGGGGGTCATAAAACATGTATTTCCAGTGAAATCTCGGTATCGAATTTCTAGGTGCAATACAATACCTTCGCTATACATTATGTACATACTGCGTGTAGTGAAAGTAAAAATGGTAATGGTTAACCACATTAATAGGAGTGTATTACCTGTTTGGTTCATGTGGATTGAGGATTCTATGTAGAATTGGATAGAACACTTTCGGGTGCACTCGGCACCGATCCGGTAAGGATACTGTCACTCCTTACAAAAGGAGGCTTCGGGAAGGATGGATGAGGTGAGCGACATAAGGCGGGTAGAACCAAGAGTGACGGTACAGCAAATATAGACTCTCTGAAGTTTATAAAATTTGGAAAATCACAGTATATAAAATCGGCATTTTATTGTAATTTATGAAGGCTGTCCCAGAATTACTCGACCTAACAAAGGAAGCATAAAAATGTGGGGAAAAACATTTTTATTTCTCTAAATAGTCTCCTTTCAGCTCGATATCCTTTTCCCAACGACGGTCAATAGCTTCGATACTCTGTTTATAGTGAGAACTATCGAGGTCTGCAAAACAGCCATCAACTGCAGACTCTACCTCTTAATTGTTATCAAATCTTCTACCACCAAGCAATTTCATTAAGTTTGGAAACAGAAAATAATCAATGGGGGTTAAATCTGGCAAATAAGGTGTATGAGGAAGCAATTCAAACTTAAACTCATTGATTTTGGCCAAAGCGAAAATGGACGTGTGAACTGATGTATTGTCTTGATGAAACAAAACTTTCTTTTTCGCTAAATGTCGCCGTTTTTGCTCGATTTCATCACTTAGACGCTGTAACAAGTTTGCATAATATTCCCATTGATTTGGTTTCCTTTCTTGAGATAGTCGATGAAAATTATCCCACGTGCGGTCTAGAAAACTGAAGTCATGACCTTGCTTGCAGATGGAACTATATTTGCCTTCTTTGGAGCCGATTCTCCTTCCAATCCACTGTTTTGATTGTTCTTTCATCTCTGGTGTAAAGTGATTCAACCCAGATTTCATCCATTGTTATGAATCGACGCAAAAACTCAGCTTTATTGCAGCGAAACATTGTCATACATTCCACTGAATTGTCCTCACGACGCTGCTATTGTTCTACTGTGGGCAAACAACTTTCTCATATCCAAATTTTCTGTCAGAATGCGATGTACAGAACTTTTTGAAATACCTGCAATATCTGGTAGCTTATACACTTTAAGACGTCTGTCATCCAATACTATTTTGTGGATTTTGTTTATAATTTCTGGACTGATAACCTCATTTGGTCGCCCAATGCGATGTTTGTCCTGGCAGCTCGGACGGCCGCACTTAAACTCTACCACCCAACATTTATTTCATTGTTGTAAACGCTCAGCTTTAATATTAGTTGAACTAAGACCTTTCAAATGAAAGTATTGTATCACATAACGATGGCCAGTCTTATCCATGTTTACAAATTCACTAAGAGCATTCATTAATGATGGCTGCCAAACCAATGCTAAACAATGTAAAATCGATAAACTTCAAACTTAGATTTCTAAGGTTGGTACTTTTTACTATTGCTATCTATACGCCAGGTTGGGTACTTCCATATACCACTTAGTACATACAGTTATTATAACATTCTCGCTTGAGGATTATTTTAAGAATAATCCTTTAATGTCTAATTTCATTGGTCTAATATAACTGAGCCATGTGATCCATTAAAAAATCTGATGTGTTCCATTCACATGGCGTTCTCTAGGTGTCCCACAAACAAACTGTTCTAATAAAAAATTAGTATAATTTTCATAATTAATGGTAAACAGATAAAATGGGGAGTTAAAGTTATTCAATAATCTTTCTTTTATCTACATTGTGATAAACATCAGCAGACGGGAAATAAGAGAATACACAGACTTAAGCGATAGTGAAAACATTTAAAAGCCGGTTGCTATGTGAAGCAATTGAAATTCAGTTCTATTAGCTTCCTAGGAGAAGAGTAAAGAGAGACGAAAAGAAAGATAATTCCCGTTTGAGAAAATTTGAAGTACCTTAAAACTGAAACAGTTAACTTGAGATATCTCGAAAATGGTTAGCTCTAGGAAAAAAAAATTATATCTATGACATAAGTTACATGATTTGTATAAAGTAAGTTTTCGTCTCTCTCTCTCTCTCTCTCTCTCTCTCTCTCTCTCCCTCTCTCTCTATTTTCCGGTTTACCAGTTATGCAAAGTTAAATAGAATTCATCCAACATGAAGAGGTCTTCAGAGGCAACTTTCAGAAAATTCAAGATATGCATGTCATTTGCCGTGAAAATAACTTAAAAAATGGGAGTTTAATCAAATTCGATATAAACATATTTGAGAAAACCACCATTTTCGATAAATGTTACATGTAATTGGGGGTGGGGGATTTTATTGAAAATCTTCGTATCGCATCCTTGGAAGATACTGAACTTAAATATCAATTTTGGTATTTCACCGACTTTTCGTTTTTGAGTGATGCTGCCAAAAGACACAAACTCACTCAGAAAAGTTTTTAAAAATGCTTTTTCTGGAATCATAGGGTCTCAAAACATGTATTTCGGATGGAATTTTTGGGTTGATCACAATACCTTCTCTATTCACTATGTGCACTGTATATACGGTCTAGAGAAAGTAATATACACATATACATATCCAATTTTACAGAAAATAAATTTACAGATAAACATTTTGTATTATATTCTTTTATATCACCCATAATTAGTAGTTAACAATGAATACTTTTTGTACTCTGCAAAAGTATTATTTTTCAAAACTTAATATTCTTATTTCGAGTTTTGTTTCGAAAAATTAATATAATAACATTGTCTTTAATGTGCTTTCGAGAGGTAACATGATAATTTTTAAAACATTAGAGAAAATTTGATATCGCGTGGAAGATTTTGAGTATGATACATTTTTGGAAGAAAACTTTGCGTGGAAATAAAGTTTAAATTTGGGAATATCTATTAACAATCATGCGCTTACCCATCTACAGCTTCAATCAATTGATAATTTCATTGGGATAAGTGAGAAAGGTGGCATGTTTTCCATGGCATGTTTTCCTAAAGCTCCGAATGCATATTATTTTGGATAGGTAGTCAGACTGAAAAATTCAGTGCCATAGCCGGGATTTGAACGACGGATCTCTCGGTGTAAAGCCGGTCACTCTAACCCCTTAGCTATCATGGCAACATGCCGGCATGGCACTAAATTTCTCAACGACTCACGTTTCCCGGGATATCACAAGATTCAAAGTATAGCCAACTATTATGGTCGAATAGAACTGATTTAATTGTTTTTTCACACAAGCCATCTATAAAGCAGAAATTGGGTAGGGATCCGTGGTTGAAATCCCGGCCATGTTACTGAATTTTTCATTCTGACTCTACCTATACAACTCCTGTCGTACACACGGCTTGTGTGAAAAAACATTTAAATCAACTTTACACTATCTTATTACGAAAACGATATATTTTTAATTTTTCAGTATTTTTAGTCTAATTTCACAAATGGTTACTTTAAAGTTCATATTGGCAATAACTCTACTAGTATAGAGTTTAGTTTAATGAAGTGAACTTAGAAGGCACACTTTCACACTCATGTGTGGAATTGGAAATAGTTGATAACGGGAAATGTGCGGATACAATGAACATTACGTCCCACGGGAAACGCATGTACAACAAAATGCACTTCACATGTGCAATTCGTTTACCGCAATCGATGCTAAAAACATTGCATGTTTTTCCTGGCTTGTTACAAAAAATGACAGTGATGAAGTGAGAAATACCGTCCCTAATTGCACATTCTACTTTTTCCAATCCCTCCTTTACAAGTGCTTCCAACTGCTGCAAGCGATGTAATACATTACCAACCGAACACCATTTTATACTGTAGAGTTTCATGACCGCAAAAATAATCAGGTTATATAAAATGATTAAAAGATTAGAGGTACGCAGAAGTGAAAATTGAAATTTAATGGAACATTTTACATTTCAATACACAAACTGGTACAGTCATCAGTTGTCCGTATACAATTTTAAAGCACTTCACTAATGATGTTTACATTTTTATATTACAAAAATCCGAATCTGGTATATACTTTAAGAGATCATTTATACAACACAGATATAAGAGACAAATTAAAAATCAATAGCTTACAAGAAAAAAACTGACATCTTAAGCAACAATGGAACAGACACATTGAAAGACTGGATCATGATAGATTAACAAAAGTGTGTTTCTTTACACCCATGAGGCAGAAGATCAATAGGAAGACAAATATTGTAATGAGAAGATAGTCTTTAAGACAGATCAAACTTTTAAGAGTCTATCCTTGAAGAAAAAGAAGAAGAAAATATGAAAAAGTCCCTTATGCTCCAATCTCTAACTGTTCCGCAAACAAATTTTTCTCACAAAAGATTATGTTTTCTTATAATCGAGATAAAATTTAGTATGCTGGAATCCATATAAGGTTAATCAAACTGATTTGCTGGAAAAGATACAGAGAAGGGCTGTAAAATTCATAAAGAGAGGTAAAGGTTCTGGACTTACGAAAGGCCAAGAGAATAAATGGGAGCCGCTAAAATTTAGGTGCAAAAGACATAGCTTAGTCGCACCATTTAAAGCTTATACCGGTTTAAATTCATGGGTGGACATAAGAATGAGGTTAGAAAACTCGGCATACTGCGGATGAAACGATTATTTGTATAAAATTAAGGGTAGAAGGTACAGAACCGAAAGGGAAATTTTCTTTTGTTAATAGGACCATTGAAGAATGGAATGAATGAGCAGTCTTTCAGGGCTACCCTCTGACCTTCAAGAAGTTTAGGGATAATTTAAAGATATTAATTAAAGTAAATATCGTGAAGTAATTAAGGATCTCAAAACATGCTGGTATAAGTAGTAAGATATTAAATAAAGAAACATATATTATATATAATATGTTAGTTGTATTAGTATTCTTAATTTAACTGTAAGATTATTATTGTAAGTGAATTTTGAACGTTTAACTCTTCCACCGGGCAGTGCCCAATTGCAGAGAATAAACACATACATAAATGCACACATACAGAATTAGTAATATTACTGTTTCTTTGAAAGTAGAAGTGAAACAAGAAAATATACCAAATTAAAGCCATAGAAAAACAACTTTAAAAGTCCACCACTATGTGAACAATTGAAATTCCGTTCTGTTTACTTGTCAGGAGTAAACAAAAGAGACGAGATGTCTTACCATTTTAGAAAAGTTTAAGTAGCTTAATTTTGAGACCAATAACATGGATTATCTCGTAAACGATTAACTTTCCATACAAAATGTGTACGACAAATTGCGTGTTTTTAACGAGATCTATTTTTTGTATAGTACGTTTTTGTTTACTAGTTATACAAACCTTATACAAAAGTCATCAAGAATTAAGAGGTATTTACAAGCTACTCCCAGAGAATTGAGTATATACATTTCGTTCGATATAAAATTGGTTTATATATGTGGTATTTTAATAAAAATTGTTGATAATTTTTGACAAAATAAATTATTTTGAAAAATATTCAGTTTAAATGTGGTTGGGTGTGGGGGAATTTTCCTGAAAATTTTCGTGCCCTATCATTCGAAGATACTGTTCTTAACTACCCAGTATGGCATTTAATCATATTTGGGTTATGCTGTGCACAAACACACGGACCTTTTTCTATTTCTTTCCTTGTACGTAAGTACTAGAAAATTAAAATACATTTTCAAAATTACGGCCTAATTAGTCTATTAAGGGCCAAAGTTTGTAGTAATGAAATTGAGATTTTTATTTATGGACGCTCTTTAACTACTGTGGTTCTCAGCGTCCCATTGTATATTGGGCGTTAAAGACTGCTTAATTTTACTCAGAGGCCTCTTAATCAGGCTTGAGGTTTTTTTACGTGCTGTAAATCTACGACCCGGAACCAACAATTGGTGGTAAAATAACGTATTATGTTTACACTTCCTAACTATAATATACCAGATAAGAATAAATCTGAATAAGAGTTTAATGCCATATGGTAATATGAAAGTTAATTTAAACAAAAATTATCCAGAATTATCCAAACTATTGTTATCTGATAAACTATTTTCGTTTATGTTTCAGCTTTTTAGGTTGTATTAAAATTTTTAATTTCTTTCGCTTGTTTAAATATTTAATTGTATTATCTGAGAAATATTTTAGGCAGAGGTTTCCCCTTTGGCACATCCATTGGTTTGTTTTGCAATATTAAGTATGACACTTTTCAGATAAATAAGTTAAAAATATAAAGTTTGCAAGATCATTCTAGTACCTCTTAAGGGTATGAATGACTGAAATTTCCATAAAAAATAGCAAAGATTTGAATATTTATTTTAATTTCATAAAATTAATTTAAACATTTCTGGATATAAAAGCAGTTATAATTGACCACCAGGCGCCATTTTAAATACCTTAATTGGAACTAAAGCAAAACATTAGAGATGAAACTGTACTGGACTTAGCAAGAAACACTTCAGTTCGTCGTGATCTCATCATGAAAAATAATAACGAGGTTATGTAGAAGAAAATTAGCAGAGGAAAAGGAAATCTGAGGGTTCAACCTACCAATCTGGTGGATTTTAATGTGATCTAAGCATTCAAACCTTTCCTTCTTTTCTCACTATTCATATTTTCATCATTTTTATTCCTATAAAATGCTCCTTGTGGATCAGCACAAATAAAATTTGCTGCACATATTTACAAAGATACAACAAATAAGAATTACCCTAGATTTTACGTTCAGAATAATTTATGTATATTTTTTATATTTTAACATAAAAATATTTTATGACAAAAATCATATATATATAAATTTAAACAAATTTTGGAGGCTAAACCAAAGGAAACACAGAGAGACCTAGGGAAATTTCAAAAATAAATATCCCAAAGGACCTTTTAGTGACGTGATAAAAACATACACAAATGTGACCACAACCTCCAAACCATTAGAGAAAAACGGAGGAAATTTTCATTGTACCTAATTTGCATTACATTACGTCAGTGTTGTAAATTTAAAAACGTTACCATTATTAGGCATTACAGTACCTGTCTTTAAAGGAAACCAGTTTAAATTTAGTGTTCTCATCCAGTTAAAAATGCAGAAATGTTTTATAAACCTTCGAATTTAATTTGGAAAAGATATGCTATAAAGACATAAGCGCAGAGAGACAGAAGTATATCCAATTAATATCTGAATATACGCTAATGAAAAGGCGAAGCTCTGAACGCAAATAGATAGCATCCATGGAGAATTTTCCAAGGGAGCAAAAGGTTTCATATAAGTAGATTGAAAGTAGAGGCTAAAATTGAAGCTGCGTGAATAGTACAGGCAAAAAATCAGTCATGGTTTGTGTATGCGCGTAGCTCACAGCGAACTTAAAAGAAAAGCTACGACTGGGGAACAAAAATTCAATTTGTAATATAAAAACAGTCCAAATGCGATACTGAAGAGGTTGATCTAATTATAAAAGAAGAAACAAGGTTGAGTACACGTGAGGCCCGCTGGTACCTACATGAAGTTGGGGTTGCAGCAAGCAAGGCAGGGAGAATATTAAGTTATGAAGAGTGCTCACTGGGGTGCATTTGAGTTGTAGGAGGGTATAAGCTGAAAGAAGGGGGGGTGCATTTTCTATAACCAATACAGGCATCACAAGTGCACGAGATTACAATGCACTTAAAACTTATACATCGTTCTTTTAACATCTTTCAAGTTTACCCAGAATAGGTTTAACAAGTTGTAACATTCTACACATCGACTTATATATTTCTTTTTAATTTCTCTACCAAGTAATAGTAGGAAACAAAGTATTGTATTCCACTCAAAAGGTGGATTTCGAGATTTCACCGGATATACACGTTTTCAGTACTCCTGTTCCAAAAAAAAATCTTATGTGTTCCATTCACATGACTTTCTCTACATCTCTGCAACAAAGTATTGTTAAAAAGCTTATGCCTCTATTTACTTCATTCTAATCGAGATAAGATTAACAGAAATGACCTTATTACTTGCCTCCATGCAAATAGAAGGGAAATAAGGGGGTACCATAGGATAAAGTGATAGGCAAAAGCTGGTTGCCATGTGATTGAAGTTCCTTGTTTGTATGGACCCCAGTTGACAAATTTCCGTATAGCTGAAACCAATAATAAGGACCAACTCCACGAAAAAAATGAATATAACATATATTGTGTCTTTCAACTAGCTCTACATTTTCTACTAAGTATGTTTTGTCTAAATCTTACGGTTTATCAAAATTCCGCAAAATTCATTCAGAATAAAGATGCATTAGGAGACTATTCTCGGAAAAGGCAAGATATATACTTTATTTGTCATTTAAATATCTTTAATATAGGACATTTTAATCAAAATCCTTAGAGCCATTCTTGAGAAAATTAAAATTTGTGAACATTTTACCATATAAAGCGTAGCTGGGGCTGGGGGGATTTTCATGAAAATCTACATCTCGCATCCTTGGAAGATACTGAACTTAAATACTTGCTTTGGTATTTAACGCACTTTTTGTTTTTGAGCTATGCTGCCCCCCCCCACTCACACACACACACACATACACACACTGACAGCTGCACACGAACATTTTTCTAAAAATGATTACTTTGGATTCAGGAGGTCTCAAAACATATTTCTGGTGAAATCTTTATATCTAATTTTTGGGTGTAATAGAATAATGTTTCTATATACTACGTATATAGTGTGTATAGAGAGAGTAAAGGTAGATTTTTATGAAAAGTGCATTTGGATTCACGGGTCTCAAAATTATATTTGTTGTGAAATTCCGGCATCGAATATTTGGGTGCATTACAATACCTTCTCTATGCACTACGCGTAGAGAAAGTAAAAATCCTTCGGCGGCTTACACTTAGTTAGAATTAATCTTTTTCGTAGAAAAGGAAAGTTTAGAAAATGCCAATTAGCCAGGTGGTTTCCAAGAGAACTTTATATGAGCCTACCCGTTGACAAGCAGATCTCAACGCCTGAGCCAAGCGGTGAATTTGATTTCATACTCTGCCAAGTTTCCAGCATATTAATCTGATGGAGGCGTTTATGAAGTTATAATGAGCAAGAAGTGCCAAAACCAAAGAGTAATCTGGCGAAAAATGTGTTCTTTACCCACATTTTATAGGAATAGCTGTTATACAGAAGACTGAAGAACAGATTTAACAAAGTTATTTCTTGTGAACAACAAGAGATAGAAACACAATTATAACACCACTGGAACACTGAAATAGACTATGGGATGCTGCAGGGATGCTGGACGCAGCTCCACCAGAAAATGGCGCCACAGGAACCAGCATTATGTGTCCTGCAACTTTAAAATATGAGTCTATTTCCGCCATCGCTTCCGAAAGTAGCCACCACGTCATTAGCAATGTATGAGTGGCATCACAGATGTAGAGAGAATAGATAGGAAATGCCCTATCCTTATGCATTGGTGAAGCACGTTTTTGTCAAGCGCCATGTCATACTACACTTCTGAGATGAGTATGGCTTTTGTGGATTAAATGTACACCGAGAAATAAGATTTTACTATGTTACATCTCAATTAAGCAGTACACTTAGATCTTAGGTTTTAAACCAGCACAATGGTGAATACATGGGTGGTGTTTGGTTGCGGTTTCTCGTATAGCAGAAGATAAGAAAGGAATAGAAACGTTTCATTACACGGTTAAGTGTACTTATTTAAGTGATTTTCGGTGGTTTACTTAGTGAAATATGCTATATATTATCAACAGAACGGTTCTTATTGTTTGTGAATTGTAGATTTACAACTCGGAAATACCCTAGAGAAGCATGGATGAAGGCAATTCACTTTTGGTGTGTGCTCTCAACACTTTACATCCGACGGTATGAACTTAAGAGGGCAAACCAGGAGACCTTGAGAAGAATCTATTCCTTCTTTGTTTCCTGCTTATCCCTCTTGTTTGCAGAAATGTCTTATATCTCGGCGCACACCAGCAAATAAATTCCCAAATAGTGCAAGTACCCTAATTGTTTGTGAAACAGTACCTGAAAAGGCCACTCAGAAAACTGGTATTGACAATAGTGTTGTACAGCAAAGCCCAAGAAAGAGAAAATTAATTTTCAAGTTGAAGAACAAAACTGCCAAGGTGTGTAAAGCATGCAAAAAAAAAAATAAAATTGCTAATGCAGAGAGTTAGGAGACAGGAAAGACATATTTGCAGTGACAGGAAAGTAATTCCTTCTTTAGTATAAACAAATTAGTTAATATTCTAATAAAGCTTTAAACCAATGCCGTAATATATGGTACTACCTTTTGTTACATTAATAATAGTTTTAGACCAAGAAATCAGAACAAAATTGAGTTAAGATCGTGTAATTTGGACTAGCGTGTATTTTGGATCCATATCAGTTATTCTTGAGCAGCAACTGTTGTAAGCGTTTCCTCCAATTTTCCACATTCCATTGTCAATTATCTTGGAGGGAAGCTGTGATCTTTGTTGGGGAACGTTTTCGCTGTAATTTTGTCCCGCTTTTAGTATAATGTTTTCTTCCACCTAAGATCTTTCTTTAGAAACCAAACTAAAAGACGGAACATTCAATATATTAAGGTAAGTGTGGGGGTAGATTTATTTAATTAATTCAGTTTAGGATTGTAAGAAACGTGATATTCATAAAATGGTGTCAAGTCGTGTTATTTGGACCGAAGGTGAAGTGTAATTTGGCTTTGATTAAATTACAGGGAATATACAAGTTGGGTGTTCCGTTCCAAATGATCATGTGTACATATATTTATTTATTGGAGTTCATGCTTTTATTTACTTCAGTAATTTATTTAAATATGTACATATTACTATTACATATTATACAAGTTGCGTAAATTTTCAGATGACAAGAGAAATTCGAAGACGCTCAAGTGTAAATGGAAAGAGAAAGCTCTAAGAAAAGCTCTTGAAGCTATAAAGGAGGGCATATACGTTAATGAAGCGCCATGAAGATTTAACATACTTCCAAGTACAACAAAGAGATACGATAAAGTCAAGGCACCAGCACCTATTGTGAGATTGGGAGGCCTACCTATCTGCCAAATGAAGTCGAAGATGAACTTGTGCATCACGTTCTGCACTTAGAGAAAATGTTCTATGTGCATGTTAGAATATTAAAAGTGTATCACATACAAAATAAATGAGCATATTCAATTAAGTTAGTTTGTTACACATATTTGCAGCAATTTTATTAAATGCTTTTTCCTTTTTTTTCAGACTGTCAGGAGTTACGGATTGGCATATGAAATTGCAAAGCGAAATAATCTTAAAATTTATTTTTTCCATCACAATAAAGCTGCTGGGAAGGAATGGTTCTCCAGTTTCATGCGACGCAATCCTGAAATAAGCTTGAGAAGCCCTGAAGTAACCTCTCTTCTTGGAGTCTCTGTGTTCAACAAGGTTGTGGTCTATAATTTTCTCGATCTATTAGAAAAGGTTGATAATGACAGTAAGACAACAGAAACCAGAATTCTTAACATGGATGAGACATCACATACTGTTGTCCAACATCCAGGAAAAGTGGTGGCAAAATGAGGAAGGCATCAGGTTGGAGCCATTACGTGACAAAATGTGACTAGTGTGTACGCGGTTAATGCAGAGGGACTTTATGTTCCACCAGTGCTGAACTTCGCGAGAAAACGCATAAAGGACAGCCTAGTATTTGGAGTATCTCCTGGCACTATTGTCTCTTGTCAGGAAAAAGGATGGATGAACAAAGAGGTTTTCTGTGAATTGTTGCAGCATTTCGTTTCTGTAATGAAACCATCGCCTGAAAATAAGGTGCTACTGATACATTACTGCCAAACTCAATAGAAATTGCACGGAGTCATTATGTTGTAACTCCCAGCTCACTGCACTCATCGAATGCAGCCACTTGATAAGGGCTTCTTTCGACCTCTCAACACATTTATGAACTCAGCGATTGCAGCAAGACAGATAGAACCTTGGACAGCCCCTGACGACTGCACAAATTGCATCATTGGTTGGAGAGGCGTTTCCACGTGCTGATACGATCTCTACAGCGATGAACGCATTCAAGAACACAGGCATTTGGACAGCACACAGATATGTTTTCTAGGATGCTGACTTTGTTCCATCTGAGGTCACCGATTAGCCGGAAAGGTCTCGAGCTTCTACTGTACAAACCACAGGGCATCGAAAAATTTCTCAACACACAGAAAGTGCAAATTGTGCTGATTAATCAAATTGCATTAAAAACAGTGATTCCATTTACTTAGTCTAAGTCCTCTTCCATCCACATCAGGAAACCCTTCAAAGAGAAGAAAAACAACTTCAGCTTCAGGTGTGATCTACACAAAAACACCTCATAAAGAAATGTTACCGACGGCCTCTAATACCTCTAGAGTCAAGGGCAAATCCATAATTAATTTTGACAAATATGAAAATAAAAACTCAGAAGAGACTTTTTATATTGTACGTAGGGAATCCCACGAGGAAGACTGGATACAGTGCAATAGATACTATCGATGAGCTCATAAAGACTGTGCTGATAAAATTATTTAATTTATTACTTTTGTCCAAGGTGCATTGTGAAGTGAGCGGTAAAGTCCTCCTTTAATTTGGAACAAAAACTTAATATTAACAGTGTCCAAAACAATTTGGATGAAATTGATGTAAGTTGATATGACTTTTGTTAAAGCTAATCTGTTCCACTCCGATATTTTGAAAAATAATAATGACATACATAGTGATTATTCCAGGTCTAAATTAAACATTGTTTTAATTTCAAAATTTAAAAGTGAATACATAAAGTATACGAATCGACTATAAAATATTATATAGAGGCCAAATTTACACACCCTCTCAGACGAAATTACACGCCTCTGGTCCAAATTACACGCATTAGAAAAAAACTGTAATTATAATTTGCAAATTATGTAGCTGGTAGCTGGGACTAAACCTTGAAAACTGTCATAATGGTATAAGTTCATATCATTAACACTTTAAACTAAGATGTGAACTTTGACGAAGGTTTTCTGCCCAGGTATTAGCACCTAAAGTTAAGTGGTCCAAACTACACGGACTTCTCCTAAATATTCCTTCAACCTTTCCCCTTGCATTGTCTTTTGTACTTTACTTCAAAATCTTGAGAAAAAAAAAACTAATTTGATAGATGTTGCGTATGGTGTATATAGTATTGTGTAGAATCGCAAGATGCCACATAGTCACAAAACGTGTTTCAGCAAAACGCTAGACATTTCCGCCCTTTAGAGTGTATATGCACACGGGTCGTCACCACATATCGGCGGAGCATGCGTCGCATGTTCGAGCAACGTTCGCACGAAGCCCCAGAAAGTCCACAACATGTGCAAGCAATGAACTGGGCCTTCCTCAACTGATGGTATGGCGTGTTCTGATACATCAATTGCATCTGAAGCCCTACAAGCTTCAGTTTTTGCAGGCATTGCAACCCGAGGACTACAATACTTCAGCTTTTGTACTACATTTTTTAGAGGTTATGAACAGGACGTTTTTGCTGACTAACTGTTTTTTCGAAGTAGCAACGTTCCATCTTTCTAGGAAGGTGAATCGCTAATGGTGCGAATATGGGGCGCAGAAGCTCTTGAGGTCACCATTAATGAACGCGACTCGCCGAAGCTCAATGCCTTCTGTGTCATTTCTGTCCTCAAAGTTTATGTACCATTCTTTTTCATCGAGAACACAGTTACAGGAGCGATTTAGTTGGAAATGCTCAAAAACTGGCTCCTTTCCCAAATTCATGACTTCATTTTCACGCAAGACGCTGCCATACCACATTTCCACACTGAAGTCCGACGGTACCTGAACAATACTCTTTCAGGACGCTGGATTTTTCAATAATTGTATTTGAGGTGGACAACAAAACCACATTAATCCGCCTGGATAGTGTGGTTTTAGCGTGTCTGGTTTACATTCAACTGGTCGAGAGTTCGAATCTCGCTCAAGGTGAGTTACCCGGAAAGGCTTTCTTCGTTTTTTTTTCCCCCATATCCTCAGAAGAGAATGTCGAGCAAATTTAAGCTCCATAGACCGCCAGATCATTTGATCATCATTTCACCAATTTCATTCATCGTACTATAAGACCAACCAGGTTAAAGGACGTTAAGCTTAAAAAAAAAAAAAAAAAAAAAAAAAAAAAAAAAAAAAAGCATGTTCTTCCTCGGCCACCTAGGTCCCCGGAACTTACTCTATGTGAAGGACCTTGTGTTCGTCTCACTACTGCCTACTTCTCCTCAGGTACTCCGACAGCAAATTGTTGAGGTACTGAGCTCCGTAAAGAGCGACCAGCTGATTTCCGTGGCAAGAACTGAACTCCCATTGTGACATTGTTCATGCCATTCATGGTGCTCATATTAAACATGTAAAATATCGAAACATCCTGAGCCCAGTGCTGTTAGAATTGTGTGGTTCGCGAGAAATAAAGTTGTGAAATCTGCTCCTTACTTTTGAATAACCTTGCATTTATTAAAACTCGAAATAAATGAGCAATGGTATCTTTGTTTTCTTATCTACTGAGAAGTCAGGGATTCGCCACTGAGGCGGTATTGTTAAAATTTACACAATTAGTTGCCGCCGGGTTCCTGTGGTCAAATAGGAAGTGTAGTGCTAGAAAAAATGTATATCTGATAGAGCTGACTTCTAGTTGTTTTATAGTAAATTCAAGTACAAACATTGATATTTAATTTTGAAAAAAAAAAGTTATATTCGTAGTTTTACTTTTATTTAATATAAATATTTTGGAAAATGAAACAGAAACATTAGACAAATAATGAGAGAATAAATTAAATAATTTAACAAAATGTATGTGTGTCATTGACATGACTTTCTCCAGCTATTTCGCAGCAGATTATTCTTACCAAAATTTCATCCGTCCGATTCACATGGCTTTCTATAGCTAATTTGGAACAATTGTTCTTACAAAAGCTGATTCTCCACTCTACTTTCTAATCAAGAATCCCAGTAGATATCAGAAATGAGCGTATTAATTACTTCCTTGTAAGTACTAGAGTCGGCTGATAGCTCCCGGGCCTTTCAATGAAAACAGCATTTAATTTAAATATATGCGTAAGCTTTCACGGCCGGTGTCCATGGTTTTAAAATTTAAAATTTTCGGGCTGTTTTGCCGTGGTCTGTAGGTTAAAATATGTTCAGTTAAAATATTTCTCCCTAACGTTTCGTCCCTGTCTGTGGGGGACATCTTCAGAGGCACTGCACTCACGTCGCTAACTCGGAAAGAATTACATCAGTGCGAGTTACAGCCAGTATATATACTCGGGCACTGGTGGGCGGGGTCAAGTGGACAGGTTCTGGTTTGTTTATTTGGCCTGGAGGTTGCGGAGTTGGGAAAGTATAGGGAACCAGGTAGAGTTTAATTTAAGTCCTTCGTCTTTGTTGAAGTTGTTGGTGTTCTTATAAATTTCAATGGCCTCTCTGTATAAACGGGGAAAATAATTTTTAGTCGTAGCTATAACCTCTACCTTATCATATTGCATACGGTGGTCATCCAAAGATAAAACATGTTGTGCAACGGCTGATTTTTCAGTTTGAAAGGACTGTCGGCCTTGAAAGACCTGAATGCGGACGACAGTATCCTAGTTTTACCAGCAGACAAAGGCAACGCTACTGTTGTTATGAACACCACAGATTACAATGGGAAGATTTCGGAACTATTGGACCCCACGATTTACAACAAGAGATCACGTGATCCTACCTCTACCATTTTAAATAAAACAAATAAGATGATCAGGAATTCGCCATCCATACCACAGGAAACTAAGAAAAGCTTATTGCATTCAGAAGCCATGGCACCAAGGTTATATGGATTGCCGAAAATTCACAAAAAGAATGTACCATTACGTCCCATAGTCAGCGCCATTGGATCACCCACATACACTATCTCTCGTTATCTTACTCCGTTATTACAAGAACACATCGGTAATTCAGAAACCCACATAAAGAATTCCTACCATTTCACGCAGAAAATACGCAATCTAAAATGTGACCCCGCAGATATTCTCGTCAGCTTCGACATCACGTCGCTGTTTACTATGGTACCCGTCAAGGACGTTTTAGAACATATCGACGTGTTGTTCCCGCAAGACATATACGACCTTTTTAAGCTGTGTCTCACCACGACGTATTTTAGATGGAACAACGATTACTACGAACAAAAAGACGGAGTTGCCATGGGCAATCCTCTTGGACCTGTAGTAGCTAATTTGTATATGGAACGATTTGAAAAACATGCACTGGCAACTGCGACTAAAAAACCGTCCGTTTGGCTTCGTTACATTGACGACGTTTTCGCTATATGGCCTCACGGAGAAGCTGAACTCCAAAAATTCCTAGATCACCTGAACAGCCAACACGCAAACATCCAATTTACAAAAGAATTAGAGTCCGAAGGTCAGATTGCTTTTCTCGATGTATTGATAACTAGGAAAAACGACGGAAGATTCACGTGTGCAGTGTACAGAAAACCTACCCATATGGACCGATATCTTAGTAAACAATCCAACCATCATCCCAAACAGAAAAGAAGCGTAATCAAAACACTAGTGGAACGAGCTAAAGGAATCTGTGATCCGGAACATTTACCACAAGAATTAAAATATCTACAAAAGACGCTACAGTATAATGGGTACACTAAAAAGGATATCGATCGAGCAATACGTCCCAGAAAGATCAACACCAGACCCAGGGAGGCACCGACATATAAAAATAAAGTATTCTTGCCATATATAAAAAACATAACTGATCGTATTGGCAAGATTTTAGAGAAACAACACGTGAAACCTATATACATGCCGACAACTAAAATAAAACAGTACCTCAAATCAGCTAAAGACCGACTCGATCCACTTTCAAAATCTGGTGTTTACAAAATCCCGTGCACATGTGGCCAAGTTTACATCGGCACTACAAAGCGTAGCATTAACACACGCATTACAGAACATAAAAGAAACTGCCGCCTCGGACAAACTGAAAAATCAGCCGTTGCACAACATGTTTTATCTTTGGATGACCACCGTATGCAATATGATAAGGTAGAGGTTATAGCTACGACTAAAAATTATTTTCCCCGTTTATACAGAGAGGCCATTGAGATTTATAAGAACACCAACAACTTCAACAAAGACGAAGGACTTAAATTAAACTCTACCTGATTCCCTATACTTTCCCAGCTCCGCAACCTCCAGGCCAAATAAACAAACCAGAACCTGTCCACTTGACCCCGCCCACCAGTGCCCGAGTATATATACTGGCTGTAACTCGCACTGATGTAATTCTTTCCGAGTTAGCGACGTGAGTGCAGTGCCTCTGAAGATGTCCCCCACAGACAGGGACGAAACGTTAGGGAGAAATATTTTAACTGAACATATTTTAACCTACAGACCACGGCAAAACAGCCCGAAAATTTTAAATTTTAAAAGCATTTAATTTATTTATTTATTTATTTATTTTTGCTTTATTTCTCAACATAATCTCCAGAAAAGCTAATACATTTGTCATATTGGTGTTCTAATTTAATTAAACCATCTCTGTAGTGCGATTTATCAAGTTCCTCAAAATAGCTGTTTACGGCATCAGACCTCCCCGTTGCTTTGAAATCTTCGTCCTCCAAGAAATGTTTTGAGGTATGGAAACAGGTGGTGGTCACTGGGTGCTATATCTGGTGAATAGGGTGGATGTTCAAGCAATTTCAACTTTAATTTGCATACTTTTTTTCCCATAGCAATGACTGAATGATGGGCCGGAGTGATGAAACTTTTTTTTTTACAATGAGGTATGTTTCTTGTCACCTAATCACTCAAACGTTGCAGTAAGCTTTCGTAATAGTCACCAGTGATACTCTTACCCTTTCCCAAGTAATAAATAAAAATAATTCCCTGTGCATCCAAGAAAACATTCGCCATAGCCTTCTTAGCTGCCATAATTGACTTGGGCTTTTTTGTAGTTAGTTCACCTGGCGCAATCCACTGCTTTGACTGTGATTTACCTTCTGGAGTGTAGTTATGCATCCAAGTTTCATCCATTGCAATAATCTGTCTCAAAAATTTACTGGGAGTTTTACGGTAGAGCTCCACATTCTTAACATACACAGTTTTTCTTTGCAACTTTTGATCAGATGTCAACAAACGCGGCACCATCTTGCACAGACCTTGTGAAAACCCAAAACATTACATTTCGGTTCACAGACACACGGACACACGGACACACCCACACACACACACACACACACACACGGACCTTTTTGTGAAAATACCTTTTTTGGATATAAGGGACCCTAAAACATGTATTTCCTGTGAAATCTCGGTATCGAATGTTTTGGTGGAGTGAAATACCTTCTCTATATACTATGTGTCTTCCAGGGATCCGACACGAAGATTTTGAGAAAAATATCCCCACACCAAACTACCCTTTACATGGAACTTTTTTCGAAAATTTCTATTTATTCAAAAATAGCTCTAACAATTTTGATTAAAATATCGTACATTAAAGACATTTACCTGACAAATAAAATGTATATCTTGAATTTTCTGGGAATAGCCTCTGAAGAGTAGTTTATTCTGGATGAATTTTACGGGCTTTTGAATGACTGCTAAACCATAAGAGATAGACAAAAAGTTTACTCCACAAAAATGTAGAGCACGTTAAGACAAACAATTTTTGCTATATACATTCTTTTCGTTGAATTCATAGTTTTTGAGACATTCCTTGTTTTTGGTTTCTGCTATGTAAAATATATACTTTGCTCATACAGGAATTTGTCAACTGCTGTCCATACAAACCAAGGAACTTCAGTGGCATTGCAACCAGCTTTTGACTATCATTTTAACTTATGGTACTCCCTTGTTTCGTTTTTACTTACAAGGAAGCAAGTCATAAGACAATTTCTGCTATTTTTTTACTGATTAGCATGAAGTAAATAGAAGTGTAAGCCTTTTAAGAAGAATGTGTTACAGAGATGTAGAGAAAGTCATGTGAATGGTACACATCAGATTTTTGTAACAGGCTTTTGACCCCTAGGAATTGGCTTGTAAGTTCTAGGGGGGGGTGTCTACAAATATGGGGAGGGTAAGCCGATTACGAAATGAAATATTTTTGTAGAGTTTCTTGTCATTGGCTTCAATTTTAAAATACTTACTTTTTACTCCTGGCTGTATGAAAAGGGGCGAATTTTAGACCCAGCTTTTATAATATATGACAATCGCTTTAGCGCAGGGCACTTATTTCCCTTCTAGTTATAAGGAACTAAGTAATAATATAATTTTGCTAATGTTTATCTCGATTAGTATGAAGTATTACTTTATATTTATTATTTTTGTAAGCAAGTTAATTTGCAGAACACGTGGAACAGCTCATACGAATGGAAAGCAACAGATCTTTTCACATATTTCTATACTTAAAATATAGCATACGATTATTTTTAACAGATTTATTCCAAAATGTATTTACTGCCTCTAGAGAGAACATTAAATAAACTGACCATATAATTTTTTCGAATTAAGGCTCCAATTTGATAAATATTACCTTTTAAAGATATAAGACCTTTGGAATGTGCAAAAGTATATTTGATAGAATATTTCTATTTTTAAACTCATTTAATACAAAAGTTCAGGATGTTATAACGTATATGTATGCTTAGAAAATCTGGTGTGTTCCGTTCACATGACTTTCTCTAGTGATTCCACAAACAAATTATTTTTTTATCCACAGCACGCTAATCGAGATAAACATTAGCAAAATTGGTCTTATTATTTGCTGCCTTGTACGTGGAGAAGAAATACAGGAATACTCTAGTCAAATCTATTAAAAGCAGCTCGTTATGTGAAATAATTGAAATTCGGTTTTCTTTAGGATGTCTTTCTGTTTGAGAAAAGTTTAAGCACCTTAAAACCGAAGTGGATAACGCGGAATATCTCGAAAAGGTTTGACCCTACAACCCTATTTATAGGTATGACATTAATTGGGTATTTTAGGAGATCTACATTTTTCTGTAGTGCGTTTTTTTTTATCTCTTACGGTTTACCAGTTACACAAAAGTTGTACAAAAGCCAATGTGTATGTAAAGGTCTTTCAGAGGCTATTCCTAGAAAATTCAAAATATATATTTCGTTTGTCATGAACATATCTTAAACATTTGGTATTTTAATAGTACCGCAGAGATCCTTTTTGATAACATTAAAATTTTCGAAAAAAGTTCCATGTAAAATCCCCCACCACAAACTACCGTTTACGTGGACACATTTTTGAAAATTATGTTTTCCTTAAAAATGTCACTAATGATTTTGATTATAATTCCGTATATAAAATGTATTTACATCACAAATAAAATGTATATTTTGAATTTTCTGCGAATAACCTCTGAAAACCTTTCTATTCTATATGAGCTTTGCAGAATGTTGCATACGGGTTAAACCGTAAAAGATAGACAAAACTTAACGCACAAAAAATGTAGACCCGTTAAAATACACAATTTATGTCATATTCGTTCTTGTTATAGATTTGGAAACTTTCAAGATGTTCTTTTTTATTTGATTTCAATTTTAAACCACCTATCTTTTCTCAAATGGCACCATGCAAAGTGAACCCAAACTCAATTGTTTAGCATATCTTTTGATATATTTGACTATCGCTTTAGACTAATGTATTCCCTTATTTCCCTTCTACGTACAATGAAGAAAGTAACAAGATAAATTCTACTAGTGTGTATCTCGATTAGCATGATGTGGATAAAAGAACAACGTTCTGTAAAATTAGTTTGTGTATGGAACAGCTAGTAAAGTTATATGAATGGAACACGTCAGTTTTTGAATTATGTTGACTACACTCATTCACACACGCACAGTTTATGCTTTTATTTAGGGGCCTCAAAACTTATAGTTCCAGTGAAATAAAATGCTAGTCATGAAATAAAATGCCTCTATATCTGCTTAGCACATTGTACTTCTCGCTAGAGAAAGTAAAAATGATAGGATACGTCTATACGTTAACTCATTTAATATAAAAATATATTTATACTATAAAACTACATTCCGTAAAACTTTGTGTTACAAAAATGAATTTAGGAAAGAAATATATTATTTAAATAACCATAAAAGTTAGAAACATAGACTATATAACGTGAAATAAGTGGTATAAATATCAATAGGATATATCACTTACTGGGGATTTTCCAAATTCCCCAACTGCTTTAACTTAAGGAACTGCGTTACATTCAGCGAACTGTACCAGTACACAATGAAATTCCACAATGTTAGCCAGAGGGTGCAAATAGGGCCTACGTGCAATTTTTATCCAAGCACTCAATATAGTACATTAGTCTACGTCACTTCCGCTTCTCGTCCAAACCGCCACAAGGGCTTTGGACTTGGTAGGAGAAATTCATGAGGATGAATTAGTTGAAAATGACTGTGGAAATTGTTGCATATTCATTGAGAAGGTTGGTAGGGGTTGCAACATCCCTTGAGGTTTTCTAATGTTCGTGGAGGGGTAAAGAACAAAAAGTATATATGTGCATTGGGTGAGTATGTGGTGCGAAGAAGAGACTTGGATACATTTACTTTTCTGTCGTGGTAGTGAAATTCCTCTTCCATTTTAGTCCCTCTAAACATCTTCCTTATTTCAAATTCAAGTCACGTTTCATTACAGGCAAAGCATTAGTAACTAATTATGCATTGGTAAAAACGGAGAAAGAGCGAAGCAAAAACTGTTTTGCTCTAAACTTTTGAGGCGAGTTTAATGAAAATCAATCTTTCCTCTCTGGGTGGCTTTTCCACAAAATTATAGTGGCGTACTCATTCCGGCGTTTTTCCGAGAAAATACATTAACGAAAAATGAGTGGAAATTAAGTGCTGAATACTGCGGCACCACAAAAAAGAGAGGGCTTGGTAATTTTTCCACTGATGGTCATTAACTCCCACTGTTTAAAGTAACTTAATTACCAGGTGTGAAACAAGCACAATTTTGTTTGTGTTTTGTTATTCTAAACGCATGTAACCTACTCCTAACATTGGTTATCTTTTTAAACGTACCAGAGGTCCTTGTGGACCTTCATAATCCTATTCAAAGATTCTAACATAACATTAGAATGTTCCCAGTAAAAATACTACTGCAAGAGGCTTAACTTTCAAATAATCTATCATTACTGCTACCATTTTGGTGGTTAAATGTATTGATGCATTTTAATATGAATGACAAACTCATGCTTCCCGGTAATTCTACTTTAGTATTTCAACATCATGTACTCCAGTCACCTTTTATTTTACGTTGGCCCATACCATCCTTTAGAAAACTGAAGTTACGATTTGTACCTTCGATAGATTCTGTCCAGTGATGTGCAATTTCTTGGAGTACTGATTTATTATTATTATTATTATTATTATTATTATTATTATTATTATTTATTAACTCCAAATGATTTAGGTCTAATATATAAATAGGGATAAATAGGGATTTAGTTTATAACATAGCAATATTTAGATTTCATATACAAATGATTAAAAACGTAAATATATAAACAATAATTATACTACAATTTTTGAAAGTGATTAAGAAATAGATTGAGCTATGAACATAGCATATTTCTTTGCGTGTGTATCTGAACAGTGCAAATCTAAAGTGAGAAGTCGTTTATGTACTAACCTTAGTGTAAGTTCAGTTTCTTCCAAGGATGCGACCCGAAAATCCCCCTACCCCAAACTACCCGTTACATGGGAAATTTTCGAAAAATGGAAGACAGTAAGAAAATTGACAGCCAGTTATTTATCTATTAAGTATCTTTAAATATCAAATTTGAACAAAAGTACCAAAACTATGAATTTTATAAAATAGATCAACAAAACTATCAAAACTACACCACTGGTATCCAGCGGAAACTGCACTGTGAATCAGCACAAAGTATTCACTTTTTCCTCATTATTTATCTGTCGGTTTAAATTGTAAGAATTATTAACCTTATTATTAATAATGTATAATAATAATGAATAATAAGTAACAATGAATAATAATAAATAATAATAATTGGATAGGTAGAGTTACACTGAAAAATTCAATGCCCTAGCTGGGTTTTGAACCACGGATCTCCCGGTCTCTAATCGGCTGTTCTACCACTGAACTACCATGACAACATACCAGCAGAGCATTGAATTTCTCAACTGACTCGCAGAAATGCAATGGTATGTCGGCATGTAGCCATGGTAGCTCAGTGGTAGAACAACTGGCTAAAGACTGGGAGATCAGTGGTTCAAATCACGGCTATGGCATTGAATTTTTCAGTCTGACTCTACCTATCCAACTGCTGTCCTACTCACAGCTTATGTGAGAAAGAATAATAATAATAATGCTTTTATTTAACAGGGTTATGATGTAAATCATATCGTTCTGTATCATCTGCACTGTTCTGTTGTTTATTTCAAGACATAAGTTTATGCATTAATTTTAAAACTAATAATTATTTTCCATTTATTTTGAGGGGTGTGTTGAGTAATACAGCCCTTTCAAGCCTCTCTCTCTGTATTAGCTTAATATGCTGGTTGGACATGTCGGATAATGAATGAAATCGGTGAAATGATGCTTAAATGATCTCGAGGTCCATGGAGCCTTAAGTTTCGTCTTCTCAGGATAAGAAAAAAAAAAAAACGAATAAAACCTTATTCGGGTAACTCACCCTAAACGAGATTCAAACTCACGACCTGTTGAATGTGAGGCAGACATACTCCCCCACATTACCCAGGAGAGCTAGCCTCTCTTCCCTATACCACTCCTATTTCGTCCATCCTTGGTCATTCTGTTTCCCTACACTGATGCAGTGATGGTTGCTATATAAGAGCACAGGAGCACCCTATCTTTTGACACCTTGTAGATAATTGGATATATTTCTTTGAGTGTCATTAAATGTAACGTTGTGGTGATTTAAAATATACCGGGTGGAAGGGAAGTCATTACATTAATTAAAACCAGTGATAGATCTCGGTATTTGGAGCACATTTTGTACCTTACCCTTTTGTCTCTGACCATTTCCTATGGACATATTTTAGTCTTGTCGAAAACAAGAGACAGACAAGCTGGCAACGCTGCAGGTTGTGTAGGTGTCACTTACACAGTACATAAACACGACTCACTAGGACGTTGCAGGAATTCCTTCCGTTTTTACAGCGCGAGTGTAGGCCAATCAGGATACCTGTTGCACTCGTTATCTCGCCAAAATATCATCTCACCCTGCCTCGTGTTTGCAAGAGACCGACATGTTTACATCCAGAAACCGGTTCAGAAACTTTACCTCTGAAAAAGCTGTTCGGAATGTTCCTTTAATTCTTTTAAGTGATTAATTATTTCGAAACCCTGCGTTGTGTCCTATACTTCCTTTCGAAACTAATGTCAGAAATACGTTACTCCATGCATCTTACAAGTAACAAAGTATTATCTTTGTACATTATTGTGGAAGTAAGCATCCAATTTGGAACAAAAACTATTTGTTGTTTGTAATGCTTGTATGAAGCACATATTAGAAAGAATGTAATAAGTTCCCTTCCATTCGGTTAAGTAGCTTTTGTTTTAAGTAGCTTTTGCGCATGCACGACTGGTATGATTGCCTTTTGGGCCAAATACCTACAGGAGGTGCACACTGGAAATCGTACACGAATGACTGCTTTTTCCGCACTCTATAATTTGATATTAAAGTCACGAGATGGTAAATCACTGCGGTAGAAATCAAGATATCACTGCTCACTAGCATTGCACTTCTTAATACAGTGCATTAGTTGTAATAGCGTGTTAATCCTGCCATCGGATGATAAAAATTACTGATGAGAACTGCCCTATTTGCGAGGAGGAAGAGTCCTGGAGCCATATCTTGGCAAGATGCAGGGGTACGAAAGAATGGAGAGAAAGGTATTTACCGCGATCCTTTACTACTGCGAATGAAGAGTTAGAAGCATGTTGGACGCTACTGGCAGGCACGGAAGACGCGGATTGGATAGGTACATGTCTACGTTATGCGAGACAATCGAGATCTGAGAAGGTTGATAATAGAGAAGAGGGGCGGGATGATAAGAAGTGCTACAGATAGCAATTATAATGTTTTAGATATATTTTATGTCATACTTTTCGGACATTGTTTTGTTGTGGTGCTAGTATTGTGTGTATATATTTCTCTTAAGTGTGCTTGTCTACTATGACATAGTGCATTAATACATTGGAATACGGTTTATTCTGTTTTGTAAATTTAAGTTCCTGGATTTGAATATCATTGTCCTTTTTTCGTGTTTACTCTTTTAGTTTTTTTTTTTATTGCTTACTATTTTGTGTATTCCAAAAGCACGTACAGTCTGTGGATCCTTGCGATTGATGAAGATCAATGTATGCATACTCGCAGTTCAATAAATACGCCTAATCGTGTCATCTTTCGAGTTGGCAGAAGTAGGGAAGGTACATGCACGCGGAACCTTATGTTTCAGACTATCCATATTCTCAACTAGCAGTTAATTTCCACATTACTTCGATCTTGCTTTAGAACGCTGTACTTAATTATGTACGCAACAAACATCCACATTTCTAGGGCTAACCGACTACCAAACTTTTCTGAACACACAGAATGTATACTCACGAGTGGCTACTGCCTTATGGAATCCATTCAAAACCCTTCTAGATAATATTCTTTTACACACTCTAGGTACGTCACCATACTCTTCTGTTTGCTTATAGCTCACAAAACATATAATGCATCGACTTGTTTGACGATTGTATTTTGAGTTGTTTGCAATTTATAATGTCTAATGGAACGCCTGAAACAATCCTATTTTGTGTAAAGCAGCTTCAATATGATTCAAGTTTGTTTACCGTATTTTCCCGCACATGCTATCGTATTTATATTATAGATTTAATACTAATAATGCAATTAAAATAATCTTTATTTCTGCATTGTTTGTCCAGTTAGCGAAGTGGTTCTGACGTGATTGACCCGAATTAGGTTCCGGGTACCAGCCACTGGGAAGGCTGGATAAGTGCCCTTTCATCACCACCATCCCGTGGAAGACATATGGCAATACCACCCCGGCATCAGCATTGCTTGAACGACAAGGCCATTATATAGTCTCACCCAGAATTCCGTCCACAACATTGACCGACTGGTTAAATAACCGTTATCATTGTATACTATATTACGATAGTGTACGATTTGTTGGAAAGCTTTTCTGATCATTTGAGATACTACCTATCCTGTGGGGAAACTTATATATGTTCCCCAAAATATGCTTTCTCACCGTTATCGAATTTCTTACACTTTTACTTTTTACACGATATACTATGTATATAGCAGGCACAGAATATATTCTATTCCAGCGAAAAACTCTATGTCGAGATTTCAAGGGAAATATAAACATATATTCAGGTTGCCGGAAACCCCCCCCCCCCAAAGAAAAATAATTGGAAAGATTCGTATGTGTGTTTGAACAGCATAGCTAAAAAATCCGTTAAATATCAAACTTGGCAACTAGGTACAGTATCTTTCAATGATATTCCCCAAATATTTTCAAGAAAATTCCCCATCCAAACTACCCTTTACATTGAAAACTTTTTCGAACATTTTTACTTTCTGAAAAATAGCTTTAACGATTTTGTTTAAAACACCATAAGTTTAATAGATTTTCATCACAAATTAAGTGTTCATATTAACTTTCTTGGGAATATCCTCTAAAGCCATCTTCATTCTAGATCAGCCCTGCACAGGGTTTGCGCTGGCGAAAGCGGCTCGCAGTTCGCGAGCGGAGTACAGGCACTGGCAGCGCTCTTGTTTACGAGTGGACAGAGAGGAGAGGTATCGTAAAGTACGTACACGAAAACAAGTGCAAGCTTTCATAAATTATTTCTCAAAATATTATTTTACTAACTTATGGTTGGGTAAAATATTTATTTTAAACAAATTATTGTCTTCTATAGCAGCGCAAAACTAGTTACATATTGTCTGTTTACCAATACATCAAAACGTGGTCTTATGTGGTTGGCAGCTGAAAGAAAAAGTACTGACTGACCTTGATGAAACGTCAGTCATAGATGTATTTTATTGAAGTACATGATAGAAGACAGTTGTTCACAGGAGTACGTCGAACCAAACATTGAGGTCATTTTCGCAGCTAGCCTGTTGAGTCCTGGATACCTTTGTTGAGGTACATTCTTGTGAAAATCATTCAGGTTAGTGGTATTGTTGAAACGATCTTTAGCTCTTATATCACACTGAAGATCAATAAGTTCAAGGTGCAAATCACGATACATCGTTTCAACTGATGTTGAGAAAGAAATAGTAAGAATTTAAGTTTCCTTCTCAAGTGAATCAAGGTTTTGAAATCTAGAATCGAATTTATTTTCAATTTCAATTAATACTTCAATGTAATCACGGAACACCACTCCACCACAAGCACTTTGTAAGGTTGAAAAGTGATCCATGTTTCACTGAGAATTTGTTCCAGCTGCTATGAAAAAGTATGAATGAATCAATGAATGAATGAATAAGTGTATTTATTGACATAGCAATATCATACATAGAATATCAACAGTCGCACGGGTCCATAGACCGTAAGTGCTTTTGTAATATACATTACAAGCAATATTAAAACAACAACAACAACAACAAAGAATTAAAAGAGTAAACACGAAAATAAAAAGACAAAGGAACTACACAGTCAAAAGCAATATTAAACAACAATAAAGAATTAAGAGTGAACCCGAAAATAAGAATACAAAGATATTTAAATATAGCAATTTAAATTTAAGCACAGAGTACACCTTCATAAATGCACCCTCTTATAATAGATAATTACACTTAAAAGACATATATACACATTATATATACACCATATATAAAACCATAGCACAACAGTGACCTAAGTATGACATAATATATATGTATGTAGAACATTGTAGTCACTTTTGTTTACTTGATCTTATTCCTCCCCCCCCCCCTTCTCTATTGGCAGTCTCTTCAGATCTCAGCTGTCTTGCCTTAAGTATAAATTTACCTAGCCCGTCCATGTTTTCCGTGCCTACCAGTAGCGTCCAACATGCTTCTAGCCCTACATTCGCAGTGGTAAAAAATCGCGGCAAATATTTTTCCCGGCATTCCTCCGTACCCCTACATCTTGCCAATATGTGAGTCCACGACTCTTCCTCTTCGCAAATGGGACAGATTCTCGTACCATTCTCGTCAGAAATTTTCGTGCTCCTCCATGCTCCTAGTCTAATCCACGCGAGCCCCTCTCTAATGAGTTTTGTACCTGTTTTGATGTATTGCTCCATACCCCACTCCGATTTTAGCCCAGACTGTACTTCTAATGACACCTTCTCTGTGCATTGCGCAATTATTTGCTGTCTGTCAATATCACAAAGGCGGTTCTTAATTTTTCTCCAAATACTTCGCCTGTTTTCCTGCCCCGCCATCCAAATGTCTCCCATCCCAATGGTTTCCAACCCTTTCTTTAATTTTGATGCCCACGTCGAATTACCTTCCATTCGCAGCTATTCACGGTAGCAGACTGCCCTAATTAGAGATTGGTTTCCGTGAACGATTCTCATCCAATATTTAACTGTTCTGATTTTGCACTCTATTGTTTCACTATGTGCCCCGAATTCCCTCATTATTCCGCAGTTTGCCGTACCCCTCCCTACACCCAGAATTCCTTTCAAAAATTGGGTCCTAAAAATAAATCACTTTCCCACGCAAAGTTGACAGTATTTGCCCGATGGTCACTTTTCCGCCTTTTAGATTCCTCATTATAGAAGGATACGTAAGCTGGGAGCGTTAGCAACGGGCTACCCACACTAGACAACTGCATTAAAACTGGCCTACGTCATTCTTCTGTATCATACAGACAGCTGTCATTCTGGCTCGCCCGGAGCGTTCACGCTCAAAGAGTTTGTGCACCCATGTCCTAGATGAATTGGTGAAATATAAGAGATGGACAAAATGACAAAAGCGTAGAATTCGTTAAAACACATTAACCCATGTCATTTATTTTTTGTACAGATAATCATTTTCGAAAAAATAAGAGGTACGCCCAGAAAGTAAGTTCCGTTTCAATTCATCTCTGCTGCAGCGCTGCGATCACAGTTCCGCACATGCGCGGTAGACGCTCTCTATCAAGGAGAAGAAACGTGCGTCATTTTGAGATCGCTGTCAGCCACATACGCTTTGTTATGCTTGTTTACAATGTCGGTGTTGATTGAAAATCCCGCCGCTTGTGAAATCAGATCTGTGATTCGTTTTCTGAATGCTAGGAAAGTGAAACCAATTGAAATTTATCGGTAAATTTGCGAAGTTTACGGACAAAATGCGATGAGTGATTCAATGGTGAGAAGATGGGTCCGATAGTTCAATGAAGGACGTAGTGAAGTGCACGATGAAGAAAGAGGTGGGCGTCCATCTTTAGTTACAGAAGAACTGGTTCACGCGATTGATGACAAGATCCAGGAAAACCGCAAGTTTACAATTAGTGCTCTCGCCATAGAATATCCCCCAAAGCTCACGATCACTAATTCATGAAATTGTTACCGAAAAACTGAAATTTCGTAAACTTTGCTCACGTTGGGTACTAAAGATTCTTACTGAGCAACACAAAACAAAACGGATGGGTAGGGCACTTCAGTTTTTAGCCCGTTATGGTGAAAATGGCGAAGAATTTCTGACACAGATAGTCACAGGAGATGAGACTTGGGTTTCTTACGACACCCCTGAAAGTAAGCGGCAATCAATGGAATGGAGGCACACTTCATCCCCATCAAAGGTTAAGCCGAAACAAATCTTGACATCTCGAAAAATTATGTGCACAGTGTTCTGGGACTAGAAAGGCATCTTACTCATTGATTTCTTACCGCGTGGTCAAACAATCAAAGCAGATGTTTATTGCGAGACGCTTAGGAAATTGCGCCGCGCAATACAGAATAACCGCCGAGGATTGCTGTCAAAAGGTGTTGTTTTTCTTCACGACAACGCACGACCACACACAGCAAATGTGACGAAAAACCTCCTACAGGAATTTGGCTGGGATATGTTAGACCATCCTCCGTACAGCACTGACCTCACTCCTAGCGACTTTCATCTGTTCTTACATCTCAAGTCTTTCGTTGGCGGTCAACACTTCAACAATGACGAAGAGCTGAAAGAAAATGTTTCCAACTTTTTGAAGACACAGGCGGCAAACTTCTATGAAGAAGGTATACAAAAACTTGTGCCAATCTATGACAAATACCTGCAAAATTTCGGCAGTTATTTGAAAAAGTAGTTTAAGAGTTGTAGAGTTTTGTGCAATATCTAATTATTCTGTATCTGTACACAATTTAATTGTATTACCAAACGGAACTTACTTTCTGGACGTACCTCGTAGTTTCATTGGTTTCAATTTTGCCGTACATATGCTTTTCTCAAATGGGAAATCGTTCGCTTTTCTTTCTTTTTACTTTCTCTAACCCGCATGTGAAGTGTACAAAGTGAATAGAGAAGGTATTGTGTTATGTTTTGGGATCCCCTGATTCCGAAAAAACATTTTTGGAAAAAGACCCATGTGTGTGAATGTGGACAGCATAGCTCAAAAACAAAAATAACTTTAAATACCTTAACTTGGTATTTAAGTTTTGCATTTCCAAGGATGTCACAAGAAGATTTTCAAGAAAATCGCTGTATCCCAAATTATCTTTTACATGGATAAATTTTCGAAAGCTTTTATTTTCTCAAATATTGCTCCGACGATTTTGATTAAAATCCCTCATATTAAAGATATTTACATCGCAAATAAAATATATATCACGAATTTTCTGAAGACATGTTTATTCAAAATGAATTTTGCCGAATTTTGCTTCACTGCTAAACCGTAAGAGATAGACAACAACTTCTACTACACAAAAAATGTAGATCTCGTCAAAACTCACAAATTATGGCCCTTATTTTTTTATTGTGGAGGTAAGCGTTTCTGAGATATTCCTTGTTATTAATTTAAATTTGCTCAGACAGGAAGTGTCCGTTTTTCTTTTGTTCTACTCCTGGCCAAGCAAAGAAGTGATTTGCAATGACAATCGCATAACGATAGCTTTTAAAACATTTGACTACCACTTTAGCCTTGTTTCTCTTCTACATACAAGGGAATAATAATAATAATAATAATAATAATAATAATAATAATAATAATAATAATAATAGTAATAATAATAATAGTAATAATAATAACAATAATACCATTTATTATAAGGGTTAGCTCGAAAAGCAAGAAGTAGATATGCAGAAGTATAAGCTCTTTTTAACAATAGTTTGTTGCAGAATAGGTAGAGAGTCATGTAAATGTTACAAAATAGATTTTTCTGATAGTAACAGTCACTACATGCTATTTTAGGAATTCTGTTGTTTTCTCCTTGGACACTGCACGTACAACAGCGCACTAAATAACACGTAATTGTCTGCTGCCATTGTGATATATTACTTTACAGTGCCACTTTTCCCGCTCTTCCGTTCACGAAACACGGTTTCGTGGAAAACACTCAGGTCGACAATAAAAAGCGTGTTTTATTGTTGGCCGTTTCCTGCGGGGAAATTTAGATGAGGAAGAGGAACGATTTCTATTAGAATAAGGTCTGATAATACGTGACAAGATGGGCAGGTGATTCATCCCCATTAATGTGATTGTGAAGCCCTAGAGTCACATTGTGTCGCACCCGGCGTGAGAATTGCCCCGTTAATAAAGCCTGCTGCGATTAGATAGCGCACAAACAGAAGAAAATGCAAATTGGAAAACCGAAACTTTAATAGAGGCGAGTCACGACAGTTGTCACTAGGCTAGGTTCGGAGACAACAAATCTGTTTGATAAATACCGCTTTTACTCGTGCGACTAGTTAAAGCACCAATGAGTTATTTTTGGACCAATACTCTGATCGTGACTCTACTCATTCGGGTTAGTATATGCAAGGAGCGCATATACAGAGAGAATAGAAGGAAGACTGGACGCATACTTTGGCAGATTGCGTGCAGATGTAGGATGTTAGGGGATAAAAACTGATGTGTTCCTTTCACATGACTTTCTCTGCATCTCTGCCACAAATTATTGTTAAATAGCTTATTCTTTTATTTACTTCATGCTAATCGAGAAAAAATTAGCAGAAATAGTCTTATTACTTGATTCCTTGTAAGTAGAAGATAAATATGGGAGTATCATAGGTTAAAATGAACTCAAAAGCTGGTTACTAGGTGACTGAAGTTCCTTTGTTTGTATGGACAGGAATTGACAAATTCCTGTATGAGAAAAGTACAAGTTTTTTAAAGCTGAAATCAAAAACAATGAATATCTCAAAAACGATAAACTCCTCGAAAAAATGTATATAACATAAATTGTGTGTTTTAATGTACATTTTTTTTTTGGTAAGTTTTTGTCCATTTCTTACGGTTTAGCAGTTATGCACAATTTCGTAAAATTCATCCAGAATAAAGTAGTCTTCAGAGGCTCTTCCCAGAGAATACAAGATATACGTATTATTTTTCAGGTAAATGTATTTAATATACCATATTTTAATAAAAATCGTTAGAGCCATTTTTCAGAAAATCAAAATTTTCGAAAAAAGTTCCATGTAAAGCGTAGTTGGTTGTGGGGGGGGATTTTCTCGAAAAGATTCGTGTCGCATCCTTGGAAGATACTAAACTTTAATTCCATGTTTGATATTTAATGGTCTTTTCGTTTTTGAGCTATGCTGTCCACAGGCACACAGACACACACACACACACACACACACACACACACACGCACACACACGGACCTTATTCCAAATCTGTTTTTTTTTTGGATTCAGGGGGACCCAAAACATGTATTTCCGGTGAAATCTCGGTATCGAATTTTTGTGTGCAATACAATACCTTCTGTATACACTATGCACATAGTACGTGTAGAGAAAGTAATTATTACCGGAACTATTTTAGCTTCAAACAAACGAAGGACAGCATTCTGGGATTTGAGTCTAAACAGCCTAAACGTACGTGCACTAAGAGATACATATTTGTATAAATATTGTATAGACTAATATGTTTGGTGTTTGAATAATCTATATGCGTGAATAAGTGGGTGTAGTTGCGAATGCAAGTGTGTGCGTTAGTGTGTCTGTGTGTTGCTAACAGAGTGTTCTTTCTTTTATTTTTCTGTGGTTCTGTTGTCGTAACGCGCGAGCGTGTGTTATGTGTCTGTGTGTGTATTTCCAATGTTGTACAGATATATAAAATATTAATGTAGGTAATATTTTAAATTCAAGTATTTTTAGACAGCATGTACAGTCATCTGACCCTTGCGACTGTGTGACGCAAATATTTTATTATTGTAAACTTAATAAATGCCACTAACGCTACAGTTTTTTTACCTTGCATTAACTTTATGCATTGTAGGTATAAAATATATTGTATTCCGCCCAAAGATTCTGTCAAAATTTCACCGTAAATACACGCTTTGAGACGCCCTTAATTATAAAAAAGTACTTTTAGAAAACTAAAGTCCGTGTGTGTGTTTGTGGACATGAAAAGTTTGTTAAATACCAAACTTGGTATTTACGCTCAATATCTTTCAAGAATGCGACATGAATAAAAGTTTAAATGAACCATTTTTCGAAAATGTTGAGTTCTTTTTTTAAAAATGGTCCCAACGACTTTGATTAAAACACCGTGTATTAAATATATTTATAAGACAAAAAAGGTTTATTTTAAATTTTCAGGTAATAGCTGCCGAATGATTTTGCATAAACTGTAAACCTGGGAGTTAGACAATAACTTACTACACAGAAAAAGATATCGCTAAAACTGACAATTTATACCATATACATTTATTGAAGACCCAACCAAACCATTTCTGAGATATTACTTGCTATAGGATTTAAAATGTAATGCATAGAATTTTCTTAAATGGTAGATCATTATTCACATTTTATTCATTGTGATCATATAAAGAGAAGGAAATTTCAAATGCAACACATAGAGATAAGGTCTAAAAGGAATTCAGTATCCCTATAGCCTAATATATTTATTTATTTCCCTTCTACTTTGCAAAGAACTAAGTAATAAGGTCATTTCTGTAATGTTTATTTCGATTAGCATGGAATAGAGAGAACAGTAATATAATGTAAGATATTTTGTTGCGGAATAGCTAAAGAAAGTCATGTGCATGGAACAGAAGAGACTTTATATTTTCTCTATCACGTATGTAGGAACATATAATGTAGTACATCGTTTCTAGAGAAGGTATTGTATTTCACCTAAAAATTCGATGTCTACTTTCATCGAAAATGCACGTTTTAAAATCCTTGAGTCCGAAAAAAATTAGAAAAAGGTCCTATTTGATAGTGTGTGTGTGGACAGCATAGCTCAGAAACGAAAACACCGTTAAGTACCAAACTTGTTATTCGTTTCTAGTATCTTCCAAGATGAGACACGACGATTTTCAAAAAAATTCCACAACCACAGCGTTTACACTCTTTTTGAAAAGTTTGTTTTTCTCAAAAACAAAAATCTTGATTAAAATACGGCATGGTAAAGATATTTGTATCAAAAATAAAATATGTATTTTAAATTTTTTGTAATGGTCTCTATAGAACTCTTTATTCTGGTTTAGCTTGTGGAATTTTGCATAACGGTTAAATCGTAGAGGTTTACGGAAACTTGCTACACAAAAAATATAGATCTCGTTAAAACACCTAATTTAAGTTATACTACTCTGTTAAGAAAGTTCCGGGAGTTTGCCTACAAAACAAAAAAATGAATTATTCATCCAAATTTATTTTATCGCCTTCAAAGTAGGCCCCTTCTGAAATTATACATTTATGCCAACGAATAATCTAATCATGAAAACATCTTTTGTAGGCGCTTTTAGGAATCAATGTCAATTGTCGCCGCGAATTTTCCTTTATATCTTCTATCGACTGAAAACGGGTGCCTCGAAGTGGTAACTTAAGTTTTGGAAAGAGAAAAAAAATCAGCAGGAGCCACACCAGGTGAATACAGTGGTTGTTCGATGAAATTTGTTGAGTTTTTGGCCAGAAATTCGTTCAGAATAATAGCCTTGTGAGCTGGTGCGTTATTGTGGTGCAGAATCCATGCGTTGTCTTTCCACAAATCTGGCCTTTTTCGCTGTATTTGTTCTCCCAAACGCCGCATAATGCTCAGATAGTAGTCTCTATTTACCATCTGACCTACTGGCAAGAACTTTGAGTGCACGACACCGTGATAATAGAAAAAAAAAATTGTCAACGTTACCTACAGTTTTTATCGTGTTTCACATGCCCTTCTAGGTTTCGGTTCAGTTGGAAGGCGCCATTCGGAAGCTTGTTGACTGGTTTGAGTGTCAAACTCGTAAACCCACGTCTCGTCACCAGTTACAATGCGTTTCATGAATGTGGGGTCGGAACTGGCTCGTTCTAGCATGACTTCAGCAATCCTTATGCGATTGAGTTTTTGTAGAAAATCTTTCGGAACCAACCGAACTGCAACGCGTGTCATGCCCAAACAATCGTTTAAAATGATACAAATCGATTCATGAGACACAGAAAGTTCAGCGACAAACTCTCTCAGACCTAAATGGAGATTTTTAGGCACCATTTTCTTCACTTTAGCGATGTTCAGTTCAGTTGAAACCGTTGATGGCCGACCAGAGCGAGGCAAATCTTCCATCACATCTCGACCACTTTTGAATACAGTGTACCACTCATACGCACGTGTTTTTGAGAAAGTCGATTTACCGTAAGCCCTCTGTAACATTTTCAGCGATTCGGCACACGAAATACCATTTGCAATGCAAAACTTGAAACAGATTCTTTGTTCAATATTTGTAGGCATCGTAAAATTGTAAATCACCTTTGAGATGAACTAACAAAATGGTGTACTGTAAACAAACTAGATGATAGATGAACATCAAACTCCGCGTGGGTACAGAGGAAAGCTGTACCAACTTAGCGACAACAATAATTTCGAATCCCCTTTTATACTGCACTTTTAAATTGTCAATTCCCGGTACATTCTTGACAGAATGTATATGTTTTTCTTGTAGTGTTGAACGCTTTTGAGATATTTCTTGTTATTGGTTTCAAATGTTAACAACTTTCAAACGAGTTAAAATCGTTTCGCATAGCGAGCAGCTTTAAAAATATTTGACTATCGCTTTAGTCTAGTGTATTCCCTTCTTTCCTTTCTACTTATAGGGAAGCATGTAGTTAGATCGATTCAGTTAATGTTTATCTCGATTTACATGATGTAGATAAAGGAATAATCTTTTGAAGGAATAGTTTGTTAATGGAACAGCTAGAGAAAGTTGTGCGAATGGAGCACATCAACTTGTTTTAATTCAAAGAGCTCCAAACGTGTATTAGCGGAGAGATCTCGGTAGGTATCGAACTTTTGGTTGGAATACGCTACTTCTACTTATTACAGGTAAAATGATATGTAAATATTAAATGTTTCTATTAGCTTAGCTGAAGCTCGTAACTTAGGTCCATGCTTACGCATTAGCTGGCGTTATACGGAGTTCTGTGTAGGTGAACAAACTAGACATGGTGCGCTTGGAAGCGTTTTTCTGCTTGGCCGCCAGTGAAATTTAACTTAATTTTAGGGATGAAGTGAAGCCTTGAATTATAATTCCAAGGCGGTAAGGGAATACGGGGTTTTACGGTTAATGACCTTGCGGCTGTCCCATTCTCCCCTAGGTGCCAGAGGCTATGCATATCAAATTATGTTGGGCCGGTCCTTTTTTCCCCCTACTATGTGAGGCAGCTTTTGGGGGAATCACACATATTGTGATAATGTCACAGTGACATACTAGCTCACACCTCAAACATAACAATGTGTGTTATTTATTAGGTACACCAAATATACACTGATTAGTGTTCTTTCATAAGCATGACAGTTCCTGTTATTTATTTCTAAATCTAGCTGCTTCGCACGGGTGGTGTAACCAATTAAAAAACTCAGTCAAAATCTTCCGTTTACAGTACGAATCTGCAATGGAGTAAAATTACAATTACATAATTTGACAATACTTTATTGTAATGTACAATTTTGCTTTTGGAGATAAAACAAATAGCGGCGATGTTTTGCCGACTCTCGAGCACGCAAAGTACAACTATCCATACGAAAAACACGACAATTGAAGGTATATCCCACACACTTCTAACGACTGACCTTAGGATTTATTGTCAAGGCGAGCCGGAAGCAACACGCTTAAATTCAAAAGGAGAGTCGGTTGACATTAGTGGTATTCTTGGAAAGTATATCCTCGCCTTTGAGCTTTCCGATGTTATAGTAACTTAAATCAAACTTTTCATATTTTTTTCAACAGTGAGTTTTGATCCGCTGCATAATTTTGGATGATTGAGATTGCGTAGCATAATTATCACCGAGTCAACCTTGAGCTGTAAATTGTGTGGCGGTATTCATGGTAAATCCAATGAATTTAGGAATTCAGTAAGATAACTGACGACTTGATTTGAATTAGTAATGGATCTCCATTTAACCCAAAATATTACTTGATCAAATGTATTAAGAGCAGCGCAATGGTAGTGTGACGGTCACGCGGGTATCTTCATGTTCTTTAGCTAGCTCATGTACCACATAACGTCAAATAACCAACATCTGCAATAGGAAGTTAAAACTAAAACGGATTCCGTTATTTCTCCGCCATTTTCAGATTCCAAGAAGGGTTAATGGTTCTGTGCGTTGTTTATAGCTTGTTCGTTTTAAAGAATTACAACAAAAATATACTTATTTCTTTATTTATACGAATGACCAAGGGAACGATAGTGCGTATAGAGAAAGTAAAAATCTGATGTGTTCCCTTCACATGATAATGTACATAGTAGGTAGTAAAGGTATTGTAATCCGCCCGAAAATTCGAAAACGAGATTTCACAGGAAATATATGTTTTGAGATCTCCTCAATCTAAAATATAAGCATTTTTGGAAAAATAGCGTGTAGACACCATAGTCCGTCAAATAGCAAGTTTGGTAAAGGTGTACTATCTCCCAAGAATGCGACACGAAGGTTTTCAGAAAAATCTACCCCATTCTGGAAAATAGCTCAAAAGTTTTGATTAAGTTACCATATATTATATACATTTGGATGGCAAATAAAACGTATATCTTCAATTTAATGGGCACAGTTTCTAAAGACCTTTTCATCCTGGATGAATTTTGCATAACTGGTAAAACGTAAAATACACAAAAATGTAGATCTTGTTAAAACATATGATTTATGTTATATATGTTTTTACTGCTCTACACGTACATAGTACATAGTGAATAGAGAAGGTATCGTATTCCAATCGAAAATTCGATACGGAGATTTCACAGAAAATATATGTTTCGGGACCTCCTGGATCCAAAAAATAAACATTTTTAGACAAACATGTCAGTGGGTGTGTGTGCACGCGCGCGGGCCCGTATGAATCTCTAGACACCATAGCTCAAAAAATAAAAAGTCCGTTTAATAATAAACTTGGTATTTAGGTTTAGTATCTCATAAGAATATGACTCGAAGATTTTCAGGAACATCCCCCACCCTATTCTCTAAAATGGTTCTAACGATTTTGATTTCATTACCATATATTAAAGACATTTACCTGAGAAATAAAAATATATATTGAATTTTCTGGGAACAGCCTCTAAAGACCTCCTCATTCTCGATGAATTTTGCTAAATTTTGCACAACAGGTAAACATACATTTAGACAAAACTTACTACACAAAATGTATATATCTGGTTAAAACGTATAATATATAACATACACTATTTTTTTGGAATAGTTGACCATTTTTACAAAACTCCTTGTTATTGGTTTCAATTGTAAACTATGTAATTTTCTCAAACGGAGCTCAATTTTCCTTTAATCTCTTTTGTTTTACTTCCAGGAATACAAAAGAGAAGCAAATTTCAGTTGTTACATATAAATAAATAGATAAAATCTGCAATACTCCATCCCGGCACCTAGTTACCTATATATAATTAAAATGTATTTAAATTAAAGTATATTTAAAATTAATATATAATTTAATTACACATAGTGATGAGCTTTTAAAAACTTGACTATCGCTTTAGGTAAGTACATCTCCGTATTTCCCTTCTGCTTATAGGAAGCAAATTATAAGCCAATTTAGATTAAATAATGGAATAGCTTTTGTAAAGGAAGTTTGTTTGTAGGACAACTAGAGGAATTCATGTAAATGTCTTTTGTTTTGCTTTTGTTTGTTTGTTTGATTTTCATTTAACATATCGGACGATGAATAAAATAGGTGAAATAATGTTCTTAGCAGCCTGGCGGTGAATAGCAAGGCTTTAGTGTGAGTTGAGTTGAACTCCTGAATACCAACTAACTTTCATCTCCATGGACACCAAGATCATTTGAGCAAATTTGTTTGTTGGTTAACACAATATTGTGTGTATTAAAAGAAATGATTATCTTTGGGTACCAGTATTCTGTTCTCCAAAAACTATTTATTTATGATCCAGAATTCAGTAGAGAATCTGCGAGTGGCCCCCATATTACCCTAATTTAGCGCATTACGATTTTCATCTCTTAAAGGGGAGATTAAAAGGGAAAGTTCACGCTTTAGAGGAACTTACAAGTTACATTGCGGCCATTTTTACTTTCTCTACACATACTATGTGCATAGCGTATAGACAAGGTATTGTAATACACCCAAAACTTCGATACCGAGAATTCACCGGATATACATGTTTTGAGTATCCCTGATTCCAAAATCAGTATTTTTAGAAACATGTGTGTGTGTTTGTGTGCGTGTGTGTGACTGTGGGCAGCATAGCTCAAGTCGGTTAGATACCAAACTTGGTATTTTAGTTGAGTATCTTCTAGTGATGCGACACGAAGAGTTTCAAGAAAATCCCCAGCCTCCAACTACGCTTTACATGGGACGTTTTTCGAAATGTTTTATCTTCTCAAAAATGACTTTAAGGTTTTGATTGAAGTTCTCTATGTTTAAGACAAGAAACGTATATCTTGAATTTTCTGGAAATACCCTCTGCGGACCTTTTCATTCTGCTGACTTTCGTATAACTGCCAAACCATAAGAAATAGACAAATTCTTACTATACAAACAATTTAGATCTCATTAAAACCCACAATTAGTGGTATATATATATATGTTTTGTAGAGTTAGCCGTTTTCGAAATATTCTGGATTTTTTGTATCAATTTTAAGGCACTTAAACTTTTCTCAAATGGGAAGACACATTTCTGATCGTTTCATGTCTGTTTACTCCTGGCAAGAAAAGAGAACGTAATTTCAATTATTGCCTCACATAGCTTCCGGTTTTAAAAGAAATTGATTATCGCTTTAGATCATGCATTCCCTTATTTTTCTCCTACTCACAAGGAAGCATATAATACATTCAATTTTGCTCATGTTTATCTTGATAAAAGCTTAATCTTTAGAATAAATGGTTTGTTTGCAGAGCAGCTTGAGAAAGCCATGTGAATGGAACACATCAGATTTTTCATCGAGAACTGCAGCGTATAATGGCGAATTTCTTAAGCATGTAAAAGTAATGCTTTACAATGAAAGAGGACCTTTCAGACAACTCCTGGCTTGATATATGTTAGTAGGGTTATTTTTAAGTGTCTACTTTTTGTTTCTTTATTAGAACTAACTTACACAACAAACCGTATTAGGAGTATATTTACTGCGGACGTGCTGTCATCCGCTCAAGGCGCATAGCAAATGACACCGACAGCCATTTAAAAGCCGCGAAACCTTCTGGGTGGGTGACCACTCAGGTAGGTAAGCCAGCCCGCGCCGGCTGCACAGAGGGAAACACCCTGCCCACAGTACTTCGACACAGACATAAACGCTTGCACAAGACTACATCTTTTATATCACACGGGTAAATCCGCGAGAAAAGCGGATAGGTACCGTGGTGATTTGCCCCCGCCCGAGTACACTCGGGCGACTAGTTCCTGCTCCTGGCTCCTGTTTTATAATCACTCATTAGAACTTATCTGTCAAATAAGATCAGTTTGTCCATGTTCTTATCAAGTTACCACAGCGTTACTATGCTTCTGCAGGTAGATACTTTTTGCTCGTTAACTTTGCTGTAGTAGTTACTACAAAGTGCATTTTGGGATACGCAAAGACTGAAATTCATGTACACTTAGACATTAATAATACGCTTGACGCTGTTATTTCGTTGAAAATGTCAACATTTGAAGCGGACTCGAGTCTTACAGTGATTTTTATTGGTGTCATTCTGGCACAACATACCAGGCGAGTAAGAAAAGGCAAAACCTATTGGGCAATCCATCCCATCATCCTTCAACCCCGCTCGACGCTCCCTCAGAACGGGTTGAATTGTATAAGCAGTGTGTTAATTTTCTCCACCACGTGAGCAAATAACTTTAACATTAGAACTTCAGTACGTAGTACAGAGAATAGATTAATATAATTTTATATCGCTCAGTGAGAGAGGTGGCTAATGTCCAACCACAATGTTTGGGGATTACCAGTTCGCAATTCAAAACTTCACTCTCGCAAATTACGTTTCATGTGCACCCCCTTTCCCTTTCGGTAACGTGTCTTGCCCAGTATGTTTTAAGAGCATAGCAAGGCTATATGAGAGATCCCTCCTGAATCATAAGATAACAGATGCGACAACCAGCGCCAAAACAGGTGCAAGACATGGGTGGGGTTAGCAAAATCAACCCGTCTTACGACAAGTATTTCCAGGCGTATTTTCAGTCTTGGTGCGCCCAAATACTCAGGGCATAACTCATGACTCACTGGGGGTCTAACTGCAACATGCAATACGTCACGACCAAATCAAATTTGGAAATGAAGTAGCAGCCAGAAGTAATGTGGTATGGCCTTTTCCCAGTGACGTATTGGCTGTCATGATCCTCCTCCAACTCTGCTCCGAGTCTTGTGGTTGAGTACATGCGAGTATTCTTGCTCAGACGAGTCGAGTTGGAGCTGCCTGGTTTATACGTATGCAGAAGACCCTCTTAACCCTAGAGAAACGGTTTTCAAGCAAAATCCTGTCATCTTTAATTCCATCTGCATGTTACTGCAGTCCTTGAGATGATTACCAAAGACTACTAAACATTTTTGTGAATAGAGAAAACCTCCATAGAGGACTTTACGTGTCATAATTGGGAACACGTTTTGCTATTAGCTGGCTAAATAATTCAATATCTTCAATTGTGAATAACCATTCGTTTCTTCATTTCTTGTATACTGTTACTGATCTTAGCCACATAATGAACAATGATATGTGGGAGGATATAACAATGTTGAGGCTGGCGACAGATATTATCAAGACTAAAGAAAGAAGAGCGTGACGTATTTCTTTTGTCTTTCATTTAACTTTTGCTGAGGAAAGGTTGTTTTCTCGCCAGTTTTGCTCCACTTTCTTCGTATGAACTTTCTTTTAGCGCAACAAAAGGAACGGCCTTTTGTACTTACACGTCCAACATTGTTTTGCTTTGACAGCTCTTCCAATTTCTCACTGTCAGGATCTGAAAACAACGCCCATCACGTTATTTCTGAAAGGAGGAAGAAAGCCATTTTTGTACTCTATCCGCGCTGGCCGTTGCTAAATCTTTTAATGTCTTCTTCTCCACTTTCCCTCAGTTAACGCTGGATTAATAAACATCTATACAATAAAGAAGCTTGCTGCACTGTTGAGAATTTTCAGGCAGTCTCGAGCGATTGTATCTTCAGTAACATTCATTCGTGCCAGGTGTTCTCTTTTGAAGCGTAATTTATACAGGACATGTAAATTACATAAAACATGGTCCATACAAAAAGTAACAGATGATTCAGCATAATTAAATAATATCGAAAGATATGAACACAAAACTTTAATTATAAATGTATAGTATTGTACTATATTTTCAACCTAATTCCCATTCTGTCAAGTCATTTAGTGTCACCTGGTGCCGATGTTATACTGTTCTACCGTCAAAGGACTTATTCGTTATTCTGAAAGCACAAAATGTTCGGCACTTGTATTTTGTAGGCAAATAACGCAAGTTTATGCTACTAATGCTATGAACGAGTCTTCAATGAAGAAATGAACATAATATACGAGCAATCAAGGAAGAACCAGGGTGTAGGACAAAGCCGGAATGGAAGTTTATCAATTGTTATGGAGGAGTTGAAAGCAAATGTTCATAAAAGAATTCAGAAAAATCTGATGTGTTCCATTCACATGACTTTCTCTATATCTCTGCAATGCATTATTTTTAAAAACCTTATGCTTCTATTTACTTCCTGCTAATTTTTTCTCAATTAGCAGAAATAGTCATATTACTTGCTTCCTTGTAAAAGTAGAAGCGAAATAAGAGAGTATCATAGGTTAAAGTGAAAGCTGGATGCTATGTGACTGAAGTTTCTTGTTTGTATGGACACGAGTTCACACAAAGTTCTGAATGAGAAAAGCATGTTTTTTATAGCTGAAACCCAAAAAAAGGAATATCTAAAAAACAATCAACTCCACGAAAAAAGGTATATAACATAAATTGTGTGTTTTAAAGTGCTCTACATTTGTTGTGTGGTAAGTTTTTGTCCATCTCTTACAGTTTAGCAGTTATGCAAAATTCCGTAAAATTTACCCAGAATAAAGTAGTCTTCAGAGGCATTTCCCAGAAAATTTAAAATATACATTTATTTTTGTTAAGTAAATATCTTTAATATGCTATATTTTAATCAAAATCGTTAGAGCTATTTTTTAGAAAATCAAAATCCATGTAAAGGGTAGTTTGGGGTGGGGGATTTTTCTCAAAATCTTCGTGTCACATCCCTGGAAGATACTAAACTTAAATACCAAGTTTGGTATTTTACCGACTTTTTGTTTTTGAGTTATGGTGTTCACAGGCACACGGACACACGGACACACTGAAACACGGACACACGGACACACACACCACACATGGACTTTTTTCTGAAAATACTTTTTTTTTAGATACAGGGGACCCTAAAACATATATTTCCGGTGAAATCTCGGTATCGAATTTTTGGGTGGAGTGCAATACCTTCTCTATGCACTATGTACATAGTGCGTATAGAGAAAGTAAAAATTGGTGTTTTACTTTGGACACCGTACAAAACTATTTGAGCGCAAAAGATTTCTCAACCGATGAAGACCTCAAAGTGCCAGTGACATCTTGGCTCAGATCTTTAGCAATGGAAGAGTATAGCATCTGCTTTAAAAACCGGTACCATGTCAACAATAAATGTCTTTTGTAAAATAAGCCTTGTGTTGATATATTCCGTTATTATTTATTATGCCACATCCTCTGATAATTTCTGGAAGGGCCTCGTACAGTTGTGGAATATGTACTAAGTTCTCCTGAAGTTAGTCAGAGCATGTCTACCAAAGAAAGGCAATAGTTGAGCAAGAGGAATTATAACTACATATGAGTTGGACCGAGCCAAGTAGCTCAGACTTTTCGTTTGGGACTAGCATTCGTGAGGTCTTGGGATCGGTTCCCTGCTGCTGAGTTTTTCGGGGGATTTCCCGGATCACTTCTTGAATGCTGGGTAGGATTCTTCATTTTCCCGACCTTCCTGTCTGTTCATATTATTTTCATTTCATCAGGGTTATAAGTGTCAAAGAAGACTGCGACAGAGGCGCCATTCTGTGGAGGTGACGGCACTCTAAAAATACAGCTCTTGGCGGCGGGATGGCGCTGTGTTTGTTGTCTGCGTACTCTGGTGGTCTATCCGAAAGTGAATTATGGGCTGCTGGCACTTCCTCGTCGAGATCTACTTGTGAACCGTCAGGGACCCTCCACGGCGGCTCTCTTTCTGTCCGTATGTTGATCGCTCTTTGAAATTACACTCATCTCAGCCTCTCTTCCACGGGTCTGACGTGTATTAATCCAACGGCTGCCATGCGGAATACCCCTCACACACACACACACACACACACACACACATGAGATGGAACCAAATGTTTACGATATGTGACCGTTTCTGAAGTGGAAATGAATTACTGAACTTAGCAGTAACTATGAGAAATATATATTCATTTCGCAAGTTCACTTGTATTGCTTTGTATGCCTTGGTCTATGCCTTCTTCGGTCTTTCCTTGCCACCCACGGGGCATTCAGACAGCGAATTGACGTTCTAGGGTGTATTAGCGTCATTTCTCAAGTTATCGCTCCATCAGGTGCCTATATCATTACAATAAACATGATACGTCACTTATCTGTATAAGAACGTGTGCTTCCACAGCTTTTATTTATTTTTTACTTTAAATACCTTTCTTATGCGCAAAGGTTTCCAACCTACAAGAAAAAGTACACCTGTGAAGGTGCACAAGGCTTTGGGTTCGCGTAGCAAAAGAAACATCCAAGAAGAAGATTAGTTTTAACAGAAAATAAACTACATTAAATCGGAGCCAAGTTAGAGCGATCACTAGGAGCGCTGCTGAGCTTAGGCGAGTGAATGAGAACACTAATTACCAGATATGTTGTCTGTTTGGGACAAGATAACATTTCCAGCATTTACAACAAAATGGCTCCAGCTTGCATTGCAAACTTTTTAAACGTTCGTTTCAAATATTTTCTGACTGTCATAATCAAGAAACTCGCTCCGACACTTTTTTTATTCATTACTATAGCCCCCTTTAACATCTAAGTTCATATCGGGGGCTTCGAACTAGAAACAACTCGTTGTCTGTAGGTTTAAACCATTTTATTTCCTGAAACACGCACACATTCACTCTCACCTACATACTTCCGGACTCTGTGGGGGATAGGGAATAATTCTGGTTAAAGAAAAATTCCCCGCCCCACCCGGGAATCGAACCCGGGACCTCCGGCCACGTAGGCAATCACGACACTCTTTCCTTCTTGTTATACCTGCTCATTATACAACCTTCTATTCATCATCATTTACAGTAGATTTAGCTCGTCTTTGGTATTCCCTACCTGAAGACGTAAGGGACTGCCGGAACGTTATACTGTTCAAGCAGAAAATAAGGACTTACATTTATAATCAAACCTAATCTGCTGCTGTATTAATATGATAAATACATCACCTTGCTAACGTTGGCAAGCAACATTGTAAATATGACAAATATGCATTGAAACCTACAAAATATTTTACTTAAAACAATTTTGTTTGCATTGTTTTCTTTTCATTTCAGTATACCTATTGTACCTTTCATATTTGTTTTATTAAGTTGTATATAATTGTATTTTTGTTCTTTATTCGTTCTATCATGGTTGTATTGAATTAGATGTATTGCCTCGTAGAGTGGAAGAGAAGGCCTTATGATCTTAACACCAACCAGCATAAATAAACAAACAAACAAATAAATAAATAAGCAAGGGATTTTAGTGCGCCTTTGCCTGCACCATTGTTTGAAAAATAATTTAGGTGAATACTAACTGAAATTAAATTTCCGGGGACGCACAATTAACTGTAAGGTAAAGAATATGGTGTGTTTCACTCTCATGATTTTCTCTATCCGTTCTACAAAAAAGTTACTCTTATCTACTAAAGAGCTTACATCGTGGCAATTGACATAAGCATTAGCAGAATTGATTCCTTTTAAGCAGAAGGTAAATATAGCTAAAGGCATAGTCATTTCCCTTAAAAGCTAGTCGCCATGTCAACAAGTGAAATTCGGTTCCCTCTTTTAGAAAGTTAGGTAGCTTAAGCTTGAAGCCAATAACAAGGAGCGTCTTGGACACGTTCAACTGCATAACAAAATGCATACGACATAAAGCGTGTGGTTTAACCAGATCTAAATCTTTTGTATTGTAAATGTTTGTCTATTTCTTACAGTTTATAATTACCTAAGCAAAATTGAGCAAAATCCATCGGAGATGAAAAGCTCTTCAGAAACTATTCCCAGAAAAGTTCAGATATAAATTTTATTTTTGATATAAATATTTATAATATACGGTATTTTAATCAAAATCGTTAGAGCCATTCTTGAGAAAAACCAAACTTTAAAAAAAAATGTTCCATGTGAAGAAAAAGTAGTTCGGGTGGGGGAATTTCTTGACAGCCTTCGTGAGGCATACTTAGAATATATTGAACGTAAATACTAAGTTTGGCATTTAATAGTATTTTAGTTTTTGAGCTATGCTGTCCCCCCTCCACACACGCGGACCTTTTTCTAATTGTTTTTACTCAGGCACCTCAAAGCATTTACCATGAAATCTAGGTATTGAAACCCTGGGTGGAATACAATACCTTCTTTATACGCTATGTACATAATACGTGTTGAGAAAGTAAAAAAAATCTGATGTTCTCCCTCTCTCTCTATATCTCTGCAACAAATTATTGTTAAAGAGCTTATGCTTCTATTTACTTCATGCTAATCGAGAAAAAATTAGCAGGAATACCCTTATTGCTTACTTCCTTGTGAGTAGAAATGAAATAAGGGAGTACCATGGGTTAAAATGATAGTTAAAAGCTGATTGCTATATGACTGAAGTTCCTTTGTTTTTTTTTTTTACGGACAGGAGTTGACAAATTCCTGTTGAGAAAAGTATACATGTTTTAAAGCTGCAACCAAAAACAAGGAATATCTCAAAAACGACCAGCTCCACGAAAACAAAGTATATGACATAAATTGTGTGCTTAAGCGTGGTCTACATTTTTTGTGTGGTAAGTTTTTCCATCTCTTACGGTTTAGTAGCTATGCAATATTTCGTAAAATTCATCCAGAATAAAGTAGTCTTCAGAGGTTGTTCACAGAAAATTCAAGATACTCATTTTATTTGTCAAGTAAATCGTTTAATATTCGATAGTTTAATCAAAATTGTTAGAGCCATTTTTGAAAAATCAACATTTTTGAACTTTTTTCCGTGTAAAGTGCAGTTTGGGGTAGGGGGATTTTTCTCAAAATCCTAATGTTGGATCCCTGCAAGATACTAAAGTTAAATACCAAGTTTTATATTTTATCGACTTTTCGTTTTTGAGTTTTCATATTCACAGTCACACGGACACACACACACGAAAGTTTTTCTGAAAATGCTTTTTTTCGATACAGAGGACCCTAAAACGTGTATTTCCGATGAAGTCTCGGTAGCAATTTTTTTGGTGGAATGCAACACTTTCTCTATACACTATGTACATAAGTACGTGTAGATAAAGTAAAATAGAGAAAGCAAATAAATATATATGAGAAGGTGTGAAAATTGTTCAACAAAATAATTACTTGTGTTATTAAATATTTTTATTACATCTTTCCTAACAGTAATTTCATGTCTGACAACATGGAATGGAGAACAAAAGGATGTATTTATACTCAAATAGTAACTAAATTTTTCTGGCCCTTTAGGCTACATAAAAACACTAATTTAGAAAATAATGTCTATCTCTTTGAAAGAGGGAAAGTTTAATACAGAATTGAAGGAAATTACCTCTTCAGACGGTAACGCTTTCATAATGCTACTTCTCTCTGAATTTGATAACAGACTGTCCTAAAAGAGATCAAAGCCGTGCAGAAATACCGTTCTTACCAGCTTTCCGTAACTCTTTGAAACGTTTCCCAGTAATGCTAATACAGACGGCCATTGAGCTAACAAATCCACGTTATGTACTTTACACAGCACTAGCGATTGTCGGAGTCTGTCACAAAAGACTCTCTTCAGGTCCTTAAACACTTGTGAAAGCAAACAGTTGAGAAGTAACTACAATGTGATCAAAGAGAAGCTTTTTGTCTAAGATGACGCTATGTGGCTGGTTTTATTACTGAGTGGGCTATGTTAAACGATAATGAACACCATGGATTTTATCATTAATTGGAAAGGACAGAATTCCTCTGGCTTTCAAGCAGAGCGTGGATCATAACGGGTGTCTCTCCGCAGTACACTTGACACTTGTTAAGTTGGGAACGGAGCTGTGGTGGAGGAGCATTATTTATGGATAGGCAGAGCCAGACTGAAAAATTCAATGCTATAGGCGGGATTTGAACCACGGATCTCCCGGTCTCCAGCCGGTTGCTCTACCACTGAGCTAACATGGCAACATGCCAGCATGTCAGTGAATTTCTCAACTCACTCGCATGTTTCTCGGTAAACCATACAAGGTAAACCATGTTCAAATCCCGGCTATGGCATTGAATTTTTCAGTCTGACTCCACCTATCCAACTCCTGTCCTACACACGGCTTTTGTGGAAAAGAACAATTAAACCAATATGCGTTATTTATGTTTGAGAATTGTTTGCTTCAAGTCAATGTTGCCTGGTTGTATTTGTGAAGTGAAGTCAACAAGTTAGCTGTCCGTCTGGGTAGCGTGATGCTTTTTCACTTTAACCTTTGGTACTCCCTTATTTCTCTTCTTTACAAGGAAGCAAGTAATAAGACTGTTTCTGCTATTTTTTTCTCGATTTTCATGAAGTGAATAGAAGCATAGGCTTTTCAACAATAATTTGTAGCAGAGATGTAGGGAAAGTCAAGTGAATGGAACAAATCAGATTTGTTGTTTCTTTCTCTAATATTAATCTGTGGTATCGCGGCTACTTACTACAAGGTGTTTGATTCGCCTGTGAGGATTTTTTATCACTACGGGGTCCTGGTACGGGGTCACTCAGCCTCAGCTATATAAGGAAAAAATAACGGCTCCAGGTAGACTGCATTAATCAGCCGGGAGGGACTCAGGGCTCTAACCATGACCCATTCTCCATTCATAATACTTTTAATGAGCAGAGGTGGAGGGCGCAACGGTCGGTGGTAGGCCTTGGCCTGACTTCGGGGTGTTTTGCCACGGAGTTTAGATTAGATTAGAATGCATTCTGTGGGTTTGTTTAGGCCAGGAAGCCACTGAACATAGAGCTTGTCAAGACGTATACATGTATACATACATACATATGTTATATACAATGGGAAAAAAAGTGTATAAAGCTCGTGCTTAAAGCTTGGGTTACAAAAACAGCAGAAGAGACATATAATCACACCATTTGTATTTGAGGCCTCTACTATACCTAATGTGCTCTATAAAAGCACATGAACTTCCTTTTTTTTTTTTTCTTTTTTTTTTTTTGCAATCACATAAAAACAAAGAGTATCAAAAATTAGTGTTAAAATGTATAAATGAATATAATTTCATTATATGTAGCACATATATAATGTCAGATGATAGTCTTCTAATTATCGACATAATAGTTACTACTAGTAACTATATAAAACATGATTATTGTATTATGTACTCTTCATACATGTCAACAAATTACAATACATATTTACAAATATGTTATAGAATTTCCAACGCAAAAATTTACAATTATGCACTAGAGTGTAAAATATCAAAACACCAGGCTTTACAGATCTTGTGTCATTGCTAAATACTAAAAATTCATTTGACACATTCGTGCAAGTCAAAGTATACATCACTTTAATTTGAATATAACAAACACACACTAATATACACAAAATGCAATACAGTGTAAATACAATGATTGTTGACAGTACAGTTCATCTACAGAGTAAAATGATTTATTGCAAAGGTACCCCTTGAGAGAGGCCTTAAAACCCCTGAAATTTCCAACATTTTCTTTGAGATTACTGGGGAGAGCATTAAATATCTTGATTGTTTCATAATATACACCTTTCTGGAAGCAACGAAGATTGGCATTGGAACGATGAATTTATCCCTTTTGTCTAATATTAATGTTATGAGTTTCCATGTTTGTTATAAAACTATGTCGATTAACTGCCTAAAATTTTAATTTGGATAGTATATAAACACAAGGTAAGATGAGTATGCCCAATTTTGTAAATAGTTTTCTTTGCATGACTGTCTCCTTTAAGCATTACAGATTATTCGTATAGCTTTCTTCTGTATCCGGAATATGCATATACTATCCACTGAATTACCCCAGAATATTATTCCATACTCGATGATGGAGTTAAGTAGGCAAAATACACAAATTTAAGTGCATCGATTGAGTGCAATTTAACCAGTGCTCGGAGAGCATAACATGCTGAGCTAAGTTTAGGTGTGATGTAGCTAATATGTGACTTCCAGTCCAAACAATTATCTAATTGAAGGCCAAGAAATTTGACTTCATTTAGCTGTTCTAACAATATATCATTAATTCCTATTTCTATGAGTGCTTGTGATGAGCGAGTAGTTATAAATTTAATTGTTTTTGTTTTTTCAAGGTTTACTGAGATTTTGTTTGCTTTGAACCTATGTGACTACAATTTAAAACATAGTTTAATTTTACTACACAGTCATTGAAATCTTTACTAGTGTCATCTGCGAATAAATAAATACTTGCAATACTGTTAATGTATAATGGGAGGTCATTTATGTAAACCAATAACAAGAGTGGCCATAAGATTGATCCTTGGGGAACACTATGTTTTACTGATTTCCATTCTGAGGCACTATTTTGGTACCCATTGGAGTAATTAATTTCAACCCTTTGTTTTCTCTTCTCTAGGTATGAAATGAACCAATCTAATATGCTATTCTTTATTCTATAGAACTGTAGTTTTGCTATCAGAATCTCATGATTCACACAGTCAAAAGCTTTCGTTAGATCACAAAAGATTCCACCGACATGTTCCTTTAGTTTAATTTACCATTTACTCTACGTATATAAAAGGGAAAATTAAATGATGAAGCTAGAGAATTTTAGTACATATGTAGTGAACTAGCATCTGATGGAAGAAATAAAAAATAAATAATGAATGAAGCATATGTCGAGCAAAACTTGCTTTAAGTACAGAAAAATTGTTTAAATGCAATAATATTAGCTTAGAAATTAATGCAGAAAAATATTATCTAAGGTGAAATTGTGTCGATACGAAAATCAGAAATAAGAATAGTATTTAGAACATGGTGCTACAGGAAAATACTGAAATTAAGTTTAACTGATAAAATGAACAACGAAGAAATTTGTGATAGCAGATGAAGAAAGGACATTTGGAACCGAACAAAGAAAAATAGAAAATGAAATTTATGGCATATTAATTAAGTCACCAACTGTTAAAAGAATTAATAACAATATAGCACAAAAATTAATGTCTGTAAATATCGTGGATCTATTTATTATTGACGACGAATTATGGAAATTACAAAAGATGCAATTAGATTTTTAAATGAATTCCTTTGTAACAAAAATGTATCAATAAATGTAACATTTAATTTAATAAAGACAATATTAGAAAATATTTTAACATACGGGAAGGGGTGGAGTTGGACTATAAGTGAAAATATGTGAGAAAAAAAATTAACAACAGAAATGGATCAACTGAGGAGCATGAGAATATCAGAATTCAGCATATCAGGAATTACTATGTAAGACTATAAATGGGTGTAAAACAGACGGTAATATATAGACTAGAAGCAAGACATTTAAAATGGTATGGGCACGTAAAGAGAAAGGAAGAAGAAATATTGCCATATAATGCTATTAACTGGCAGAAAAAAAAACGAGGAAGGGCACACTTGGCATGGATGAAGTCAACAAAGTCTGCAGAGAAAAGGACTGACAGGAATATTGTGAAAAATAAAGACATTTTTATGTTACAGTAACCGCTATATGTAATTGATATTAAAATATACATCAAAAGATCAACCAAACATCGGCAGACCTAAAAGAAGGTGGACGTAGCAGTTTAAATTATGAGACCGGGACAAGTCAAAAGGCTTAAACCAGCAAAAATGATGATCATAATATGAATTATTTTTTTCTACTAAGCGCTATTGAGGAATATAAAATTTGGAATTTGAAATTATATTTTTATTTACGGTTAAATTATTAATTAACTGAAACTATAGGTATACAGGCGCACGCCTTTTTAATTTACATGCCTACTTTTAAATCTTATTTTCTTTCAAAATTCTACGTACAATGCAATTTTGTATTAGCTTGTTTCAAAACTTTTGTTAATTCATTTCAAATCGGATATCAAAGAAAATGACCATGAACCGTTTTTAGAAATAATGCGCCAATTATGAGGGACATTATTTTATAGGTACATAAACATCTTTTGTAAGACCAAGAATGTTTGACGTAGAAAACATATATAAGTACTCTTCTAGAATGATTAAGAGTTCATACAAACATCTTGTATGATACATACCTATGTAAAATCATTTCCTGTAAAACTTAAGTATTTGATATGAATAATATTAAATATTTATTTTATTGAAAAAAAAGTATTAGGCAATACAAATTATTAAAATATTCATACAAGCTACAATTTTGAAATACAGCAAAAATATATATGCTATTGTGTGTAACAGCTGCTACAAATTTTAAACAGATGTCTAATATACTATGGATTTTCCAATTTCACAATCCAATTTTAATAGATTTCACTGTCTTAGAAAGAGTGCTTCAAACATGGTCATCTGAGGAGAAAATTCTGTGTCCGTTTTTTCATTTGTCAGCCTCCTCTGGAGTAAAGATGTGTGTGATAAATTTGAAATCATAGCTCCATATTTGTTGCTCAATTTGGATCCATCCAAGAGGAAACCTGGGATAGCTGCGAAAGATTTAGCTTTCTAAACGACGCAGTGACTTGGCAGTGTGGCTATGTTTGGCTTCACCTCTGTGGCAGTGACCGACCGGCTGGTTTCTTCAGACCGGGTCTCGTTTAGACGCTTAATTATTGTGGCGACTTGCCAGATGCCCCAAGGGACTTTGATGAATGACGGCTTTTCATTCTCAGGTACAATCAAACACACACAGCTCCGGTGTGAAACAGTAAATGAGATCTTTCAGATACAACCTTTCTTGATAAAGCAATGTCGAAGTGACATTTTTCCAGGGAATACTTCATCTGACCTTGTTTTTTGATGGTGATAAATTAATAACAAGATTCTGACTTAGTCACCAAATTTGCTGTCTTAACCTGTTCAAAAATTGTGTGTTCCATTCATATGGCTTCCAGTACCTGTACTGTAAAAAAACTAACTGTAGAAACGATTATTCTTTTATTTACACCAAATTAATCGGATTAAACATTAGTAAAATGGTCTTATTACTTGCTTATTCGTAAGTAGGAAGTAAATAAGGGAATACACTCAGCTAAAACGATAAACAAAACTTTTAAAAGCTGATCCTTTGCGATTGCCTTTAAAATTCAGTTCTCCTTCCAATGCCAGGGATAAAACAAGAGAGATATAAAACTAATGAGGACTTCTTGTGTTATATATGAATATATAAAATAAAATCCTTCAGATATAATACACCTGTGTCATCGCTTTTCCAATTTTGGAAGCAATTCTGGAACTCTCTTTTCCTTATGAGTTCAGCTACTTTGTTTTTAGCTCACCAATAGTGGCTAAATGACGTCATTTTATGTTCTCTTCAGCCTCGGGAAATGAAAAAAGTCGCAGAGGGCCATGTCTGGAGAATGAGCCGACTAACGCAACATAATCGTTCTGGTATTTGGAAAAAAAAAAAAATCACGAACAAGGGTTGAAATGTGAGCAGGAGCACTATCCACGAGTAGTTTTGTAAAAGTCTTGGTCTTTTCTTCGGATTATTTCATGCAAACAGTGCATTACTTCTAGGTAGTATTCCTTATTGACTGTATAACCGTATGGCAGGACCATTTCTTTGCATCTTCTACATTGTCGTCAGTAATTGATGTGGTAGGATGTCCAGGGGATTGTCGATTTCGATCCTCTTTGAAAAGCTGATACAACTCCATTCCTCTTGCTTACTCATAGTAGATTTGGCAAAAGCTACAGTCAACATTTCGAACAATTTACTCCATTTTTCAAGCAAAATGTAATGCAAATTCGCTGAGCCTTCGAAAACAATTATAATTCTTTTAATTGTAAAAAAAAAAAAAAACAAGTATTTAAAACAGATGAAAATGGAAACATACATCAGTAACATGTGTACCTACACGATAAAATATTTTTTGCAAATCGGTTTATAAAGCCCGCAAAACTAGAAAAAAAAATCGTTACTTTTTGATTACATAACAAATTGTGTTTTGACGAGATTTACATCTTTGTGTGGTAGCTTTTTGTCTATCTCTTACAGTTTACTTGTCAAGAAAAAGTTATTCAGAATTAAGAGAATATAACAGGTCATTCCGAGAAAATTCAAAGCATATTTTTATTTGACATGTAATCATCTTTAATATACGATATTTTAATCAAAATGTTTAGCCGTTTTTGAGAAAATAAAAGTTTTCGAAACTTTTTTCATGTAAAGGGTAGTTTGTGGGGGGGTATTTTTCTCAAAACCTTCGTGTCGTATCGCTGGAATATACTAAACTTAAATAACAAGTTTGATCTTTTCTTTTTGAGCTATTGTATTCCTAGACATGCACACACACACACACATACACACGAACCTTCTTTTTTTAAAATGCTTTTCTTAGGTACATGAGATCCTAAAACGTTATTTCCGGTGAAATCTCGGTATAGCACTTGTGGGTGGAATACAATACCTTCGCTATACATATGCACATAGTACGTGTAAAGAAAGTAAAAAAAAAACTGTTCAGTGCTAAAAAAAATTCTGATGTGTTCCATTAACACGAGTTTCTCTACCTATTCTGCAACAAATTATATTTACAGCTACTCCATGCTAATAATATATACATCAACAAAAATCTGGTATTTCTGTGTAGGTACAAGACAAATAAAGGAATACTATGCTAAAGTGACCAACAAAGTTCCCTTCTCTTTGTTTGACCAGCAGAGAGAAAGAAAGAAAAACAGCAAATAACCACACTCCATTTGAGAAAAGTTAATCTTGCAAAGTAAAACCAATAATAAGGAGCACCTCGGAAATATTTAACTGCCTAAACAATATGTGTATAGAACATAAGTTGCGTGATTTATCGAGAGCTACATGTTTTTGGAGTTAGCTTTTATATACATACATATATATATATATATATCTTACAGTTTACGAGTTTTACAATAGTCATATAGTTATAAAAAGTTCAGATATGATTGCCAGAATTTTAAAGATATGTATTTCTCATAAAGTATATTAAACATATGATATTTTAATGAAAGTACTTAGAGCCATTTTTGAGAAAATAAATATGTTCGAAGTCTTTTACAAATAAAGGACAGTATTGGGTGGGGGAATTTTCTTGAAGATATTCCTGTCGTATGTTGGGAGATGCAGAATATAAATATCAAGTTTGGCATTTAATGACATTTTCGTTTTCATGAAATTTTTGGATGGAATACAAAACTTCCCCTACTATACATAGTAGAGAAAGTAAATATATAATAATGGTTCTACATCTGTTACAAATTAGCGGGAATTTATTCGAAATGAGACTTGCAATTCAGTGGTACTAGAGAATGAAATTTAACTCTATAGTTAATAATAATGAACATAAAATTAATATAATAATCATTAATAACAGTAATAAATAATCTTTATCCTTATATTATACAAGATCCATTTTCAACCATAGTATATTTGATGCAGTCCATAAAGTTTTGAACTTGTAGAAGATTCTACGCTCATATTCGTTCTTATACAGATTGCGACTCAATGAACTGAAAACTTCTTAAATGAGATTATCTCGGATAACTAGAGAGCAATGCCCTATCTCAGATAAATACTGCTTCGCTTGGCTTTCTAGATATTCAGAAGGCTGTCTACGAAAAGAAGTTGATTTCACAGTTTAGGAGTTTATGAGTACAGACACCCAGTAAAAATGTTTGTATTCAAAGCCATTCTTCCTATCATTATCAGTACTGATATTGTTAAGTTTTGGCAAATACGTAATTCCATACTTGGGAATAATTTGATCATCTTTTTACTCTATGAAAACCTCCGTATTTTGTAATATTTGCGATCAATTCCCCATTAAAATTTGCGATAGCAATGTTTTTCTTCTTTTGTAATGTAACCTCCTCTGCAAACACTGGAGCTCTTTTACTAGACTAACTGAATATGCAAGCTGTGGTATTTTAAGTAAATAAATATAAAACAAGCATCATACATACCTAAAGGTCAAAATGTTGTCCACTAGAAGGTACAATACAGGTATAAGCGGCAGGCCAGTGATTGGGACTTTCATAAACAGTAGTGAATTTTGTTTTTTGTTTTTTGTAGCGTTTAACGCTCACTTTTACTACCTTTGGCACCTCAGGAGATCTTTCTTTCAGCCTGAACACTCACCTGAAATTAAAAGAAAAGAAAGACACATTTTAATTTAAGCCAAGTGTATATGATTTAGTGTTTACACAAATTATTGCATCCAGCATAGAACCTTAAGCCCTTGGTTTTGGTTCCGAAGCGCATACATTTACGCACGCACAGAGCAGTGAACAGTATAAAGAGAGGATAGTGGGGACGGGTTTATAGGGTAAACACGCACACGTTGAGGTATAATCAGTTCCAAAAGTAACTCATTTCATGTATTGACATATGCATCGTAATAATTCATAAATCAACACAATAAAGCAATTATTTCATAATATGATTAGTAAACAAAATTGCCTTGTATTTTATAAATAAAAGTATAAGGCTTGATGACACAAAAAATCAGGATATTAATATGCAAATCTTTGAAAAGATAATGAGCTTAAATCAACTAAACTCACTCAGAATTCATTGCACTGAATTACAAGATATATCTTTACTGTATAGAAAGAAAAGGCTCTCCTTTTGTCACTCAAAATATGTTTGAATAATCCACAAATTTTATCGGTGTCTAACGTCTACCCTTTCGTATTTTCGAAATTTTACAGTCTGCGCTCACTTTCAGTGTTCACTGGTTTAACTACTAGTAAGAACTGAATGAATCCAGGTAGTGAGCAATGCTAAATAGTGCAGCACATTTCGAAACGGGCTGTAGAGACCTGGCCTACTCCATCACGTCACAATTAAACTTTTTCTTACTGTTTATAAAAACATTTTAGCAGATAACTATGGTCCACGCAGAAGTTAGACGAGGGTTCATTTCTGAGGCCAGAACATATTGCGCTAAGAGGTAACCACCTGATATCAAGATCGCCGATTATAAACTCTCTCGTACAGATGATTTTAAGTTTGGTTAAAGCAACAGCCCGATGTTAGTAGTTTGCTGGCATATAAAAGCACTCCTGCGGGGGCAAATTTCCCATGGGACTGATATAATCCTGGTAATTGACGTCGTCGTTAGCAAACAAACAACATTTATCCAAAAGGAAGGGGTGAGATAAAAGCTCGGATCAAGTAGGGGCAGGCGTGGATATTGCAGGGTCCCTAAAGTTCAAACAAGGAGACACCTCCCAGCGGTCGCTCGACAACAGGAAGTATCCTTGTACTGTAGCAGAGAAGGAGAAAACTGATTTATGGAGCACCTCACGCCACCAAACAACTCAAAGTCCGGGTATACGTACTAAGTCCATAGTCTTAACAAACTTATTTCCAAGTAGTTAGACTTTGCTTACTAGCAAAACAAAACCAACGTACACTCCTAGATATTTTAAATACATCTGGAAATACATATCTTAAGATGGGGCCTTTCCCCTGACTACGCCCATGTCTTCCACCCGTTTGCTATGCTCTTGAAAGCGTATTAGACAGACCACGTTACCCAAGGGAAGGAAATGGACATGAAACGTAGATTGTGACAAATGAAGCCCTGAGTGAGCCCTATGCTTTCTGATTGGCTAGTAATCCAACCTCTCACCGGGTGATACAAAATTAGATTAACCTTTTCTCTGCGCTACATACTGAGGTTCTAATGCCAAGGAAATTCACGCACGTGGTCGACTAAAATAATACTGCTAGTATTAATAAATACTCTTCTGAGGGAGCGGAGTTGAGGGATGAAGGGGGGTTCGCCCAATCGGTTGGCTTTTGTTACTCGCGTAGTATGTTGTGCCAGAATGGTAGCTATAACAATCGTAGTAAGACCCGATAAACCGTCAAATGTTCACATTTTCTGTAAAATCACAGCGCCAGGCGTATTGTTAATGTCTTTGAGTGTAAAAATGACACTTTTGCACCATGTAATCCTGAATCAGAAACCTTCAAAACGCGTGATTCTATTACACACTCTCTAATGGCTTTGCACTGGGACTGGACTGGACTATTGAGCAGAGGGGATTCCACATGTAGCATGTAGAAAAAAAATTGTCATTGGGGTTACAAAACTAAAAAATATGACGTGTTACATTCACATGACTTGCTCTATATCTATGCAACAAATTATTGTTAAAAAGTTTATGCTTCTATTTACTTCATGGTAATCAAGGAAAAATTAGCAAAAATAATTATATTACATGCTTCCTTCTAAGTAGAAGCGAAATAAGGCAGTGCCATGAGTTAAAATGGCAGTCAAAAGCTGGTTGTTATGTAACTGAAGCTCCTTTGTTTGTATGGACAGGAGTTAACAAATTCCTGTGTGAGAAAAGTATAGTTTTTTACAGCTCAAACCAAAAACAGAAATATCTCAAAAACGACCAACTCCACGAAAAAAAATGTATACAACATAAATTGTGTGTTTTAACATGCTTTACATTTTTCGTGGTGTAAGTTTTTGTCCATCTCTTATGATTTAGCAGTTATGGAAAATTCCGTAAAATGCATCCAGAACAAAGCAGTCTTCAGAGGCTATTCCCTGAAAATTTAAGATATACATTTTATTTGTCAGGTAAATATCTTTAATATACGACATTTTAATCAAAATCATTAGAGCCATTTTTATGAAAATCAAAATTTTCGAAAAAAGTTCCATGTAAAGGGTAGTTCGGGTTGGGGAAATTTTTCTCAAAATCTTCGTGTCGCATCCCTGGAAGATACTGAACCTAAATACCAAGTTTGATATTTTACCGACTTTTCATTTTTCAGTTATCGTCTTCACAGGCACACGAACACAGGGACACACTCACACAAGGACGCACACGCACCTTTTTCTGAAAATGCTTTTTTTGGATACAGGGGTCCCTAAAACATATATTTCTGGTGAAATTTCGGTATCGAATTTTTGGATGGAGTGCAATACCTTCTGTATACACTATGTACTTAGTACGTATAGGGACTAATACAAATTGGGTGGGGCAAAGAAATATATATTTTAAAATTGGGTATGAAACAAAGGTCGGGAATAGCGCGGCTCAGGTTGGGAGGGTGGAAAAACCTGATAGTTGATAAGCTGGTAGGCGGATTTTCCCATTATATGGGTATCAGGAAGACTGAACTCATATTTTGGCAGTTTGCGTGCAGATGGAGGATATTAGGAAAAAATTATTGCCGGAAGTATTTTTAGCTTCAAACAGACGAAGGACAGCATTCTGGGATTTGATTCTAAATAGTCAAAACTGGCTAATCCTGGGCACATACTTAATGGTAGTTCGTGCACTAAGAGATGAAATATTTGTGTAAATATTCAACAGTTTTATTTGCTGTTTGAGTAATATATATGTATGAATGCGAGGTGTGGTTGTGAGTGTAAGTGTGTGTGCGTGTGTGTGTGTGTGTGATATAGAGTACTCTTTTTTTTATTGTTCTGCGGTTCTGTTGTCGTAGCGCGCGAGCGTGTGTCTGTGTGTGTATTTCCAATGTTGTACAGATATATAAAATAGATATGCAGGTAATATTTTAAATTCAATCATTTTTAGGCAGCATGTACGGTCACCCGACCCATGCGACTGCGTGACGCAAATATTGTATTATTGTAGACTTAATATCAACATAATAATAATAATAATAATAATAATAATAATAATAATAATAACACTACCACTACTATAGAGCTATTGTATGTTAGACCCATGGGTAGAAATGCAAGATGAAGGTAGACATCAGTTGCGCCGAGCAAGTGCGTGATCGAAATGAGCCCTTTACGATGCACATAGTTCTTCATCTCTCCGCTAGGTTTCATCAGGCAGCCGCCAGCCCACTTGATTTCCACTCTGGTCACTCCTTAGCATGCTACCTCAGCAGGAAGAACATCAGTTACAAAGCGAAATGTCAGCATCGCGGCCGCAACACTACCACCGGCACTTCTGCCTGGATAAACCGGATTGAAAGGAATAGAACTTCGGGGGATAAAAGAAACCTTCCCAGCATTCGCCTGGTGACCCCCAAGAAAAACTCGAACAAAAAAACATGGGTCAAAAAGTTCGGTCATGGGAAGCGAAAACACGACCTCTCGAATGCGCGTCTTGCACGTTACCGTGGAACCAGCTCGCTAAGTATCACACCGGGATGGTGAAGACTGGTGACAAGGGTAAACCACTACAATATAAGCCAGAGTGAGCAGTTGACATGGTTTAAACCCACGACCTCCCAAATGCGCACCATTAACGAAACCGTCTGAGTTATCTCACTCGCTATTAGTTAAACTTAATAGAAGTTAATTATGTTATTTGACAAGCCCCTTCTAAACATTAACTCTTGGTGCTAAATTTTGTTTCAAGTTGTTATAATGCTAACAAAATTAGAAAGATGTCACTGTAATACTTTAAATTAAAAGGCAAAAATGTGCTCTATTCACATGCCTTTCTCTACTAATATTCGTACAAAAGAGCATTCTTCTAAATCATGTTAATCGAGATACACATAACTAGAAATTATATTATTAATTAGTTCTTTATAAGTACATAAGAAAAATATCTAATGTGTTCCAATCACATGATTTTCTCTACATTTCTGTTACAAATTATTATTAAAAAGCTTACTCTTTTATTTAATTCATGCTAATGAAGATAACGCTATCAGAAATGGTCATATTACTTGTTTTTTAGTAAAAGAAAGGAAATAAGGGAGTACATTGGGCTAAAGAGATTGTCAAATATTTACAATTGCTAAGTGATTTGTATTCCCTTGTCTGTATGGCCAGGAGTTGACTAATTCTCTTACAGAAAAGTAGCAGTATTTTAAAGCAAAACAAATAACTAGGGATATTACAGAAATGGTCAGTTATACCAAAAAGCATATAATTGACATAGATTGAGTCTTTAAATACAATCTAGATCTTGTGTCGAATATGTTTTAGTGTATCTCTTACGGTTTACAAGTTATACAAATTTAGCAAAATTCATACAAAATAAAAAGGTCCTCAGAAACTATTCACAAAATATGATATATATATATATATATATATATATATATATAACAATATCCTAAGTATATGGCATTTTAATCAAAACCGTTAATCGTTTTTGTCAAAATCAAAATTTCCGAAAAATGATTCCATAAAAAGATCAGCTGGAGGTATGGGGATTTATTTTTTGAACACCTTTGTGTCGCATCCTTGGAAGATATTGAACTTAGATATAAAGATTGGTATTTAACCGACCTTTAATTTTGAGCTCTCCCTGCCCACAGGCTTACACACAGACACATGGAAATGTTTCTAATAAGACTTTTGGATTCAGAGGATGTCAAAACATGTATTTCCAGTAAAATCTCGTTTTGGAACTGTAGGGTGGAATACAATACCTGCTCTATCCATATTCTACATATGTGCTAGAGTAAAGTAATGAAGGATTACCCTATAATAAAGCAATAACTAAATCTGTCGCTAAGCCATATCGTTTAAATTCGGTTCTTTTGAGGGGTTTTCCCCCTTTATTTCTTCTTTTTGCACTTCAACATCCCTTAATTTGGTAGATCATATTGGACATGAATGACATGGATGAAATGTTACTCACTTGAGCCCGGGGTCCATGAAGTTTAATGCTACTTGACCTTGCTTTTTCAGGTAAGAAAAACTTGGCAACCAAAAACCAAACAAATTCCGAATAACCCAATCTAAACAAAATTTAAAATCGAAACTTCTGAAATGTGTGGCAGACTAATTGCGGTTCTTTTTGCATTACTAGTAGTAAAACAAAATAAAAGCGAGGACTGCTTCCGTGGTCGAGTGGACAGCGAGCTGACTTCTCATCCGGAAGTCCCGGGTTCAATTCCTGGCTAGGGTGAGGAATGTTAACCAGAATTATTCCCTCTCCCCAGCATCTACCAATGCACTCAGACGTCATCTGTTAGTAGCATCCCGTACTGTGTACAACGTGTTTTCAAATGTATGTATTGCAATAACGGTATTTTCAGTTATTCGGAATATATAAAATAGTTGATATGACTGCTGAAATGACCCTCATTTATACTGCTGAAGATAGACAATCCTTAAGGAATCTAACCTCTAGAGTGAAAAGTTTTATTGAAATTACAATGATAGAGAAATAGTTTTATATACACTCTGTTTTTACCACCACCACCACCACCACCTCCACCACCTCCACCTTGACCACCACCACCACCATCACCACCACCTCCACCATCACCACCACCGCCGCCCACCACCTCCATCATCACCACCACCGCCGCCCACCACCACAACCACCACCACCTCCACCATCACCACCACCACCATCACCGCCGCCGCCCACCACAACCACCACCACCACCACCGCCGCCCACCTCCACCACCACCCACCACCACCACCATCACCACCATCACCACCACCATCACCAGCACCACCATCACCACCACCATCACCACCACCACCACCACCATCACCACCACCGCAGCCCACCACGACCCCAACCACTGCCACACCACCTCCACCATCACCGCCGCCGCCCACCACAACCACCACCATCACCGCCACCGCCCACCTCCACTACCACCACCCAACCACTACCACACCACCTCCACCTCCACCTCCACCTCCACCTCCACCTCCACCACCATCACCACCTCCACCACCACAAACACCACCCAGCCACTACCACCACCAAAACCACCACCACCATCTCCACCATCACAACCACCACCATCACCTCCACCACCACCTCCACCACCACCACTACCACCACCACCACCACCACCACCTCCACCTCCACCACCACCACCTCCACCACCACAACCACCACCATCACCTCCACCACCACCTCCACCTCCACCACCACAACCACCACCACCACTACCTCCACCTCCACCACCATCACCACCACAACCACCACCACCACTACCTCCACTACCACCTCCACCACCACCACCTCCACTACCACCACCACCACCACCACAACCACCTCCACCACCACCACCACCTCCACCACCACAACCACCACCACCACCAGCTCCACCATCACCATTTCCACCACCACAAATACACGGAAATATATTGTAATCATTGTTTCTCTGAAAAAAAAAAAACTATTTATATATTTATTTTAAATTTCTTTGCTCTAAAAGTTTCAGAAGAATATAACGGTGTCCTTTTCGGCGTATGTTTATATTTTTCTTTATTTTATTATTTAAATCTAGTGGTGTTATTGTCTGCAGAATATTTGTTGTTTCTTTTACTGTGTTCGTAATCCTGTCACCAGCTTTTAAAAATTAATTTGAGTCTGATCGTATTGCTTTAATCCATTATTCAGGTTTCACTTCCACATAGCTGATATAAAATAATTACAGTTGGTGCACTCTGTGATATGTTCCTATGCCACTACTAGATTTCTCTGATGGCTGAGGTGCAAAATCGATATAAGTCGAACTATCACTATATTTATATATTAGCCTATTTCACCCCTTAAGAGGTAAGGCCTTCACTTATGCCAGGTTAGCTCAAAATACTAGCTGATGATAAGAAGTACTCTTCACTCTTGCCTACACAGTACACAATTTTTACGTTTTACACTACACATTAAACCTGTGAAATTTCTTCCGTAGTACTTTCTCTTTCTTTCTGTCTCATATATATATATATATATATATATATATATATATATATCATATTTTACATTAAAATTTATGGAGTTCTTTCCACACTTCTCTGTCACTCGCACATCTGGATACAGCTGAGTGATTTCTGCTTAAAGATGTCCGCCCATCTAGTCATCTGCCTATCCATACATATTTGTCCTGCTCTGGGATCCCAAATGAGAATTCTGTAATTCCGTCTGTTGTCATATATCCTTACAACGTGGCCTCCCCATTTCCATTTATGAAACTCTGCCACAGTAAGTACATCTCCTATACCCGTTCTCCTGTTTATGCCCTCCCTGGGCAACAACTGTAACAGTTTCCTCTCCATTTCCCTTCATGTTCTCTTTTGGCCACCATGTTTGACAACCATATAGTAAATATAAATGCTATTACTTATCTCTCTATTACCTATGCCAATAGAATGAACTTCAATTTGTTATCAGTTAGGATATATTTCATGCTTCAAAACTTATTCAAGGCTTTTCCAATTTTTCTTTTAATACTTTTTGAATTCTCCTTCAATTAGCGATTAGGTGCATTCTTATTAAAATTTCGTTTATTTTGTTCATATTTTCTTTCCATTTCTGATTTGTTTACTATTTTATATCATAATTATATATAAATTATACACACAATTTATATACGGGGTTGGAACTTTATCTACAAAAGAGATACACATCAACAAGTTTTACTGTCTTTCACCAGCATTGTGTACTCCGGAAGCCAAAAATGTGGAAGTCGCAGGATATTCTTAGGAGCATCGGTTTTCATAGTTTGAATAGAACAGCCTATTACCTGACGAATCTCTGGAACAGTTCTGAAGCGAATGCCACGAAGTAGTTCCCTTTATTATCGGAATCAAGTCAAAGTCTCAAGGGCCGTGGGGTTTATGGGAAGTATGGTAGATAGGTCAGCATCTTTGAGGCCCATAGAGCAAACACATCAGCCACAGTTTGCTGTATAAGGTGAACATTGTCATACAAAATGACGGCAGAGTTCTGCAGACTCTGCTAATGGTATCCTACAACTTCCACATCGTTGGGATTTGGGTTGTACACAATGCTGCTGATTACTTTAAAGGCACGTTCGCTTTGTGACACGGTTCTCTTTTGTATCAGCTGTAAATAAATAGTTGTCAGTATTATTAAAGTTCCAACACTTGTACCCCCCCTCTCTCTCTGTTTGTGGTATATATATTTACACACATACCTAATTCCTCTCGAATTTCTTCATTTATTAAATCTCGTCGGCTGCCTTATTTTATTCTTCTTAGAAACCTATTTTACGCTATCTCTTTCTTTTAATGTCTGGAGTTCACTTCCATACATGAGCACTCGGACTGCAATTTATAACATTTAAATTTGGTTTCTCTTATTTTACAGTTCTTGATATAGACCCCCATATCTGCTCATACTTGTTTATCTTGTTTTTTAAGTCCTTGTCTTGTTCAAACTTACTTCACACACCAAGCCCAGATAATTAATATTCGAGAGATGTTTCAGGCTTTTGCTTTCAATATTTATTATTAAACTTACCATTAAATACATTTTATACACGAAACATTTGAGACTCTCTTCATTATCGTGTACTAATATTGCTACATTATCAATTTAAAAATCACATTTAATTTATAATTTCTATTAGGTTGTATTCCTTCTTTCACTTCCTTTTACCAAACGTTAATCCAATCGGCCACGAATGTAATATATAACGTTGGTGAGAGGTAATATCCCTGACTAATACCTTGGTTTACAGATATTACTTTCTCTAGCAGTATGTATAATAGACATAATAGATAGACAAGTAGTCCAAGAAAACATTCGAAACCGAGATTTCAGCGGGAATTTATGTTTTAGTGTCCTCTGAATATAAAAAAATGCCTTTTTAGAAAAAGGTATGTGTGTGTGTGTGGCTGTAGGCAGCATAACTCAACAGCTAAAAGTAGGTTCTATACCAAACTTAGTATTAAACTTCAGTATCATCCAAAAATGCAACACAGATATTTTCAGAAACATCTCCCCCACCTACAGCTACCCTTTATATGGAATATGCTTCTAAAATTTTGATTATTAAAAATTGCTCTAAAGACTTTCATTAAAATGCCATATGTTTTAGATAATTTCATAACAAACAAAGCATATAACTTGAATTTTCTGGAAATATCCTCCGAGATCTCTTGATTCTCGATGACGTTTATAACCTTGGTATAAATGGAAAACCATAAAATCTCGTAAAATACGCAATTTATTATTATTATTATTATTATTATTATTATTATTATTATATATGTGTATATATATATTGTTTTTTAAATCAAACTGTTTCCGATATGTTTACTTTCTCTACACGTTCCATGTACATAGTGTATAGAGACGGTATTGCACTCCACCCAAAATTTTGATACGAGATTTCACCGGAAATATATGTTTTAGGGTCCCTTGTATCCAAAAAAAGCATTTTCAGAAAAAGATACATGTGTGTGTGCGTATGTCCGTCTGTGAACACGATAACTTGGTATTAAAGTTTAGTATATTTCAACGATGCGACACGAAGATTTTGAGCAACATCCCCCACCCATAACTACCCTTTACATGAAACTTTGTTTTAAATTTTGATTTTCTCAAGAATGGCTCTAACGACTTTGATTAAAATGTCGTATAATAAAAGACATTTACCTGACAAATAAAATGTATGTCTTGATTTTCTGGGAATAGTCTCTGAAGACTACTTTATTCTGGATGAATTTTAGGTAATTTTGCATAACTGTTAAACCGTAAGAGATGGACAAAAGCTTACTAAAACAAAAAATATAGAGCACGCTAAAACACACAATTTATTTTATATACATTTTTTTCATGGAGTTGATCGCTTTAGATATATTCCTATTTTTGGTTTCACCTTTAATAAACTTAAACTTTTCTCATACAAAAATTTGTCAACTCCTGTCCATATAAACAAAGGAGCTTCAGTCACATAGCAACCAGCTTTTGACTGCGAATTTAACCTATGATACTCCCTTATTTAGCATCTACTTACAAGACAGCAAGTAATAAGACTATTTCTGCTAATTTTTTCTCGATTAGCATGAAGTAAATAGAAGCATAAGCATTTAAACAAATTGGTAAAAAGCTGCTTCGTGTGGAATATAATGGGGAGAAAATTTGTAAAGTTTTGTGAGAAAAACTGGTTTAAAGTTCAGTGCGTCTATTAATTAGTATGTGCTTATTTGTTTATACCTTCACTTAACTGGTAATTAAAGTTCATCAAGTGGAAAATGCGAACCATTTTCTTAATGTTTTTAATTAATGTTATTTTATTATAAAATATGTTTGTCCTTTACACAGCTACAGAGAGCTGTATTTTCAGAGCGCTGTCACCACCACCACGGAAAAACGCCATCACCTCAGTCCTCGCCGACCTGGTATGTGAGTCATCCATATTGCCAATCTAATTGTTGCGATAGGTATAATTACACATTTCCAGGGAGAAGTAATGTGTATAAATAGTTGGATGAGGTATATATATATAAATATATATAAAATTGGCTTTGGTAGTATGCCTATGCGCAGAAGCGGCAGCTGATGTCTAAAGGATACGTTTATAAGCTGTGAGCTGTCTCAGGCGTTGCTTTGTCTTCCTGTTGTGAAATATGTTGCAATATGTGTGTTGTGTGTACTTTATTAGGGATGTTATTCTCTTAATAGTCCACGGAAATGCCTGGCAACAAATCCTCGGTTGAACAGCGTATTACTTTCTCTACACGTACTACTATGTACATAGTGTATAGAGCAGGTACTGCATTCCACCCACAAATTCAATACTGAAATTTCAGTGGAAATACAGGTTTTGTATCCCCCTGAATCCAAAAAAAAAAAAACATTTTTAAAAAAGGTCCGTGTGTGTCTGTGGAGAGCATACCTCAAAAACGAAAGGACCGTTAAATACCAAAATGGTATTTAAGTTTGGTATCTTCCAAGGATGCGACACGAAGATTTTCAAGAAAATCCCCTACCCCCAACTTCTCTTTACATAGAACTTTTTTCGAACATTTTGATTTTGTCAAAAATGGCTCTAACGATTTTGATTAAAATCTCTTATATTTAAGATATTGATATGGGAAATAAAATGGATATCTTGAATTTTCTGGGAATAGCCTCTGAAAACTAATTTATTCTGTACGAAATTTACGGAATTTTGCATAACTGCTAAACCGTAAGATGGACAAAAACTTACCACACAAAATATGTACAGCACATTCGAACACACAGTTTATGTTATAAACATTTTATTCGTGGAGTTGATCGTTTTAGAGATACTCCTTGGTTTTTTTGGTTTTCTTTCAGATTTGAAAAACTTAATTTTTCTCATACAGGAATTTGTCAACCCCTATCCATACAAACAAAGGAACTTCAGTCACATACCAACCAGCTTTTTACTATCTCTTTAACCTATACTACTTCCTTATTTCGCTTCTACTTACAAGGAAGCAGGTAATATAATATTTCTGCTATTTTTTTCTTGATTAGCATGAAATAAAGAGAATCATAAAGTTTTTAACAATAAGTTGTTGCAGAGGTACAGAGATAGTCATGTGAATGGAACACATCAGATTTTGTTTTTATATATGATACATACGTGAAAATTGAATCATGAAGACAGGTATGTAAACAATTTCAGCAGCAATTGTCTGGGTATCCAGGTCCAAATAGAGTACTGTGTTATGTTTGATCAATAAATTTAGAATAACGGCATATCAAAACCAAGAATGTGCAAACGATGTATTCTAACGAAAAGAAAGCTAGACGTAATTGTTGCTACATACGAACGCTCAACTAAAAATTCTCTGCCTATTGTAATACTAAAACCATGGTATGTGAATATAGTGCAGAAGTTTTGAACTTCACGCAAGAAGAACTTGTGGATGTGACGGTAATTTCATCCGACAATATCCAAGAGGCTCCTTAGCGCGTTGGTAGCGCAGCTGCTTACCAAGCGGGAGACTTGGGTACGATTCCCAGTACCGGCGTGGGGATTTTTCCCCCGCTGTGCGACCTGGACCGGGGTGCACTCAGCCTCATGAGGTCTCTGGGGAGGGGGCCGATTCAGGAGCTACCTGATGGAGAAGTAGCGGCTCCAGTTCATGAGGACCGCATTAACCGGCCGGGAGGGATTCGAGGCGCTGACCACGTCTCATCCTCCAATACTGCACCCCATCCATTACATCTGTCATGGACCGAGATGGGGGACGCAGCGGCCGGGCGGCAGAGCGGTAGGCCAAGGTGTCTCCCTCACATTCAACTGGTCATGAGTTCGAATCTCGCTTAGGGTGAGTTACCTGGATGAGGTATTTTTTTGGGGGGGGGGGTTCTCTTATTCTGGGAAGACGAATGTAGAGTAATTTTAACCTCCGTGGACCCCGAGATCATTTGAGCAGCATTTCACCAATTTCATTCATCGTCCTATATGACTAACTAGGTTAAAGGCCGTTAAGCCAAAAAAATCTGATATGTTCCATTCACATGATTTTCTCTACATGTCTGCAACAAAATATTCTATTTACTTCATCTAATCGAGAATAAATTGGCAGAAATAGTTTTATTACTTGCTTCCGTGTAAGCAGAATCTAAATAAGGGAGTTCCATAGGTTAAAGTAATACCCAAAAGCTGGTTGCTATGTGAATGAAGTTCCTTTGTGTGTATAGACAGGAGTTGACAAATTCCAGTATGAGAAAAGTATGTGTTTCAAAGCTGAAGCCAGAAACAAAAACGATCATCTCCACGAAAAAAAAAAAAAAAAAAAATATATATAACATAAATAGTGTGCTCTAACGTGCTCTACATTTTGCGTGTTTTAAGTTTTCGTCCATCTCTTACGGTTTAGCTCTTATGCAAAATTCCGCAAAATTCATCCAGAATAAAGTAGTCTTTCAGAGGCTATTCCCAGAAAATTCAAGATATACATTTTATTTGTCACGATATTTTATACGATATTTTAATCAAAATCGTTAGAGCCATTTTTAAGAAAATCAAAATTTTTAAAAAAAAAATTCCATGTAAAGGGTAGTTTGGGGTGGAGGGATTTTTTTGAAAATCTTCGGGTCGCATTCTTGGAAAATACCAAACTTAAATACCGAGTTTGGTAGTTAACGGTCTTTTCGTTTTTGAGCTATGTTGCCCACAGACACGCATACACACACATAAACACACACAGACATACACACACACGGACATTTTGCTAGAAATGCCTTTTCGGATTCAGGAGGTCTCAAAACATATATTTACAGTGAAATCTCGGTATCGAATTTTTGGGTGCAATACAATACCTTCTCTATACACTATGTACATAGTACGTATAGAAAAGGTAAAAAAGTTCAAGAACGTTTTTGCGCAGATGGATACCATTTTCAACCACGCTTATAACGTATAATACTCGTGAGTAAGTAATGTGGGAGTTAGGAAACGGAAAATCCCGCAGTCTAGTAAACTGTGTGCGGAGCACACATTCGCGCGATCCCGACCTTAGCATAAAACGAAGTTACTGCATTTATTATAATTGAATTTTGGTTTTAAATAGAAACAAAAAAACCTTATGTGCTCCATTCACATGACTTTCTCTGTATTTCAGTAACACATTATTGTTAATAAGCTTATTCTTCTATCTACTTCATGGTAATCGAGATAAACATTAGGCAGAAACTGTTTTATTACTTAGTTCCTCGTAAGTAGATGGGAAATAAAAGGCATATACTAGGCTAAACCGACAGAATGTTTTAAAATGTGGTTGCTACGGTATAGAAATCCGTTTCTTTGCATGACCACGTGTTGACAAGTTCCCGCATGAGAAACGTTTAAGGATTTTATAACTGAAACCAACAACAAGGAATATCTCGAAAACGGCGAAATCCACGAAAAAATTTATGTGACATAAATTGAGTGTTTTAATAAGCTCTATATCTTATGTTGTGTTAGCCTTGGTCTATCTCTTACTGTTACAAGTTATGCAAAATTCCGCAAAATTCATTCAGAATAAAACATGTCCTCAGAGGCTATGCCAAGAAAACTCAAGATATACAGTTTATTTGTCATGTATATATCTTTAATATACGACATTTTAATCAAAATCATTAGAGCAATTTTTGAGAAAATCAAAATTTTCATTGTTGTTTCCATGTAAATGGAGTTGGGGTGTGGGAGTTTCTTGAAAGTTTCGTGTCGCATCCTTGAAAGAAGCTTTGAGCCATGCTGTCCCCAGATACACACGCACTGGCAGACAGACACACGGACATCTTTCTAAAAATGCTTTTTTTTTTTTTTTTTTTTTTTTTTTTTTTTTTGATTCAGTGGATCTTAAAACATATATTTCCGGTGAAATCTCGTATCGAATTTTTGGGTGCAATACAATACTTCCTCTATACGCTATGTACATAGTACGTGCAGAGAAAGTAATATCTACAGTGGTGAACGTATTTATGACACAATAATTTTGTGAAACATACGCATCAGGTTGACCTGAATATCCTCGGTATTCTATGCTGATTGGTCTGCTGCATCCCTGAGGTTTTATGGCAGACTATAACGCGTATCTAAATGGTAGAAAGTTCACGTCTGTTCTGATCATAGAAACCCGTTATAGTACAACACGAAGGCTCTTCATTATGTCACCTGGTGCAAGGCTTTTGAATGAAACATTTCCTGGAAGATAGGGCTGTCGTGAATGTGCATTTATTGCGTGTTCGTGCAGATAAAAGGGTGTTAAGAAATCTGTTTATGTCACCATTAGTCACGATATGGATCTATAAAAGGGTAAGCTGTCAAGATTTAAGTCTAATGGATGTTGCGAAATATATTTCTTTGCAACGTAACCAAAATATCTTAGTTTGAAGGAGAATTTGTTCTAAGTGTTGTTGTGGTTATCAATCTCAAAATAAAAATAAATCCTTCATATTATGATTTTATTTAGAGTAACATTAGCAGCAGTAATAAAGCCATTAGTGTTGGTAACTTGATTATTAATTATTACACATGTAATAGGTGGTAATCTTTTCCCTTCAAGAAAAAGCATGGTATTTCTTTAGAGCGAGAGAAGAAAATAAATAGCAGGAAATGTTATCTCCAACATATAAATAAACGTTTCCACTGGATCTTCACATTAGCACCAGTGACTCCATATACATGCCACGTTTATTAGTTCAGCGAATCCCTTGTCTCAAAGGGGAGGTACGGAATTGAACCTTGGGCTGCATGCATTGCCAACTTCGTAAGTAGATTGATGTACTAGGCGATGTAGAACTAAATGTTTTTAACCTAGACAATGACTACGTTCTTTGCAAGCGTGATGGTAGTGACTACCGATAACAGAATTTGCATGATTGATTGCTAATTCCGAACTGGAATATAAGTTACCTAACAGCATAAGTGCTGCGATTGCAAGTTTACGACGCACGTGAATGTTCCAATCTAAATATTGGAAACGTACGATATAAGTCCCATTTCACTAAGTGACCTCGAAACTGTTGATATCCACCGCTTCTATTTATCGTAGATAGTTCTCTGCAAGAGGTAATATGTGATAAACTCACTACCTAGTATCGGCGTCATGTGCGGACAAACAATTGGCGTTAAAGGCTGAATAAATCTGAAGACCTCATACAAATAATCAAAGATTACCAAATTGTTACTTTTTGAATAAAGCAAAGAGAGAAAATTTACTCGATGCTCCTGCGGATAGGTTACTGTGTGTTGTGCAGAAACCAAAAACAAACAATTCTTTCAGTGTTGTGGCAACATTTTCGGTTTGAAATATGTAATTCACCTTTCATAGGTCAATATACCTATTAGAGGGTCATGATTGGTAAAACAATGGCTGTATTATGTCTCTTGAATTATTATTTATATTTCTGATACGAACGTATTCATATTTTCATAGGTTTGGTGGTAAATAGTGGTTTTAACATAATTGCAAAAATGATAATTATTACAGTATTAACATAGTAAAACAACAAGCTCCTTAGCTTAGTTAGCAATAAATATGAACAAGTATTTTGATAATTAACTGGTATTGAATACAATTTGAAAGAAACGTTCTTCTGTTGTTAATTGTCGTGCTCACTTGCATAAATTTCATAATGATGCTGCAAGTTCTGAGCAGAATTTTCTGAGAGCAGAACTTTGCCGCAAACTGAAGTCTTGTTCTACCATTTTCTCTATATAAAAGATATTTCTCCTAGTCAGGCGTGCACATAGGAGTCAATGGCTTGCGTTGTTTTATATTCCCGACATTATAAACTGACACACGTCACACTGTACAAGTAAGAGAGACAATCCCTGCTGTCACGTGCTTACAGTAAGCTTCTGCACAAAATAAGGCCTGATATAAACAAAAGGAGTTTCTTATTTGCAGGTTGGTTTTACAAACAAACAAAGTAATATCAATTTTACATGCCACTGTGCAATTTGCTCCTTCTAAGGCATATTTTTACTTTCTTACAAGTAATATGTACATAGTGTGCAGAGAAGGCAAAAATCCGATACCGAGAAATCACCAAAAACACATGTTTTGGGACCCCCTGAATTAAAAAAAAAATGTGTTATGTTACATTCACATGACTTTCTCTAGCTCTTCTACAAACTTCTTACATAAGATTATTCTTCTTTCTGCTCCGTGCTAATAGAGATAAACATTTGTAGAATGTTAATTTTATTATTTAATTCCTTATAAGTAGGAAGAAAATAAGGGAATACACCAGGCTAAACCGATACTCAAATGTTTTAAAAGCTGTCATGCGATTGTCATTGCAAATCGCTTCGTTGCTTGTACAGGAGTAGAACAAAAGAAAAAACGGACACTTACTTTGTGAGAAAAGTATAAGTACTTCACAACTGAAACCAATAACAAGGAATATCTCAGAAAAGGTTACCTCCACGACAAAAATATACAGGAGATAAATTGTGTGTTTTGACGAGATCTACATGTTCTGTGTAGTAAGCTTTTGTCTATCTCTTACGGTTTAGCAGTGAAACAAAAGTAGGCAAAATTCATTCAGAATAAAGAGATCTTCAGAAGCTATTTCCAGAAAATTAAAGATATACATTCTATTTGGGATATAAATAGCTTTAATAAACGTGATTTTCACCAAAATCGTTACAGGCATTTTTTAAGAAAATCAAAATTAACCAAACATTTTCTATGTTAAGGGTAGTTTGTGGTATGGGGTTTTTCTTGAAAATCTTCCTTTCGCATCCATAGAAGATACTAAACATAAATACCAAGTTTGGTATTTAACGGTCATTTCATTTTTGAACTAGGTTGTCCTCAGACAGACACACGGACCTTTTTCTTAAAATATTTTTTCGCACTCAGGAGACCCCAAAACACATATTTCCGGTGAAATTTCGACATCGAATTTTTGGGTGGAATACAGTACTTCTCTATCCCTATGTACGTTGTACATGCGGGGTAGAGAAACTAAAATAATATGATGTTTTCCATTCACATGCATTTCTCTATAACAAATTATTGTTAAAAAAACATATTATCCTATCTACTTTATGATAATCAAGATAAACATTAGCACAAATTTTCTAATTACTTGCTTCCTTGTAAGCAGAAGTAAATTACGGGAATACACTAGGCTAAAACGACAGTCAAATGTTTTAAAAGCTGGTTGTCATGCGGTGGAAATCCGGTTCTATGTAGAAGTTTACAGCTTTACATATGAGAAACGTTAAAGTATTTTAAATCTGGAACAAATAATTTCTCAGAAATGATCAATTCCCAAAAAAAGGACATATATGACAAAAATTATGTGTTTTAGCGTGATCTACACTTTTTGTGTAGCAGGTATTTGTCCAACTCTTACGGTTTACCAGTTACGAAAAATTCAACAAAATTCATTCTTTTGAGGCTATTCCCAGAAAATTCTAATATAATATTTACTTACCGTGTAAATACCTTTAATATATGGTAACTGAATCAAAATCGTTACAGCCAGTTTTTAGGAAATCAAAATGTTCGAACTTTTTTCCATGTGAAGGGTAATTTAGGGGAGGGGGAGGATTTATTTCAAAATCTTTGTGTCACATCCCTGAAAGAAAGTAAACTTAAATACCAAGTTTATTATTTTACCGACTTTTTGCTTTTGAGTTGTGTTCATAGACACACTGACACACACACACACACAAACGGACACACACACTGACACAACGAACCTTATACAAGGGGACTTTAAAACGTATATTTCCGGTGCAATCTCGGTATCGAATTTTTGGATGGAGTGCAATACCTTCTCTATACACTATGTATATAGTGTGTGTAGAGAAAGTAAAAAGCATTTCTAGAAAATGTACGTGTGTGTGTGTGTGTGTGTGTGTGTGTGTGTGTGTGTGTGTCTGTGGACAGCATAGCTCAAAACTAAAAAGTCCGTTAAATACCAAACTCCAGGGATGCGACACGAAGATTTTCAAGAAAATTTCTCCAACCTTAAATACCCTCTTCATGGAAAAATTTTCGAAAATTTTGATTTTCTCAAAAATGGCTGTAACGGTTTTGATTAAAATACCACATATTAAAGCTATGTCCTTCAGAAATAAAGTGTATATCTTGAATCTTCTGGGAATAGCTTCTGAAGCCCAGTTTGTTCTGGATTAATTTTGTAGAATTTTGCATAACTGGTAAACCGTAAGACATAGACAAATACCTACTGCACAAAAACTGTTGAGCTCGTTAAAACACACATTTTTGTTATATGTTGTTTTCCAGGTATTGTCCGTCTTTAAGATATTCCTTGTTATTTATTTCAGTTTGAAAATACTTATGCTTTTCTCATACGGGTACTTGTCAACTCCTGGCCACGCAAAGAATTGGATTTCTATACTATAGAAACCACATTTTAAAGCTTTTGACTCTCGGTTTAGCCTAGAGTATCCCTTTATTTCCCTTCTACATATAAGGTACTAAGTATTAAAAACCTTTCTGCTAATGTTTATCTCGATTAGCACGAAGTAGATGGAAGAATAAGCTTATTAACAATAATTTGTTACAGATATGTAGAGAAAGTCATGTGAATGGATTTTTGAAATATTAGCTTGTAATGCTGCTCCCTTATAACTATAACAAAATGTGTATTGAAACCGTTTCGATCAACACTTATAATGTATCCTAATGAGTGGTTTGATTTATTAATTTACCGATGCAGAGAGACAGAACTAAAGTTTATTTATTTCAGCTTCTCCAGCTGGAGGTTGCCAAAGACAAAGCATTCCTGACAATTTTACAACTGTAAAGTTAGAAATTTTAAATATTGATATATAGCTAGTATAGCAAAACATTAAAAGTGGTTTAGGATAGTATGTTCCTACTTCTCATACAATTACTTCACTTTATAAAGTGGGTTGTCTGTTTTTTTTTGCATTTCCGTAGGGTAGTTGTAAATTTAGCTATCCTGAAGACATGTTCGCTCATAGCATTAAATGAATCTTTTGTTTTGGATATTGTTACTGATATCTCTACCAAGAGGTTGGTTGGAACCGGGATGGAATCGGGGTATATGACAACCAGGAATTGAATCCGAGCCTTCGGTACAAGAGGCAGATTCGCTACTACTGTGATATGCTGTAGTTCTATGATGCATTATATAAATAATAAAAAGAAAAATGTATGTGGTTTCAAGATATAAGTTCAAATCTAATTCCTTTCACTATCATTGATTTACAAATCTGATGTGTTCCATTCACATGACTTTCTCTAGCTGTTACACAAACAACTTGCCACACAAAAGGTTGTTCTTTTATCTACGACGTACTAATAAAGGTGACATTAGTAGAAATTGTCTTAGTACTTGCTTTCTGATAAGTATACGGAACATAAGGGAATACACTAGGTTAAATCGATAGTCAAATCTTTTAAAAGCTCGTCCTATGTGAAAAATCTGATGTGTACCATTCATATGACTTTCTCTACATCTCTGCAACAAAGTATTCTTAAAAAGCTTATACGTCTATTTACTTTATGCTAATCAGAAAAAATTAGCAGTAATAGTCTTATTACTCGCTTCCTTGTAAGTAGAAGTGAAATAAGGGACAACTATCGGTTAAAGTGATAGTCAAAAGCTGATTGCTATATCAATGAAGTTCCTTTGTTTATATGGATAGTAGTTGAAAAGTTCCTGTATGAGAAAAGTTTTCATAGCAGAAACCAAAAATAAGGAATGTCTCAAAAACGACGAACTCCAAGAAAAAAATGTATATAACACAAATTGTGTGTTTAAACATGCCCTACAGTTTTTGAGTGGTAAGTCTTTGTCCATCTCTTACGGTTTATCAGTTATTCAAACTTCAGTAAAACGCATCCAGAATAAACTACTCTTCATAGGCTATTCCCAGAAAATTCAAGATATATATTTTATTTGTGAGGTAAATATCTTTAATGTACGATATTTCAATCAAAATCGTTAGAGCCCTTTTCTCAAAATCATTGTGTCGCATCCCTGGAAGATACTAAATATAAATACCAAGTTTGGTATTTTACCTAGTTTTCGTTTTTGTGTTATCGTTTTCAAGGACACACGGACACAGGGACACACACACACACACAGACCTTTTTCCGAAAATGATTTTTTTTTAAAAAAAGGGGACCCTAAAACATATATTTCCGGTGAAATCTCGGTATCGAATTTTTTTGGTGGAGTGCAATACCTTCTCTATACACTATGTACATAATGCGTATAGAGAAAGTAAAAAACTGAAGCCCCCAGTAACATAAGAGAGATGAAACGAAACGTCACTTCCTGTTTAAGAAAATATACAGTAGTTAAAAATTGAAGTTGAAACCAACAACAAGGAATATCTCATAAATGGCGAGTTTTCTATATAACTTGTATGTTTTAACCCGATCTACATTTTTTTTTGGATAATAAGGTGTTTCTATCTCATACGGTTTAACTATAAAACTCAACCAGAATAAAGAGCTCTTCAGAGGCTACTCCCAGAAAATTGAGAATATACATTTTATTTACGATGTGAATATCTTTAATATAGGCATGTTAATCAGTATCGTTAGAGCCATTTTTTGAGAAATTAAAAATATTTCAAAAAATGTTCCATGTAAATAGAGGTGTGGAGGGGTATTTTCTTGAAAAATCATGCATCCTTCGAAGATACTGAACTTATACACCAAGGATTTTTAGTTTTGAGCTATGCTATCCACAGACAGACAGACAGACCCACAGGACCTTTTTCTAAAAAGGTGTTTTTCGGACTCAGATGATCTCAAAACCTATATTTAGATCACATATGTAAGGCGTATATTTTACATTCTAAGAATAAAGTCACCTATTATATATTTTTAATTAAAAGCTCTTATTACACCTCACACCTTTTATTATACAAACTTAGGATCTCATCTCAATGAGCGATGCGCTTGTTTTATCCGCGGGTTAGTAGCCTAACTGCACTAACCCCGCCACTGTCGGTATATACTTGGACTTGCCCCGTTGAGCTCTACAATGCTTTAAACGCACGACGGGTTGTCTGCACACGTTAAATACGGCGCTGTTGGGCCACAAGGCGTCCATCATTATTCTGTAAAGCATCAGTATGGTATATTAAATAGTTTCTGAAATATTGAGCCTGAATTTGTTTAAGATATGCTTTTAATTTCCCTTTAAGCTTTTAATTAGTGTCTGATTGTTTTTATATGTCCTGAGGATCAAAGTTTAGTCAGATATTTGTTTGAGAACTTGTGTTGCCTGCAAAATTAGTTTATGTGACACAAACAGAACTATGGTGACATAGTAATGCCAAACCACACGCAGTTGTAGGAAAACCTCAGTTGAGGAGGTTTTACTTTGTGCCCGCTCTCCTTGTATGCATTATTAAAACCCGCGCTTATTCCAACCCCAAGTAGAGAAAATTGTATGTTTCTTCAAATGTTAGCACATTACACTATGCGGGCCTACTTTCGAGAAGAAGACAGTGATCCATTTACAGTTTGGTTTCCTTCAAATAGGAAGCGTATTTATGGACGTTCAATCAACGCCAGAAAGACATCTATGCAGGTTTTTACATTATGAAAATGAGACATAAACATCCATTCACATGACTTTCTCTACATCTCTGTTTAAATTATTGTAGAAAAAGATATTCTTCTATCTCTCTCATGCTAAGCGATTAGCAAACATGGCCTTATTAGTTGCTTATTGTTAGTAGGAGAGAAAGAAGGAAATGCCCTATGATAAAACGATAGTCAAATACCTAAAAGTTGGTTACCATATACTTAAAATCCGTTTTTAGGAGTTTACAAATTTCCATGAAAGAAAAGCTCAAGTATTTTAAATCCGAAAAAATAATAAGGGATATTTCAGACATAGTCAATCCCAAGAAAAAAGTATATATGACATAAATTGTGTGTTGTAACAAGATCTATATTTTTTTGTGCAGTAAGGTTTTGTCTATCTCTTACGGTCTACCAGTTACGCAAAATACACTAAAATTCATCCGGAATATAGAGGTCTCCAGAGACTATTCTCAGAAAATTTAAGATATACATTTTATTTGCCTTAATCAACATTTTTAGAAAATCAAAAACTTACGACATTTTTTACATGTAAAAGGTAGCTCGTGATGGTGGGATTTTTCTGAAAATCTTCGTGTCGCATTCCTGGAACATACTAAATTTAAATACCACGTTTAGCTTTTTTACAGATTTTTCGTTTTTGAGTTCACAGACACATGGGCACACGGAGACACACACACTTGGATCTTTTTCTAAACATGCTTTTTTATTATATGGGACCCTAAATCGCGTATTTCCGGTGAAATCTCGGTATCAAATTTTTGGGTGGAATGCAATACATTCTCCATACAGTATATACATAGTACATGTAGAGAAATTAAAAATGGCTATCCCTTTCAATCCATCAACTTTACTTAAATATTATGTACCACTCGGCTACCTTGAATGTAAATTCTGAACTGCGTTTTTCTCTTCCTTTCCATTAACTGCTTTTGTTCACGGAAAAGAATAAAAAGTCCGAAGGGAAATCATTATTCTCATTAGAGCAACTTAATTGGATTTACTTGTCAGAATTAGTTTATTAACTTCACTTTTCTTAAGCCTTCAATATTTACAATCTGAATCTACATCAAAGAAGTTCAATTTATGAGAATTAAATCGTTACAAGGGAAGTGCTCAATACTTCTAAATCTCTGGTCTTCAGAGCTTCACAAGAAACCACAATAGCTAATACAATTTGCTTATCATTTGGTGGGGGGTGATTTCTCTACAATACAACAGTTATCCTTCAATTAAAACAGGTTTTATTTCTTCCCAGATTTCAGTGTTCTGTATCTTCTTAAGTTCATATTATTTCATTGCACCCATTAATTTTTCCTGGGCTTCCCTTTCCTTCTTCTTTCCTCAACCTTTCACTTAATGTTCTGTTACTTTCAATCTTCATTATATGTCCAAATTATTCTAGTCTTAATATAAGTGGTTTTTTTCGCACAAGTCGTGTGTAGTAAATGAGTTGGAAACGTGAAGTAATTACATAGCCGGAACCACGGATCTCACAGTCTCTAGCCGGTTGCTTTACCACTGAGATACCATTACAACATACCGGCATAGCAATCAATTTCCCAACTGACTCACATGTTTCCCGGTAAAGGTGATCTCAAATTATTTTGAGATGATATACCCCAATGACGACTTACAATTCTTAACTATTTTAAAATCCCGAGGTTCATAGTTTTGCCAACTATTATGGTCAGTTAGTTTTAATTTAATTATTTCTTCACACAAGCGGTATGTAGGACAGGAGTTGGATAGATAAAGATACTGAAAAATTGCCATGGTAGCTTAGTGGTAGAACAACCGGCTAGAGACCGGCAAATCAATGGTTCAAATCCGGTTTTGGAATTTCATTTTTCAGTTTGACTTTATCTATTATAGTCCTTTTTATTTATTTATTTCGATAATATTACATTTAACATTCATTACTTTTCTAATTTTATGGTTTCTAAATTTTTCCATCTTGCCTGCTTGCCTCCGCTAAAAATCCATCTCTATTGTTGGAAATTTTACCTGATATCCAGGTCTATTTCCCGGTATAACAGAATCCTTAAGATTAACGTCTAAAGCTACTTGTACACGATCACATTTTTGTCAAATTAAATATTTTACAAGTCTTACCAAGAATTTTCAAAGCTACACAAATGGTATTGTCAAATTGCTTCCAGTACGTTAAAAGTTTTTATAAGTCTTGAAAGTAAATAAGAACATGATCTAAACGATCAAATATTTCAGGATGATTTTATGACTTTGGCCAATGAAATGCGAGCTTTTAAAAGTGTGTTACAAAATCTCCAACTTACCTGAAAGCGAAAAGTAAACAAAAATGGCTACCTGGACAAGGGAGTCGTATGCAAGCTGATTAGGTTGATATTAGTTTTACGACAATACCTTATAGGCTCTGCGGATCATCACAACAAACTGAAGACACTGCACCTGAAGAAGCTGCCAGGCATATTTCAAGAAAATACAATAGAACATTTTAATGCAATACGGTTAACTTATCAATTCGTGTTATTTTTAATTCAACTGAGTTTTATTTATGGCCGCTCTGTAGCTGTTGTTTTCTCTTCCCATTCTATATTAGGCGTGAAAATCCGCTTAAATTTGCTCAGAGTCCTCTTAATCAGGCTTGAAGTTCTTGAAACCCATGCTTAAGGATTTTTACGACCGAAAAAATCCATCGCCCTCTACCGGGCTTGAACCCGCGACCTGAGAACCAGAGGCTAGTATGTTATTACGGAGGACGACATTATTTTTAATGCATTCGGAATCTGAGGTTAAAAGTGATCTGATACAATGCGCGAAGGTGCTATGTAATTACGTAAAGAAAACTGTTTTTGTAAATTACTTATTGACATTAATAAATTAATTATTATCAATGTCCTCTAAAAGGGTTCAGTTTAGCAAAAAGACAGTTTCTAAATAAACACTTAGGACATTGTAAGGTCTTACAAAGCCTTATATAACCTTATCTAAATTTGTCAAATAGTTTTCAACATTTGAATTTTTTTTAAACTCTTAAATTGAGAAAAACAGTTAATCATATAAAAGAGGTTTAGTCTTATGCTTAATGGTCTTACTCCACAGCATTTATTTTAGAATCACTTCCATAACTTTTAATTTTTTCAATTTTAATTTTTGTTTTAAAATTCCAGTTTGTCTTCACTGTCCATTTGAGTCGATAAGTAGATATTCAGTTTTCTTAATATTTACATTTACATTTGATACATCCTGTGAATGAAATATTTGATTCTTTAAGAATAAAGTCTACATATTACGAACATCATTTATAATCTCAAAATATGAAGTGTTATTGATTTTAAGTATTAATAATTTCCAAATGCTGTAGTCAACTCCACCAAATATAGGATAAGATCTAGGCAAGTTATTAATATCATTGAGGAGACAATAAGACTATCTAATTGTGAGAGTGTTATGTGAATGTACACTCGTGAATAAAAGAATTAATGAGTGTATTGGTAGCAAACTCACTTGCATAGGTTTCTCCTAACAGAGCGTGAATGTTACCATCACTTCATTACTCATTTCATGCTGCCTACTTCATTGTATACATGACGAATAAAACAGACAGTGGGTAGTCAGTGACGCTTCATTGATGGAAACTATCAATATGTAAAAATAAATGCAACTATTTTACAACCCATAAATATTAGAACAACCCATATTCTACTTGTAACTGTTCCATTGCAAATTTAATTAGAACTAATTACATTGCAGAACAGCACTCCTGTAAAACAACATGGAAACACGGCTTGTAACATTACCAAATGTTATCAGCCAATACATACCCCAAAGTGAGAGATTTTTACAGGCCGTATTGTTGACAAGTTTGTGAGCAATTATTTTCTAAACTGAACTATAAAACTGATACACGCTACAGTTTAATGCTGGTACACTTCTGTCGATACTGCGTCTACCATTAATGAGGGAATTCGCGCTTTGTGAAACGATAGAGTACAAAATCAGAGCAATTAAATATTGAATGAGAATTTGTCACGGAAACCAATCTCTAATAAGAGCAGTTACTAGCATGAACAGTTGAGCATGAAAGGTAATTCGAGGTGGGCATCAAAATTAAAAAAAAAACATTCAGAAACCTTTGGGGTGGGATACATTTGGTGGCGGGGCAGGGGAACAAGCGGAGTTTTCGGAGAAAAATTAACAACCGCCTCTGTGATATTGACGGAGTGCAATAAATTGCGCAATGCACGGAGGAGATTTGGTTGGTAGAAAAATCTGTGCTAAAATCGGAGTGCTGTATAGAGCAATACTTCAAAACATCTACCAAGGTCTCAGATAGGGCCTTGCGTGGAGCATGGGGAACAATAAGAGTTACTAACCAGATTGGTTTGAGAATCTGCCCAATTGTGAGTTTACCGCAATATTTTTACCACCGCAAATGGAGAGTAAGGAGTATATTGGACGCTACTGGCAGGCACGGAAGACGCGGACGGGATACTTAAATTCTACTTAAAACAACACCACTGAGATCTGAGAAGGCTGAAAATAGGGAAGAGGTCGATAAGAAGAGATAAATAGTGATTACGATGTTTTAGATATATTTTGTGTCATCCTTTTCGGTCATTGTTTTGTTCTGGTTTTAGGATTGCGTATATAAATAAATAAGTGAAGTGTATTTGTCTACCACAGTAGGGTGCATTAAAACCTCGGAATACGGTTTATTCTGTGTTATAAATTTAAGATGCTGTATTTGAATTTTTTTTCTCTTTTATTTTCGTGTTCCCTCTTTTCAGTTTTTGTTTTTAATATTGCTCCTTATTTTGTGTATTGCAAAGGCACATCTGTTGACATGTGAGATTCATGAAGATCTATGTATGTATGTATGTTGGTATTTAAATAAATCCACTTATTCATTCATTCAAGTCAGATATTGATAAATTGGTGTCGCGAAAAATATGTGAACATTAAGCTATATCCGACAAATGTTTTTTAAAGTTTCATTTGAGGAAGACTTATTTTGGTATTCGGCCAATCGCCTTTAAATTTGTAAGCTCCGCCACTACTTTATTTTATCTGCAGAATAACAGTTTTGATAACGGTCCCAGATGAAATGAGGAGACGTCACACTTCCCTTCCGTTTACCAGTTCTCCAGGGTGTAATAGAGTCTAATGTGTATATGAGGGCCGTTTTATTTTTCAACCTCCGATAGGCTATAAGTAAAAGACAAGTTCATAGAAAACAATTATTTTATTACTAAGAGTTGTGTACACTTATGGTTACTTTTCAACATAAGCACCGAAAAGAGTCAGACATTTATGGTACCTGTGCACAAGCTTTGCAATACCCGCTTCAAAAAATATTACCGCCAATGATTTCAAATAAGAATTGACGTTGTTTTGAAGATATTCGTTGGTTTGAAAGTGCTGCCCTTCAGTTCAGGGATATTTTCCTTACGTGTCTTCGGAAATTACTGATTATAAAATCCAAGACAGGCAGGCAGGCACCAATAACGTTTTTATAAAAATACTTTCCTGGACTCGGGCACCTTAAAATATTACTTCATTTGAAATAGCGGCATAAATTTCAATACACGCTATGTCCATTATACTTGGTAAGGACCGAAAAAGTGGAAGTTGTATCCATTTATTTTAAATAATGGGATAAAACCTGCATTCAAAAACTCAAGGAAGATTTAAATTTATCTCTAAAGACTTTGCTTAAGTTTACAATGGGGTACATCCCTCAAACGATAAAAAAACAATTGTGAATTATTTCCGGATTATGCGTCATTTTCGGTTTAGCAGCCTGGAAAGTTACACAGTAAAAAACAAAATCTTTGCATTTCTTGAGGGTTTATAAGTTCTTGGAAAGAAAGTGAAAGCTATAACAACGTGTTTAAAATTCTTCTTCAAATGAGTATCTATCCAGGAAGCAGCTGTACGTGGTATTGTTTGAACAAGCCTTCTGTTTGTAAGTTTGTATTCATCCATTAGAGCTATCTGAAAACTTTGTTGCGTCATTTTCTTTTCTCAAGCTTTCTTCGGTGGATTGCACCAGTCTTTTGTCCTGGTTCTTTTTTCATCGTCAGAAAAGGGGCTTATCGTTATAACTCCAACCACGACAAAAATCACTCTAGCGAAGTGATAATGCTAGTAACCCTTTGCAAAGAAGTAGCTCCTGTATTGTCTCCTTGTTCCTTGGTTTCTACAATAGACCGGAAACTTTTTTTGTCGCTAAGAGTAAATGGAAGCAACACAGAAAAGGCATGTTCCGCCATTGTACCAGTCTCCGTTTCAATTAGCAGCACCTTGCAGTTCACTGCTCCCCAAACAAAGACACGGCGTTCCCAACAATGTGCCCCAGAAGGCCGGCTGCGAACCTTTCTATCCGTTCGAGAGGAGAAATAGGAACTTGAACAGTTTAGCGTATAATTTGAGGCACTATCGATTGCTCGCTAACAAAGTATACTGTCACCGGATACGATCCCTTATTTGCAGGTGTCGGAATTACTGGAACGCTTCCACAAACAACTTTATCACTGATAAACTCAAAATACTGCATCGTATAATGAAACTCGGATATTATAGTTCTTAGAACTTATAGATATTTTATAGATAACTGATAAAATGTTCTAGCGTATTCTTCTTTCTTTTGTTTCACCTTTGAATTAGTTAAAAAGTTAAAGTACTATACTTTTTTGTTTGTTTGTGTGTGTCTTGAACGGCTATACTGTAATTACACTCCTAATAAGTAAATTGTTCATCTATTACAAATAACCTATTATAAGCAAATTCCGTTTAACTTCTAATATATAGAGTGCAATATTAAAAACAGAGCAGTAATAAATTTGCAAGTTTTAAATTATAATTCCATGGCACGACAGCTCACGGGGAACCTTGGCCTACCGCCCGGCCTCTGCGTCGTCCATCTCGGTCCATTACAGACGTCATGGATGGAGTGCAGTATTGGAGGGTCAGACGTGTTCAGCGCCTCGAGCCCCCCCTAGCCGGTTAATGCGGTCCTCATGACCTGGAGCCGCTACTTCTTCATCAAGTAGCTCCTCAATTGGCCCCCCAGGGACCTTACGAGGCTGAGTGCAACCCGGGTCAGGTCTCTCAGCAGGGGAAAAATCCCCACGCCGGTACTGGGAATCAAACCCAGGTCTCCCGCTTGGTAAGCAGCTGCGCTAACACCGCGCTAAGGAGACGACCAGTTTTAAATTATACTGGGTGCTACTTGCAAGGTCTTCATCTAGGTGTGCCCTACGACACCCCATCCTCAGTTTTAGTATTTGATCGGTTAGTGTGGGAAGTTTTAACTAAAGGAACAAAGACCCTGCCAAAGTAGAGCACTAAGCGGTTTTAGTCACACCACCATTTTTGTTGTTGTTGTATTTTTGCTTGTTTTTTTCCGCCAAAGTAAAAGACAGAAAAGCCATATTCAGCCACTGCACCCGTCTTCGTTTCAATTAGGAGCATCTTGCAGTTCACTGCTCCAGAAACAAAGTCACGGCATTCCCAACAATGCATTCCAGAAGGCCGGCTGCAAACCTTTCTATCTACTGGAGAAGAAAAATAGGAACTTAAACTGTTTAGCCTATAATTTGAGGCACTAACTATACTGTCACCGGATACGATCCCTTATTTGCAGGTATCGCAATTACTGGTACGGTTCCACAAGCAACTCTATAACTGATAAGCTTAAAACATTGTACCGTGCAGCGAAACTCCGGTATAGTACTGTTAAAATCTCGAGAAACCTTTTTTCCCCATGGCGCCTGGAGTAGGGCGACAGTTTTGTAATTACTGATCACTCTTCAAAGTTTTACTTTCTCTGCATTATGTATTTATCAGTTCTGACTACATTGTTATAATGCACTGTTTCTTTTCTACCTATGAATTCATTATAAATTGTAAATATTTTAGCGGTGCAGATTAGGCACCAGCGCCATTTTTTCTTTTGTTGGTGTATGTTTAATTGTTATACTGTAATTGTTGCGCTAAATAGTAATTTATTTAAGTGCACAAACACTATTACAGGAAAACAAAAAGTTAGATATAGAGTGCAATATTAAAAACGCAGCAGTAATATGTTGCAAATTTTAAAGAACGCTGGGTTCTACCTGTGAAATCTTCATCTATGTGTGCTGTACCACCGATCATTTAACATGGGCCCGCCTGACCCTCCGTTTGTGAGGGGAAAATTGGATCGGTTTGTGCGGCTAAAGCAAATGGAGGCAACACAGAAGAGCCATATTCCGCCATTGCACCAGTCTCCGTTACAATTAGCAGCACCTTGCAGTTCACTGCTCCCCAAACAGACACGGCTTTCCCAACAATGTTCCTCAAAAGGTCGGCTGGAGATGAAAAAAAAGGAACTTAAACAAATTAACGTATAATCTGAGGCACTAACAAAGTATACTGTCATCGGATACGATGCCTTATCTGCAGGTGTCGCAAGTACTAGTAAGCTTCCACAAGCAACTCTATTACTGATAAGCTTAAAACACTGTACCGTACACTAAAACTCTGATATATGAGTATTAAAATCTCGAGATGCTGTTGGAGAACAACAAATGAAAATGTGATATACTTCATAGGTAATTTTCTGAAGCATAGAAACATACAAGTAAGGTTGAACGGCCATCTCTCTAAATCCGTTTCTATAGCAAATGGTGTACCACAAGGATCAGTCTTAAGCGTGACACTTTTCCTAATTGCTATTAATCATATAGCATTTACTATTAAAACTCCTGCTCAGTCAACATTATTTGCCGATGATCTCACAATATTCTGTCAAGGCAAAAACATTAGTACAACAGGAAAGCTACTTCAGGAAGCAATATTAAATAGAGAAAATTGGTCGCAAAAGACTCTCTGAAAGTAAAAGTAAATATATGGTATTTTCAAAAACTAGACAGCAGTGTACACAACATGAAATAGACGTCAATGGCCATAAAATTGAAATAGGAAACACAACCAAGTTACTTGGTGACACATTTGGCCGGAAATTGACATGGGCTCCTCATATAGAACAACTCCGAGATGACTGCAGAAGACTGATAAACATCTTAAAGATACAAATATCTTAAAGATACTATCGGCCAACAATTGAGGAGCTGACTACTCTGTTCTTAGTATGACTTACAGAACCTTGATTCGTACGAAGATAGATTATGGTTCTATAATCTATAAATCAGCTAGTCCCTCTTCTTTAAAAATGCCTGATGTCATTCATACTACAGCACCGCGGATAATTCTTGGAGCTCGTCGTACAAGCCCTAACGAAAGTTTACAGATAGAAGCAGAAGAACCAGCACTCCAAGTAAGAAGAAAACTACTAACTCTTACCTATGTGATTAGATCACTTTCGCCAAAAGCTCCAAACAAAATACCTGACGTGTTATACATGAAAAAAGACTACCTACAGGAACCAGGATTACATCTTCCGATTATAAATTCCACCTTGGAGACTAAAAACCCCAGAAATAAATTTAGAAATGCCAGGATATGCCTAGAATGAAGTTCATAGAAACATACAGCAAAAACTTTTCAAAGAGATAAATATACACAACCAAGGCTGCATAGAAATCTACACTGATGGTTCCCAGGCTGAGCATGGAAACGGATGCCCTGTTTTATTTCCAGAAGGCACAATGATATACAAATTACCGGAATCTTACTCCATATTTTCCAGTGAACAATTTGCAATTAAAAATCTTTGGAAGCAACAAAGTCAAACAGGAAATGCGTAATTGTTCCAGATTCCTACAGTACTTTAATATCCCTTCATAATCTGTCGTCAGATAATTCACTGACCAAAGAAATCCAATATTTATACAACCAAATGTTGCTTGAAAATAAAGAAGTAACTTTAATATGGATACCTTCCCATCAGCAGCAAAATAAGCAACAAAACAACCACCCTATCCGTATTGCACATAAAGATGCTATACAGTATGTTAAGAAGAAGCTGATTCAAAACTGGAAGAACAACTGCATTGAAAATAATCGCAACAGTAAACTGCATGAAGTAAAAAGTAACACATCATTTATTAAAATATGCGAAACTCTCAGCCGGCAGCAAGAGATGATACTCACCAGACTAAGAATTGGAAATGCTAAACTAACTCATGACTACCTATGTATTCACCAAACAGTAACCTTCATCCTGTGAACATTGCAGCTCGAGACTATCAGTCAAACAGATCATAATGGAATGTGCCACTATTCTAAGTACAGAACCAGTAACCAAATTCCTCCACATCTTCAGGCAGCACTCGACGAACCAACGAAGTTAATATCTTTGTTCAAATACATAAAAGATTGTAAACTTGCTACTGCACTGTAAAAAAGTGTATACTTTTAATACACTATTGTAAGAAGCACTACATAATATATAACTATTATTGTTAGAATTCCAATAACTAATGTTACAGGCTAGATACAATTATTAATGCAATATGTAAATATTGTATTCAAAGTTGCTACTGTTATATGATATTGCTATAACACCTATATAGTAGGTGACAGTAAATAACATTATAAATAAAAAAAAATCTCGAGAAACCCTTCTTCCTCATAACTCCTGGAGTACTACGACAGTTTTGCAATTACTGGTCAATCTTCAAAGTTACACTTTCTCTGCATTATGTATTTATCAGTTCGGCCTTCATTGTTATACAACACAACACGTGGAATGCATATTTCTGCAACAATATAAATACATATCAATAGGAATATTAACCGGTAGTACTAATATATTCTAATTCTTTATAGATATTTGACGTTATAGATATTTTATATAAATTTGATAACATTTATATTTTTTCTTTCTTATCCACCTATGAATTAATAATTTATAAAATTTATATATGTACTTTGGCACTGCATAATAGGCACCAACAGTATATTTTTTGGCTGTTTGTGTACGTTGAACTCCTATACTGTAATTATTCCCCTAACCAGTAAATTATTTATCTATTACAAATAATGTATTACAAGTAAACAGAGTATACTTGTAATACATAGAGTGCAATATTAAAAATAGAGCAGTAATATGTTTGCAAGTTTTAAAGAACACAGGGTGCTAACTGAGAAACCATCTGATGTGCCGTACCACCAAGTATTTAACATGGGCCCAACCTATCCTCAGTTTGTGAGGGGAGTTTTGATTAAACATAAACAAGGACTTTCTAGGATAGAAAATCCAGTGGTTTCAGCCACATTTACATTCTTTTTATTTTTATATATATTTATTTAATCGCTAAAGTAAATGAGAGCAACACAGAAAAGCCATATTCGCCACTGCACTCCTCTCCGTTTCAATTAGCAACACCTTGCAGTTCACTGCTCCCCAAACGGCGTTGCCAACAATGTTCTCCAAAAGGCCGGCTGCGAACCCATCTATCCGCTGGGGAACAGAAATAGGAACTTAAACAGTTTAGCGTATAATTTGAGGCACTATCGATTGCTCGCCAACAAAGTATACTGTCACCGGATACGATCCCTTATTTGCAGGTATCGCAATTACTGGAGCGCTTCCACAAGCAACTCTATTACTGATAAGCTCAAAATGCTGTACCGTACAGTGAAACTCGCAAACAATGTTGTTAAAACATGGAGAAGAGCGAGGAAACGAAATGTGCTGAAACTGAAATTTCCTGGAATGACAATAGTGTTCGCGGATGGCACATAGTAACTCCCATTGTTTATACGAACATCCAAGGTCTGTCTCCTTCAAGACGCCTGGAGTAGGATGATGGTTTTGCAATCAGTGATCACTCCTCAAAGTTTTAATTTCCTGCAGTATGTATTTATTAGTTCGGAATATTTTGTTATACAACACAGCTAGGAAAATACCCATATTTCTGTAACTATATGCATTGACATTAAAAGCAATGCAAATATATAAATTTAGTCTAATACTCCCTATTTTACAGACTATATATTTAATAGCATTTATCCGGGGTATAGTGTTTCTTTTTCACATTGAATTCGTTAAAACATTGAAATATTTTGGAGGTACAGAGTAAGCATCAGATGCGTTTTTTCCTTTTGTTTCTGTGTATTTAATTGCTATACTGCAATTGTGCAGCCAACTATAGCACACAAAAATCATTGTTTGCATTGCATTAATAGTTAACAATAGAGCAGTAATGTGTTTGCAAGTTTTAAAGAACACCTGGTACTACCTCAGAAGTTAATATCTAGGAATGACATACCGCCGATTATTTAACATGGGCTCTCCCCATCCTCGGTTTATGAGAGGAATATTTATTAATAAACAACAAAGGCCTACTCTTTCAACATAGAGCACCCAGCGATTCTAGCCACATTTCACCAGTTTTTTTTTTTTTTTTTTTTCTCTCTCTAAAAGTAAATGGGAGTAACACAGAACGCTGCACTGCACCCGTCTCCGTTTCAGCCTTGCAGTTCAATGCTCCCCAAACAAAGACACGGCGTTCCCAACAATGTGCCCCAGAAGGCCGGATGCGAACCCATCTATCCGCTGTGGAAGAGAAATGGGAACTTAAACAGTTTAGCGCATAATTTGAGGCACTATCGATTGCTCGCCAACAAAGTATACGATCCCTTATTTGCAGGTATAGCAATTATTGGTACACTTCCACAAGCAACTCTATTACTGATAAACTCGGCACCGTACAGTGAAACTCGGATATAATGCTGTTACAACCTCAAGAAGTGTGAGGAAGCAACGTGTATTGAAATTGAAATTTCCAGGAATGAATGTTCGCGGATGGAGCAAATAAATCCTACTGCTTATACCAACATCCAAAAGCTTGCCTTCCTCATGGCATCTGGAACACGAAGGCGGTCTTGTAATGGCAGATCACAATTCTAATTTTTAGTTTTCTTCAATTATTTATTTATTTGTTCAGACTAAACTGTGATATAAAACAAGAAACATATTTTTGTAACTAAATATAGGGATATTAATGGGAATGTATGCACATTTACCTTCTCTATATAGTAGTATATCTTAAATAGGTAGATAAGGTATTACACTCCACCTAAAAATTCGATACCAAGATTTTACCATTAATGCAGGTTTTAGGATCCTCTGTATCCAAAAAAAAGCATTTTTATAAAAAGGTTTGTGTGCGTATCCGTGTATCCATAAACATAATTCAAAAAGGACAAGTTGGCAAAATACCAATTTCAGTTATGGATTTTCTAAGAATCCGACACGAATATTTTGAGGAATATTATGACAAACAATTCCGACAAGTTCGATTTCTACAACATTTCTGCAACAATTTTGATTAAAATCCTTATAATAAAGATATTTGTATGACACATAAAATTTACAATTTGAATTTTCTGGGAAATTCCTCAGAAGACCTCATCATTCTGGGTGACTTTTGCATTACAGGTAAACCGTAACACATAGGCAAAAACTTACTGCAAAAATTCTAGATCTCGTTAAAGCATATGTTTTATGTCATATACATTTTTTCCTGAAGTTAACCATTTCCCATATATTGTTTGTTATCAGTTTCAGTTTTAAAATACTTAAACTTTCTCATACGGAATTTGAAAATTCCTGGAGATGCAAACAAACGAATTTCAACCACATTGCAACCAATTTTTAAAACATTTCACTATCGCTGTTACCAAGTGTGATCCCTAATTCCCCTTCCACTTACAAGAAAGAAAGAAATAATACAATTCCTGCTAATGTTTATCTTGATTAGTATAAAGTAAAAAGAATAATAAGCTTTTTAACAATAATTTGTTACAGAGATGTAGAGAAAAGCATGAGAATGGAACACATCAGAATTTTTTCTAACATTTCCATTTATAGATTTCAAAATTACAGATACCTTGTCGGTGTAATTCAGGAACTGGCAGCATATTTTAATTTTTAGTGTGTTTATGTTACTATATTTTTATAAGTCAGCTAATAATAAATTATTTAATAGCTTACTTAAAAAGCAATATTATTAAAACTCAGAGTAGTAATACGTTTCCAAATTTTAAAGAACTGCTGCTCCGTCCACAACAAGACATACTATACCACCATTATTTTTCTTGGGCCCACCCCATCCTAATCGACAGACGACATAGAGTTCCAAGCGGTTCTAGCCACATTACACACGCAATAAACGCCAGCCCCACAGAAAAGGCATGAACCGCCATTGTACCATTCTCAGTTGCAATTATCAACACCTTGCAGCTCAGTGTTCCCCAAAGACACAGGGGTTCCAATAATGTGCCCAAAACGGCCTATCCACTGGGGAAGAGAAATAGGAACTTAAAACTCTTTAACATATATTATCTATTCCCTCTTAGGTTGATCCGCGCCAAAAGGATCCACGTGGTCAGTGCACCGCGGTACATAACAATAGCAGTATACGCAAGACTGTAAATGTCATGCTAACAATCTATATTAAAGAACAAACTAATTATAAATGGTATATTAGTCTAAACAAATACATGAGAGTTAAGTTGACGCCGACTTGTACCGCTAAACAGAGCTACAAGTGCTAATATGCTATTCGTATGAGTCACCTGATTTCAGCTATATTGTTTACGACAGTAACGGAAACAATATGACCTAGAAAAAAAAAACCTAGGATTTCACCCTAAATATACGTTTTCAGAGGACGTCTCCTTAGCGCGGTGGTAGCGTTGCTACTTACCAAGCCGCTGGGTTCGATCCCCAGTACCAGCGTGGGGATTTTTCCCCCGCTGGGAGACCTGGCCCGGGGTGCACTCAGCCTCGTAAGGTCCCTGAGGGGCCAATTGAGGAGCTACTTGATGGAGAAGTAGCGGCTCCAGGTCATGAGGACCGCATTAACCGGCCGGGGGGACTCGAGGCGCTGACCACGTCTCACCCTCCAATACTGCACCCCATCCATGACGTCTGTAGTGGACCGAGATGGGGGACGCAGCGGCCGGGCGGTAGGCCAAGGTTCCCCGTGAGCTGTCGTGCCATGGAGTTAAACATGTTTTCAGATTCCCCGAATCAAAAGAAATCATTTTTAAAGACATGTCAGTATCTGAGAGAGAATGTGTGTGTGAGGGCAGCATAGCTCAAAATCGATATTCCAAACTTGGTTTTTAAGTTCAGTATCTTCTCAGGATGCGACACGAAGATTTTAAAGAGAATCCTTTCCTTCCCCCCCCAAAAAAAAAATCCAAATATACTCTACATGGAACGTTTCTCAAAAATGTTTATTTTTTCAAAAACAGCTCTAAGGAATTTAATTAAAATCTCATATGTTCAAGGTTTGTTCATGCCAATCGAAATGTGCATCTTGAATTTTCCGAAGGCCTTTTCATTCTGGATGACCTTTGTTTAATTTTATATAACTGGTAAACCAAAATTTATTAACAGAAATGTAGATCTTATTGAAAATACAATTTATGTAATGTACATTTTTCTAGAGTTAAGCGTTTTCGAGACATTCCGAGATATTGGTTTCAGCTTTAAGCTTTTCTCAAACGGGAGACAGTGTTTTGCGTCTCTCTTTTGCCTGCTCCTAGGGAACATCGAGAACCGTATTTCAATTCTTTCCCTTAGCGAGCGTATTTTAAAAGATCTGACTATCGCGTTAGCCTAGTGTATTCTTACTAGGGACGTTCAATAGAAAATCCAAGAAATTACACTCGTAGCATCGAAATTGGTTTGTATTTAGTAACCGTAGTCTCTTTCTAGGTCGTACTTTAAAGTTTCAACTATATCCATTACTTGGTTTCGTTGCCATAGGCGATTGAATCAACAAACTTGTGCTTCTTTAGAAAGATGGAAAAAGCAAACGAGTTTCATGCGATGATTAAATCACTTCTAATTAAAAGACTTAAGGATACCCATCTGTGAAAAACCTAAAATCTACAATTTTGCTTCGATTGATTTGAAACTTTAACACAGCAATTGCAGTATTAAGAATAGTTTACATGCTAATTTTCAGATTTTTGGTCAACAGTTCCTGTGATATGAAGATATTTATAGTATTTTATTGTCATTTAACTAAATCATTCCACACGATGCAATTTCAGTTACAGATAAATTTTGAAACATATTGCTATAATCATTTTTTTTAGTTATTAGTGCATACTATTATATTTTCAACCTGAAATAGACGGATTTAAGACCAATGTTAGTGCTTAAAACCAAATTTTGGATTTCTAGCAACTTTTCACCACAGTGAAAAGGTTAAAGCACCACACCCACTTACAGTCATCTATTTAAAACGTTACGTGATACGGTTTAAAGTACCGCATGGTAATAGAAACAACAGGAAATTAAGCTACAAGAATTACATTATTTAATTAGGTAAACAAAAACAATTTTTTGCACTTTTTGAAAAATTTTCACAGATGGGAGTATCCTAACATTGAAAGAGATAAAAGCTGAGTTGGATAAAGTTCATGGCACATCTGCTGCTGCGTTTGCAACAATTTACAATTGGGTAAATTAATTTAAACGTGGCTGTACATCCACAAATGAGAAACATCGTTCTGGATGTCCAGTAGATGTGACTTCCTCGGAAATGATTGATAAAATCCAGGATATGGTTTTGAGTGATTGACAAATCAAAGTTCGCAAAATAATACAACCAACAGGCATATTACAAGGTACACCTTTCTCAATTTTGCACCAAAAGTTAAGCCTGGCAAAGATCTCGCTAAGTTGGATGCCGCGTTTGATCTCAATGGAGAATAAATGCAGTCGTGTGATCGATACGGAAGCTGGTTTGGCATTTTTCCATCGCAATTCTGACGAGTTTCTGCGTCGATTTATAACCGAGGATGAAACGTGGTACTTTAGAGATACAAAGACAAAAGTACAGTCGAAACAGCGCGTTTTTAAAGGAAAACCGATTCCGAATAAGCCCTCGTTTTTTTTTTTGTTTTTTTTTTTTTTGTTTTTTTTTTTTTGTTTTTTTATATTTACGTGGAAACATCCACTTCAGTTACTTACAGAAAAGAAGAACGACAAATGGAGAGTATTATGTATCGTTATTGTACCGGTTGAACTGAAAAACCAAGAAAAGATGCACTCAACTGGCAAACAAAAGTATTTTCTTCAATCAAGACAATGCAAAGACAAAAATTGTAGAATTAAGGTTCGAATTCCTACAACATCCATCGTATTCACCATATTTGGCCCCCAGTGACTTTTTTTATTTCCTAACTTGAAAAACTGGCTCTGTGGAAAACGCTATATATCTAACAAAGGGGTTATGTGCCAAACAGATGCCTATTTAGAAGACCTTCCGAAATCTTGCTTTTCGGAAGGTTTAAAACATGTAGAAACGCTGGGAATTGTGTATTGAGCTAAAAGAAATTATGTTGAAAATTAAAAAAACAAAATCTACCGAAAATAATTAGTTTTTCTGTATTTTTAAGCACTTATTTAACGCCCCTTGTACAAAGAAGCAAGTAATAACACACTTTCTGGCAAAGTTTATCTTTATTAGCTTCACGCATATAAACAAATCTTTTTTAAGGAAAGCATGTTTATGGAATAGCTAGATAAAGTCATGCGAACGGAACTCCTCAAATGTTTACTTTCTCTACACGTACCATGTATATAGTGTATAGAGAAGGTATTGTACTGCATTCAAAAATTCGATACCGAGAATTCACCGAAATACACGTTTTAGGATCCCCTGTAACCAAAAAACATTTTTGGAATAAGGTCAGCGTGTGTGTGTTCATGTGTCCATGATCACGATAACTCAAAAACGAAAAGTTGGTAAAATACCAAAGTTTGTATTTAAGTTTAGTATCTTCCAGGGATACGACACGAAGACATGGAACATGGAAAAAGTTTCAAAAATTTTGATTTTCTCAAAAATGGCTCTAACGATTCTGATTAAAATGTATATTAAAGATATTTACACGACAAATAAAATGTTTATCTTGAAATTTCTGGCACTTATCTGTGAAGGCCTCTTTTACTCTGGAGGAATTTTGCTGCATTTTGTATATCTAGTAAACTGCAAGAATTAGTCAAAAACTTACTACACAGAAATTACATTTCATTGAACACACTAATTATGTGGTATTAATTTTTTGAGATTGTTGTTATTGGTTTCAATTTTAAAATACTTAAAAACTTATCACTTAACTACTGCCAATTTAAAGAAACACATTTCTTCCACATGAAGACCAGCTTTTAAAAGATTTGATTAACATTTAAGTTTAGTGTATTTCAATATTTTCCTTGTACTTATAAGAGTTCATTTCAGCTAATGTTTATCTCGATGTACATAGAAGAACAAGATTTTTAACAATAATTTTTTACAGAGATGTAGAGAAAATTATGTGAATGGAACACATCAGATTTTTTAAAGAAATTTTGTTTGCGGAACAGCTAAAGTCCAATTTTTTTGGTTTTCCTCATTTGTTTTCTGTGCTGTATGTTATTTTCTTCTTTTTTATTGTTTTATTTATTCAGCATTAGAAACAACTCCTGTGTAGGTTCTTTACTTTGGGTTAAAATCGTTTTATTTTCTACAGGCACGCACACATTCACTCTCATATACATATTTCCAGACTCTGTGGGGGATATGGAATAATTATGGTTAAAGAAAAATTTCCCGCCACAGCCGAGAATCGAACCCGTGACCTCCGAGTGAGAAATCAATTCGCTGACCACTCGACCACTGAGACATCCTTATTTTCAGTCTACATGTCAATGAAAGCATTTCTGCACACGCGAATATAAGACAGTAGCTTACAGAAACTGAGCTCAGTGGTTACATTCGCATGTTTTCTCTACAAATAACAGTGTGGCTCGTGCTTGTTAGCAACACATTACGTAGCTCCTTTTAGGTCACAGGTTAACCTGTAATAATCACGGTGAGTTTAGACGGTGATAGAGTAATTAGAAGTGATCAACAACTTTAATGACGTTAGCGCAGTGATGAAGTGATTGGGGTGATCAGGAAGCAATTAGGAATGACAGTGACGTCAGAAAGCCTCACTTGTCATCGACGCTTTCACTCAAGAGTGACGTAATACTTTCTACCGAATTTTAAGCACAACGACGAGCATTTTTATTTTCTCTAGCAAATATGTACAATGCACGTACTAGATAGAAAAGGTATTGTATTTTATCAAACATTTGACACCAAGATTTTAACGGAAATCAAGTTTAGAGACCCCCTGATCAGTCGGTTAAATATCAAACGAAGATTTTCATAAGTAATACCACGAGTGTTTTCCTCTTGTCGATAATTCAGGACCGGAGCGAAGCGACGAGTTGTATTTGATAAGACAATTCAGCGAAATAGACCACTAATGATTTATGATATATAGGAAGGGAGATTGTATCAGGTTATGATTCTTACTTACATTAGTTCTCAAATGGAAGATGACTCTTCAAGCATGTTTATTTACCATTTTTAATTCTTTCTTTTTTCACTGCCTCCTGAATTATGATACGGCCAACCGTGTCTACACCCAATGTACGAATATCGATAGCAACAATAGAAATAGCAGGCAATTATTTTATTTCAGTTTTTAATAAATAGCACATAAAATTGAAACAAACGTTATTTTAAAATAAGAACTGAAGCTTTCCTGGCGACGTGTTAATTCCAAATCTTCTCGGGCTTCTAGCCAGGTAAAAACTTGGCTTGGTCAAGCCAAGTTTTTACCTGGCTAGAAGCCCGAGAAGATTTGGAATTAAACGTTATTTTATTTGAGGTTATCACATTCATCTCATATATAAAACTCTGATGTGTTCCATTCACATGACTTTCTCTACTTCTCTGCAACAAATTGTTGTTAAAAAGCCTATGCCTCTATTTACTTCATGCTAATTGAGAAAAAAAAAATTGGCACAAATAGATTTATACTTGTTCCTTGTAAGCAGAAGGGAAATAAGGGAGTACTACAGGCTAAACTAATAATCAAAAGCCGGTTCCCATGTGACTGAAGTTTCTTTGTTTGTATGGACAGCAGTTGACAAATTCCTGTATGAGAAAAGTATAAGTTTTTCATAGCTGAAAACAAAAACAATATGTAAAAAACGATCAACTCCATGCAAAAAATGTATATAACATAAATTGTGCGTTTTAAGGTGCTCTACATTTTTTGTGTTGTAAGTTTTTCTCCATCTCTTACGGTTTAGCAGTTATGCATAGTCTTCAGAGGCTATTCCCAGAAATTTCAAGATAAACATTTTATCTGTCGTGTAAATATCTTTAATATACCAAATTTTAATCAAAATCGTTAAAGCAATTTATAAGAAAATCAAAATTTTCGAAAAAAGTTCCATGTAAAGGGTAGTTGGGGGTGGGCGGATTTTTCTCAAAATCTTCGTGTCGCATCCCTGGAAGATACTAAACTTAAATAAGTTTGGTATTTTACCGACTTTTCGTTTTTGAGTTATCGTGTTCACAGACACACGGACACACGCACACACACGGACGGTTTACCGAAAATGCTTTTTTTTTTTAGATAAAGGGGACCTTAAAGCATATATGTCCGGTGAAATCTCGGTATCGATTTTTTTGGTGGAGTGCAATACCTTCTCTGTACACCATGTACATAGTGCGTATAGAGAAAGTAAAAATACAAATAATGCTTATTTTCACTTCTTTTTTTAACGAAATACATTATGAACTGGATAAAACTGTAAATAAGATTTGTAACTAAATTAATTGAAAGTACAATTGTGGAACTGGCAGTTATTAACAGTAAAGACATGAGATTAAATATACGAATGTCAGGTACAACAAACTCTCAAAGAAATGAACATCAGCTACGATAAGATATTTCGACAATATCGCTCCAGTCAGTAGACTGCGATTTCGTTTAAATTGCCCAATCTCGGCCATTCCATTGGCCTTTAAAAGTTTTTTTCTTATTTTTTTGTTTTGATCGATCAGCAGTACAATGCTTCACAGATCAGTGATAACATACAGGGCAATGACAATAACATTTAGAGGAGGCTTACAGGCCACCCCATATCTACAGTATGCTATAAACGAACATCAGATATAAGACAGCACACAAGAGGTAAAAGGGCACACAGATCACTAGAGTTAGAATCAGAGGGATCACTCAGAAGTAGGTCTTGCGGTGCGGGTTGGCTGGCGCGTACGAACGCCTATGTTATAGTGCACTGCTCCAGGAACATCCTTCAATGTGGAAAAGAAACGACGGGCGATCCTCCGAATAAAGTCGTGAAGAGGTAAGAGTCCCAGTTCGTGATGGAGCTGCTGATTACGAATAAACCAAGGAGCGTTGGTAGCGATGCGTATAAAGTGGTGCTAAATGACTACTTTAAAAGTGGAGCTGAATTGTCGAGAAAATCTTCCCACCCTGAACCACTCTTTGCAGGGAACATTATTCAAAATTTTCCATTTTCTCAGAAATGCCTAACGATTTTGATTAATAAGCCATTAATTAAAGATATTTATAGGGCAAAGAAAATGTATATCCTGTGTGTGCACAGCAAAACTGGTTAAATAACAAACTTCGTATTTAACAGCAAAATCTTTCAAGGATACAACATGAAGATACATCTTCCAAGGATACAACACCTTAAGTCATTCTTACATAGAAAATTTTTCGAAAATTTTTATTCTTTCAAAAATTGCGTACTGAATTTCATTAAGATTTCATACATTAAAATATTTACATAACCAATAATCTATATCCATATCTTGAATTTTCTGGGAATAGTCTCTGAAGAACTCTTCATTCGAGACGTCTTTTGCATAACTGGTAAACCTTAAGAGTTAGAAAAAACTTACAACACAAAAAAACTATAACTCGTTAAAACACAATTTATGTTGAATACAGCTTTTAGTGAAGCTCACCATTTCTGAGATATTCGTTATTATTAGTTTCAGTTTGAAAATACTTGGACTTTTCTCATCCGGGCAATTGTCAACTCCTAGCCATGTAAACAAACTAACTTCATTCACTCAGCAACCAGTTTTTAAAAGAGTTGACCACCGCTTTAGCTAAGTGCATCCTCTCATTTCCTTTCTACAAGTAAGCAAGTAATAAAACTATTTCTGCTAGTGTTTATCTCGATTAGCATGAAGTAGATAGATGAATAAGCTTACTAACAATAATTTGCTACACAGAGATAGAGAAAGTCATTGAATGGAATATATCATATTTGTATTATTCATACATTTACACTTACGCTTGATAACAAGTGAATAGGCATGGCTCCTTGTATTAATTTATTCAGTTTAAAGCTTTTTAGTCTTCGAGGTCATGTCGCCCGATGAATATAATCAACGAAACAATACTCAAATTTAGTCGCGGTCCATGGTGCTTAAAGTTACTCGACATTCGTCTTCTCAAGATAAGGGAAAACCCCGAAAAAATTCCCCTCAGTGAAGTTCGAAATTGGGATCTCTTGGATGTGAGGCAGTCAGGCTGAATATGCGGGAAAATCTATTATTTCTTATGCTCTTTTAGATACAGTTATACAAGCAATAGCTATTCTAATTGCTTTCTTTCGTTCGACTCTATCCACAATTCTTTGAAAAGTTACTTATTCCACTCAAGCTACACTATAAACTATAGTGACGGTGGAAGTAGCACTTGAGATGAGAGTAAATTAAAAGGCCGGCCGAAAATGGACGTCAGAGGAAGAGCCACCATGGAGATTCCCTAGCATACTCCAAGTAGTTCATCCCGACCTGGGAGCTATAGGAGCCCAAGCCCAAAGTCTGACCAAACTCCTTGGATCTACAGATCACTTCCAACGCCATCCCGCCGCCGAGAGCTGTATTGCTACAGCGCAGTCACCACTACAGTAAGACGCACCACCGCAGTCCTCACCAACATTTACAACCATAGAAAGAGACCGGATGGATGAAATGAAGGGGCAGGAAGTTCGGGCGACAGATGAAACCTCTCCAGCATTTGCCTAGTTACCCGGTAAAAAAAACCGAAAAAGGTCAGAGCGGTCGGATATGGGACTCTTAGAAGAAACGCCTGAACCAAATAGCTCGGTCGAGAGCATCAGCCTCAGGAGCAGCAGCAGTGGCAGTGACAGTGATAGTGGTAGTAGTAGTAGTAGTAGTAGTAGTAGTAGTAGTAGTAGTAGTAGTAGCAGTGTTAGTAGTAGTAGAAGTAATAGTAGTAGTAGTAGTAGTAGTAGTAGCAGTGTTAGTAGTAGTAGAAGTAATAGTAGTAGTAGTAGTAGTAGTAGCAGTGTTAGTAGTAGTAGAAGTAATAGTAGTAGTAGTAGTAGTAGTAGTAGTAGTATCAGTGTTAGTAGTAGTAGAAGTAATAGTAGTAATAGTAGTAGTAGTAGTAGTAGTAGTAGTAGTAGTAGTAGTAGTAGCAGTGTTAGTAGTAGTAGAAGTAATAGTAGTAATAGTAGTAGTAGTAGCAGTGTTAGTAGTAGTGGTAGTAATAGTAGTAATAGCAGTGTTAGTAGTAGTAGAAGTAATACTAGTAGTAGTAGTAGTAGTAGCAGTGTTAGTAGTAGTAGTAGTAGTAGCAGTGTTAGTAGTAGTAGTAGAAGTAATAGTAGTAATAGTAGTAGTAGTAATAGTGTTAGTAGTAGTAGTAGAAGTAATAGTAGTAGTAGTAGTAGTAGCAGTGTTAGTAGTAGTAGAAGTAATAGTAGTAGTAGTAGTAGCACTGTTAGTAGTAGTAGAAGTAATAGTAGTAATAGTAGTAGTAGTAGCAGTGTTAGTAGTAGTAGAAGTAATAGTAGTAGTAGTAGTAGTAGCAGTGTTAGTAGTAGTGTTAGTAGTAGTAGTGTTAGTAGTAGTGTTAGTAGCAGTGTTAGTAGCAGTGTTAGTAGCAGTGTTAGTAGTAGTGTTAGTAGTAGTGTTAGTAGTAGTAGTAGCAGTGTTAGTAGCAGTGTTAGTAGTAGTAGTAGTAGCAGTGTTAGTAGTAGTGTTAGTAGCAGTAGTAGTAGCAGTGTTAGTAGTAGTGTTAGTAGTAGTGTTAGTAGCAGTGTTAGTAGTAGTGTTAGTAGCAGTAGTAGTAGCAGTAGTAGTAGGAGTGTTAGTAGTAGTGTTAGTAGGAGTAGTAGTAGTAGCAGTGTTAGTAGCAGTAGTAGTAGCAGTGTTAGTAGCAGTAGTAGTAGTAGTAGTAGCAGTGTTAGTAGCAGTAGTAGTAGCAGTGTTAGTAGCAGTAGTAGTAGCAGTGTTAGTAGTAGTGTTAGTAGTAGTAGTGTTAGTAGTAGTGTTAGTAGCAGTAGTAGTAGTAGCAGTGTTGTTAGTAATAGTAGTGTTAGTAGTAGTGTTAGTAGTAGTGTTAGTAGTAGTGTTAGTAGCAGTGTTAGTAGCAGTGTTAGTAGTACTGTTAGTAGCAGTAGTAGTAGCAGTGTTAGTAGTAGTGTTAGTAGCAGTAGTAGTAGCAGTAGTAGTAGGAGTGTTAGTAGTAGTGTTAGTAGGAGTAGTAGTAGTAGTAGCAGTGTTAGTAGCAGTAGTAGTAGCAGTGTTAGTAGCAGTAGTAGTAGTAGCAGTGTTAGTAGCAGTAGTAGTAGCAGTGTTAGTAGCAGTAGTAGTAGCAGTGTTAGTAGTAGTGTTAGTAGTAGTAGTGCTAGTAGTGTTAGTAGCAGTAGTAGTAGTAGCAGTGTTGGTAGTAATAGTAGTGTTAGTAGTAGTGTTAGTAGTAGTAGTAGTGTTAGCAGCAGTAGTAGTAGAAGCAGGTTAGTAGTAGTGTTAGCAGTAGTAGAGTTAGTAGTAGTGTTAGTAGTAGTAGTAGTAGTAGCAGTGTTAGTAGTAGTGTTAGTAGTAGTAGCAGTGTTAGTGGTAGTGGTGTTAGTAGTATAGTTAGTAGTAGTAGCAGTGTTAGTAGTAGTGTTAGTAGTAGTGTTAGTAGTAGTGTTAGTAGTAGTAGTAGTGTTAGTAGTAGTAGTGTTAGTAGTAGTAGCAGTGTTAGTAGTAGTGTTAGCAGTAATGTTAATAGTAGTGTTAGTAGTAGTAGCAGTGTTAGTAGTAGTGTAAGTAGTAGTAGTAGCAGTGTTAGTAGTAGTGTTAGTAGTAGTGTTAGTAGCAGTAGTAGTAGTAGCAGTAGTAGTAGTAGTAGTAGTGTTAGTAGTAGTAGTGTTAGTAGTAATAGTAGTGTTAGTAGCAGCAGTAGTAGTAGTAGCAGTGTTAGTAGCAGTAGTAGTAGCAGTAGTAGTAGTAGTATTAGTAGTAGTGTTAGTAGTAGTGTTAGTAGTAGCAGCAGTGTTAGCAGTAGTAGTAGTAGTAGTAGCAGTGTTAGTAGTAGCGTTAGTAGTAGTGTTAGTAGCAGTGTTAGTAGTAGTGGTAGTAGTAGTAGTAGTGTTAGTAGTAGTGTTAGTTGTAGTGTTAGTAGTAGTAGTATTAGTAGTAGTGTTAGTAGTAATGTTAGTAGTAGTAGCAGCGTTTGTAGTAGTGTTAGTAGTAGTTCCAGTGTTAGTAGTAGTGTTAGTAGTAGTGTGTTAGTAGTAGTGTTAGTAGTAGTAGCAGTGTTAGTATTAGTGTTAGTAGCAGTAGTAGTAGCAGTGTTAGTGGTAGTGTTAGTAGTAGTAGTGTTAGTAGCAGTAGTAGTAATGTTAGTAGTAGTAGTGGTGTTAGTAGTAGTAGTAGCAGTAGTAGTAGTGTTAGTAGTAGTAGCAGTAGTAGTAATAGTGTCAGTAGTAGTATTAGTAGTAGTAGTGTTAGTATTAGTAGTAGTAGTGTTAGTAATAGTAGTAGTAGTGTTAGTAGTAGTGTTAGTAGTGGTAGTGTTAGTAGTGGTGGTGTTAGTAGTAGTAGTGTTAATAGTAGTAGTGTTAGTAGTAGTTATAGTGTTAGTAGTAGTGTTAGCAGTATTAGTGTTAGTAGTAGTAGTGTTAGTAGTAGTGTTAGTGGTAGTGTTAGTAGTAGTGTTAGTAGTAGGAGTGTTAGTAGTAGTAGTAGTAGTGTTAATAGTAGTAGTGTTAGTAGTAGTAGCAGTGTTAGTGGTAGTAGTGTTAGTAGTAGTAGTGTTAGTAGTAGTGTTAGTACTAATTTTGTTAGTAGTAGTAGTGTTAGTAGTGGTAGTGTTAGTAGTGGTAGTGTTAGTAGTAGTGTTAGTACTAGTAGTGTTAGTGGCAGTAGTAGTTTTTATTCCTTTTACTTACACATATTTACTTACACATATAATAATTATTCAGCATATTTACAGATTTCAAATCTGTAAATAATTTCCTGTCAAAATAGTTTATTAATAAGAATTTTATCAATGGAATTTGCTGATTTAGCTTTTTACTTTCTTTGCACATACTATGCATATAGTGCATAGAGAAATGTTCCATTGCACCCAAAAATACGACACCGAGATTTCACCTGAAGTACATGTTTTGAGACGTCCTGAATCCAAAGAAACATTTTTAGAAAAATATCCGAGAGCGTGCTTTTGTGCGTATGTGTGTCTTTGGGAGTAAGTCCGTTAAATACAAAACCTGATATTTAAGTTCAGTATCTTCAAGGACTGTGACACGAATATTTTTAAGACAATGCCGCACCCCAACTACCCTTTACATGGAAAAAAAATTTGCTCTAAATAATTTTTATTAAAATCTCATATATTTTAGACATTTACATGACAAATAAAAGTATGCATATCTTGAATGTTTTGGGATAAACCTCTAAAGTCCTCTTTATTCTGGATGATTTTATTTGAATTTTTCATAACTAGTAAACCGACAAAACTTGTTTCACAAAAAATGTAGAGTTACTTAATACCCACAATGTATGTCATATACAGCTTTTTCCTTGCGTTGCCCGTTTTCTAGATATTCCTTGTTATTGGTTTCAGTTTTAAAATTCTTAAACTTTTCTCATATAGGAACTTGTCAACGAATTTCCATCCCTTAACGACCACATTTTAAAACATGTGACTCTCGGTTTAGCCTAGTGTATTCTATTTCCTTTTTACTTACAAGGAACTAGGTCATAAGACTGTTTCTGCTGATGATTATTTCTTTTAGCATAAAGTAGATAGAATAATAAGCTTATTAACAATAATTTGTTACAAAAATGTAGAGAAAGACAAGTGAATGGGACACGTTAGATTTTTTTTCATTTATTAGCCCATTGTTTATTTAAGGAACAGTTTGCAATTTATTATTTTTGTATATACAAGTATTACGCTTCTAAACCATGAAGGGAGTACATCCCAGTGTGACCGAATTCTAGAATTTTATACAGCATCAAAGGAAAATGTAATTAGCAAGCGGAGACCAGAGTGTGCCTCAGCGTTGACTAAATTTACTGCATGTCCTCCTTCCCTGTACGCACTTTTCCCACTCCTTTTTGCCGTTCTATCCGATAGCGTCATCAACACCATTATCTGTCTCTCAGTTTTTTGCTGGCAAAGCGTTCAGCTTCACCTGTGAATTAAAACTTGCTCTGGGGCCAATGAACTTTGTTTGAGAGGCCTGGGGTAAACTCCTGTCATGTTCCTTATCACCGCCCTCCGCAACAACCACCGACCAAACTCCAGTGAGAGAGACCGGCAAGCCCTTTTTACTTTCTCTGCACGTAGTATGTACATAGTGGACAGAGGTGTTGTACTGCACCCAAAAATTCGATACCAAAATTTCACTGGAAATAAGTTTTTGAGACCCCCTGAATCCAAAAAAAAAAAAACATTTTTAGAAAAATGTCCATGTGTGTTTGTCTGTAAGTATGTGTGTATGTGTGCGGGTATGTGTGTGGGCAGTATAGCTCAAAAACGAAAAGTATCTTCCAAGGATGTGACACGAAGATTTTTCAAGAACGTCCCTGCAATCCCCAACTATCCTTTACATGGAAAATTGTTCAAAATTTTTGATTTTTTCAAAAATGGCTCTAACGTTTTTTTATTAAAATACGGTAAATTAAAGATATTTTGCGCTAAATAAAGTATATATCTTGAATTTTCTGAGAATAGCCTCTAAAGACCTCTTTATTCTGATTAATTTTGCTGAATTTTTGTGTATCTGTTGAACCGTAAGAGGTAGACAAAAATTTACGAAACAAAAAATTTAGATCTCGTTAAAACACACAATTTAAGTGAAATATATTTTTTCATGAAACTGACAATTTCTGGGATATTCCTTGCTTTTGTTTTCAGTTTTAAAACACTTTAAACTTTTCTCATGCGGGAATTTGTTATTTCCTGGCAATGCAGAGAAGCGAATTTCAACCACATGGAAACGAGCTTTTAAAACATTTGACTATCATTTTAGCCTAGTGTATTCCCTTATTTCTCTTCTACTTACAAGAAAGCAAGTAATAAGACAATTTCTGCTAATGTTTATCTCGTTTAGCATGAAGTAGACAAAAGAATAAACTTTTTAGTTTGTTATAGAGATGCAGAGAAAATCATGTGAATGGAACACATCAGATTTTTACTTTCTCTATACATACTATGTATATAGTATATAGAGTAGGTATTGTACTGCACCCAAATATTTGATACTGAGATTTCACCGGAAATATATCGGGGTAAAGGAAACTTACTGCATTCCTTCTAATATGTGTCTCATAGAAGTATTACAAACAAAAAAGTCTAATAGCATTTTGTTCTTTGATCAGTCAATTAAATAAATGGGTTTTGTTACAAATTGCATGTGTAATTGCACAAGAATGTACGAAGATAATGGTTGTTACTTGGAAGATGCGTAGAGTAACGTATTTCTGACAGTTTTGGTAGGAATTATGTGAGATCACACTGGGTTTCGAAATAATTAATCACTTAAAAGAATTAAAGGAAACTTTTTCAGACGTGAAGTAACTCGGCAACTTTCGTTGAGGTTGTTCAGAAGTCTGAACCAACTTATGGATGTAAACACGTCGGTCGCTTGCAAACACGACGCAGGGTAGGGAATAACGAGTGCAACTGGTATTCTGATTGGCCTACATTACTGTGATATTAGCAGTGAGGATGTGTATGTACTGATCAGCGCAAGTGACACCCACACAACCTTCAGCGTTGCGAGCTTGTCCATCTCCGTAGGAAATGATCAGAGACAAAAACGTAATGTACAAAATGTGTTCCAAATACCTACTGAGATCTATCACTGCTTTAAATTATGGTAATGACTTCCCTTCTACCCGGTAGTTTTGAGATACCCTTAATAAAAAAAACAATATTTAGAAAAATGCCCATGCGTGTGTGTGTGTCTGTCAGTGTGTGTGCGTGCGTGTGTGTGTGTGTGTGTGTGTGTGTGGGCAGCATAGCTCATAAACGTAAAGTATCTTCAAAGGATGCGACACAAAAATTTTCAAGAAAAACCCCCACCCCCAACTAATGTTGATTTTATCAAAAATGGATCTAACGATTTTGGTTAAAATACTGAATATTAAAACTATTTTCATGTCAAATAAAACTTATATCTTACATTTTCTGGGAATAGCCTCCGAAGGCATCTGGATGAAGTTTGCGGTATTTTGCATAACTGATAAACTGTAAGAGATAGACAAAAACTTACTTAACAGAAACTGTAGAGCTTGCTAAAGCACACGATTTATGTTACAAACTTTTTTCGTGTAGTTGACCGTTTTTTGAGATATTCCTTTATATTGGTTTCAATTCTGAAAAATGTTTAATTTTCTCAGATAGGTAGTGTACGTTTCTCTTTTGTTCTACTCCTGGCCAAGCACAAAAAATAATTGCATTGACAATCGCATATCTTAAATTTTCAAACATTTGACAATCACTTTAGCACAGTGCATTCTTTAGTTCTCCTCTACTTATAAAGAACTACGTAATGAGGATATTCTGCTAATGTTTATCTCAATTAACATGGTGTAGAAGGAGGAATGATCTTTTGTAAGAAGTTTGTAGAGTGTAACATACCAGACTTTTCTAGTTGCAAGCGAGAAATTGAACCACTTTTTTGAAACTTCGTCTGCGGAGCTATGGCAGAGAGGTTAGATCCTTGCCTCCGCCTCAGGTGACCCGGGTTCAATCTAAGGCAGTCTAACCTTGTCTCCTGGAGGCGATTATGGAACTAGCAGTTACAACTACACCTCCGTCCTTCAGAGCGATAAGTCAGCTAGACCACGTTTCGTGTAGAATCACAATCGTCAGTATCCAGCGACGGGCCCAAATAGCCTAATCCTGACTGTTTCTAAGATATTGAAACTTTTTCACTTCTGTAGCCCTTATGTACACTCAAAGACATTTAAAATACACCTGGAAATCTTATCGCAAATCTTTTCGCTGACCCCGCTCATGTCTTCCACCTGTTTGCTAGCTCATAAAAGCGTATTGGTCAGGGACACGTTATCGATTTTTTGTGTTTCACGCCAGCTTTTACTATATGTTGCACCGCAGGCGATGACACTGGTGATACATGGAATGAAGATGGAGCACCGGTGAAATGCGATGGGGGAAACCTGGAGAAAACCCTCCATGTGACGCTTTGTCCAGCACAAATCTCACACGCGGTCGCTTGGGATCGAACACTTGGGCCATTTAGGTGTGAGGCGAGTGGTCTACCACGGCTAGTTCTAAAGTGTCGCTCGACCAGTAATTGTTTCTCTTCGTTGGTGGACACCCTCGGGCAATATAACCTCACCCCTTCAGTTCAATGTTCTTCTGTCGCTTGTCAGCTCGTGACAACTGTTTGCCCTTGCCTTCTTAGATGTGTTTACAATATTTCTTTCCTGTCCATTTTCAATGTGCATCTGTCCTCTCTTAGTATAATTTTATTTAAACCCGTGAAACGACATGTACTGCCGCGGTGTTCAGAATGATTAACTTACATATCATGTATTTAAAAAATACCATTTCGACTCCTTTTATATTTAAATAAAATTAAATTCCATATTGATTTACTTGGACTAGGACGTTTGGGATAAATGCACGGTATCCGATTAATGGCAGTGTTTTCTTTAGTATTTAGTGTAATGGCAAGCATCAATCGTATCATTTCTGGAGATCCTTTAACACTCTTGATATAGGGCTGCCAGAACGGATGACGCACCTTTGCTATTTTCAAAGGCAACGTCGAAGGTTTGCTCCCTTTTAACCGCCAGTGTTTGCACGTTTCCGAACACACCTGTGTGCTCAACGCCAAATTCCGTGACAACCTCTGTAAACTATGCTGCATGGACGTCATTGAAGCAGAGTAAATAACGATTGACATTCCACTCATGCCCGTTAACGCTATTACATTCTCACACCCTTGCCTAGCGTATGCGCCAACAAAAGCTTGTTTATCTTAGTCGCTCAGCAGTTGAAATTTGGCACTGTCAGCACCTTCATGAATTTAAGTATATTTTGCGGACCATAGGGTCAAGTCCTCTGTAGTCTAGAATACCAAGGTCGCAGGTTCAGTAACGGCGGAGATTGATGGATTTTTTCGGACGTAAAAAACCTTCCATCGGTTTGAAAGTGATGCTTTTGGTCTGTGTAGTATGTATTTGCATGTAAAAGAATATCTTACCATGTAATGGTTCTCTAACAATGGCTTTTTAACTGTGACAAAATTCAAAAAATTGTTTTCAGCCTTAGACAAAGCTCCAGTGATGATAAAAGCACTAGTGTAAAACTTTTAGGAAACAGAATTATACTGGAATTCACGTATTGAAATGGTCTGTAAAAAGTTACCTAAAGTTGTGTATTTACTATTATCTAAAGTTGTGAATTTGCATCTACTTAAAACAAATATAACTTGCTTTGTTTAAAGTGTCTTTAACTATGGACTATCAGGTATGGGAATTATTGTAAATTAAGTGAGATTCTACTTCTACAAAAGAAAACATTGAGAATTTTATGTCTTACTTATTACAATGCTCCATGAGGACCACCTTTTAAGCAGCAGAAAACTTTAACAGCATAAAATTGCTATATATTGCAATTCTTAATTATATGTTTAATAGAATGTAAATCAGTTTAAACATATACACTAATTAAATACCAGAAATATTGACAAATTACATGTTCCATTCAGTAGACTAAAGAAACGTAAAGATAGCTATTTTATAGCCAGCATTATACGGGTTGTTTCAAAAATACGGGGCATCATTTCAGGTATGTATTTCCCACATGTAGACAATCAAATTAGTTCATTATAACATGTGTCCGGAAATGCTTCATTTCCGAGTTATGGCCTTCACAACATTGAAATTCACTGGAACGTTTTTCTTTCCGCAGGTTGTTGTCATTACAGAAGATGTTCAAAATGTCCTGCTTGAATACAGACCTCACATCGATGTCTCATTCACCTGCGAACACGATCCCAAACTCCAGGAGTATTGCATATGTCCTCACAAAATGCCACAATTCGATTCCGAAGGGATTCCAAATCCGGCATCGGAGACGAATAAACCAATGATTTGAAATGGCCCCACAAGTAGAAATCGAGAGGGTTCAGATCAGGTGAGCGTGGAGGCCAAGCAATTGGTCCACCTCTACCTATCCATCGATCAGGAAACCTTCGATCTAAGTACCGGCGAGCCATAAGACTGAAGTATGCAGGAGCGCCATCATGCAAGAAGTGAAAGTGTTGATGATTGATCAGTGGAGTGTCTTCGAAAACGTCAGGTATGGTGTTTTCCAGGAAGTTTGTGTACGTCTGCGCCGTAAGTCTGTTTACAAGTACATGAGGTCCAACTAATCGATCATCAATGATACCGGCACACATGTTGAGGGAGAACCACACCTGGTGATGAGATACTACAGTTGCACGTGGGTTTTCATGCGACCAGACATGCTGATTGTGGAAATTTGTTATGCCATCTCTTGTGAACTGTGCTTCATCTGTAAATAATACGACGGCAGAAAAGTTCGGATTTACACCACACTGCTGCAAGAACCACTGACAGAACCTAACTCGTGCAGGGTAATCTGCTGGTGACAGGGCCTGTACACGTTGCAAATGATAAGGATACAATTGATACTCGTTCAACAGTCTCCAGACAGTCGTATGAGGAACATTGACTTGCAACGCTAACCGTCGTGTGCTGATAGAAGGAGTCCTGTCCACAGCCTCCAGAATCTCCTCCTGCACTTCTGGAGTTGTAGATCTTGGTCGTCCCCTTCCCAAACCAGGAGAGGTGAATGTTCCATACTCGCACAGACGGGAATGGAGACGTACAAATGTCTTCCGATCTGGACATTGTCGTTGTGGGTACCTCTCCTGGTACAAACGACGAGCCAGCGCAGCATTGCTGTCCGCCTTACCGTACATGAAGTGTATCTCTGCCAGCTCTTGATTTGAATACATGTCGCACAGGTTTAACGCCTAACGAACACTGAATGTAACCTTCCTCAGAATGAACTATCAGAGTGCCCTCCTAATGTCTCCTTTGACGGCAAAGACCTGCGGAAAGAAAAACGTTCCAGTGAATTCCAATGTTGCGAAGGCCATAACTCGGAAATGAAGCATTTCCGGACTTGAACTATTTTGATTGTCTACAGGTGGGACTTTCAATGTTGTAAAGGCCATAACTCGGAAATGAAGCATTTCCGGACACATGTTATAATGAACTATTATGATTGTCTTCATGTGAGAAATACATACCTGAAATTATGCCCCGTGTTTTTGAACCACCCTGTAGATTGTAAGCAGCTTCCTGACCACATGAGAGATCTGAAGTAAATAAAATGCTTGATGGATAATGTATTTTATAATTTGTATGAATTTTTAATCATAAAATAATTATGTGACTGACTTTATATTTACATGTATTTATTCTTTTGTCCATGACTATTGTACTAATGTACACAATGACTGAACAAATAATTTGTAAATTGAACAAATATATGGTAATTGAAAATTGAAACAAAACTTCCATGGGAAAAATTGCACAATGTTTAGTCTGCAAGACATGATTTCGTACTATGTTGCCATCTGTGGGCAACAAGCTGATCTTCATCACTATGTGCCATGGTGGCAAAATCGCGATCTAGAAATTCCACATGATCTCAGAAAAATCAGATGTGTTCCACTCACATACATTTCCTACCTATGTGTAAGAAAATATTGTTAAAAACTTTATTCTTCTACTTCATCCTAATCGAGATAAACGTTGGCATAAATTATCTATTACTTGTTTTCTTGTAAGTAGAACGAAAATAAGGGAATACACTAGGCAAGAGTGATAGTCAAATATTTTAAAAGTGGTTGCCATGTGGTCGGATTCTGTTTCTTTGCATTGCCAGGAATTGACAAATTTCCACATGAGCAAAGTTTTAAATGTTTTAAAACTGAGCCAAATAACAAGGAAATTCTCAAAAATGGTCAACCCCACGAAAAAGATGTATGTGATATAATTTGTATGTTTTAGCGAGATGTGCATTTTTTGTGTTGTAAGCTTTATCTATCTCTTACGGTTTACCAGTTATGCAAAATTCAGCAAACTTAATCGAGATTAAAGAGGTCTCCAGAGGCTATTCTCAGAACACTCAGGATGTATTTTATTTGTCATGTAAATATCTTAATGTATGCTACTCGAATCAAAATAGTTAGGGGAGTTTTTGAGAAAATAAAAATTCCGTAATTTTTTCTATGTAAAGGGTAGTATGGAGTGGGGTATTTGAATCCTCGTGTCGTATCCTTAGATGGCACTAAATATAAAAACTAAGTTTAGTGGTTTACCGAATTTTCGTTTTAGAGTTATCGTGTTCACAGACACTCTCGTAAGCGAATTTTTTCTCTACTTAGTACCTACCATATACAATTTAGAGAAAGTAAAATACCTGTATGCCCCAAAATACTCAAATCCAACTAGAACCAATTAAATCAAGACACCATAATTATTTTGTCAACTGAAGTTTATGAAAAATTAAATTTTTAAAGGTGAAAGTTTTAAATTTTACAGCTCTTATGTAAATGTTTTAAAAGTTTGTCAATTGCTGCTCTACAACAATTTCCTGTACACATCTACAATAATTTAGAATAAAAGATGTTTTTATAATGATAATTAAGAATTAGTCTGGTATATCACAAGAAGCGGAAAGCATTAAACAAATATATAGACATACACTGACACTGCCTTAATGCTAATAAACAAAACTGGTGTCTACAAGCATTTTCATTTTTCAGGTAGTTTTATAAAAACAAATTCTAATATTGTTATATTCATGTAACTTTCTCTTCCTTCTACTTTTATAAGCAGGTTATTACATTTCATCTAAAAGTTTGAATGCTATATTCCGCCGGAAATACCTATTTTGAGGACCCATGAATACAAAAAGCATAAGATAAAGCTCTGCATTGGTCTGTGAATAACAAAATCGAAACTTAACTACCAAACTTGGTATTTTATTTCAGTATCTCTCAAGGATGATACTTGCAGATTTTATACTACTCTTTACGTGAAAGATTTTTAGAAGTTTATTTTCTCAAAAATTACCCGAACTATTTTTATTAAAATATAATGCTTATGTTTAAGATACTTTCACGACAAATTAAATACACTTCTAGCACTTTCGGGGAATAGCCTCTGAAGTTCCCTTCTTTCTAGATCCTATTATATAGCCGAAAAGGCGTAAAATATGCAAAAGTCTTACCATACAAAAAATTTAGAGCTCATTACTGCAGAAAAAATGTGTCAAATACAATTTTGTTTTGAGTTAATCATTACCAAGATATTCCCTGTTATTGGTTAAAATTTTGCAAGACTTATACCTTTCTAAAATGAGAAATCGTCATTTTTAGCCTCTGACCGTGCAAAGAGAATGGAATTTAATGCCATTATATAACAATCAGCTTTTAAAAGATTTAATTATCGCTTTAGTCGGATGTACTCCCTTATTTTCTTGATCTATGAGGACATAAGAAAAAAGTCATTTATCTCGATCAGTTATTTCCTTTGTATTTATGAGGAAATAAAGATATCGTATGAAGATTGAAGAATAAGCCTTTAAGCTTATTGTATAATAGTACCAGACGCTATTGTGAATGTCGTCTATCAGATTTTTAATTTCTGTACACAGCTCATGTTACGTAGGTAGAGAAGGTATTGCAGTCTACCCAAAAATTTGATCCTGAAATTTCACCGGAAAGACACATTTGGGGACCCCTGTATGCAGAAAAAGCATTTTAGAAAAAGGTCCGTGTTTGTCGTGTGTGAACACAATAAATCAAAAGCGAAAAGTCGTTAAAAACAAGTTTAGTATCCTTAAGAGATGCAATACGAAGATTTCAAGGTAAATTCCACCTTCGTAAATTACACTTTACAGAGAAAAAATTCGAACATTTTATTTTGCCATAAATGGTCCAACAAATTTGATTAAAATACCGTATATTTAAGATATTTACTTTAAAAATAAAATGTATATCTTGAATTTGCTGGTATCCTCTTTATTTTGGTTGAATATTGCCTAACTGGTAAAACGTAAGAGATAAATCAAAAACTTACAGCACAAAAGCTGTAAATATGTTAAAGCACACAGTTTATGTCCTACACTTTTTAGTTTGAGTTGACAATGTTCGATATATTTCTTATTATTGGTCTCAGTTTTAAAATACTTGAACTTTTCTCATATGGGGATTTTCAACTCCTGGCCATGCAAAGATTTGACTATTGCTTTAGCCGAGTGTTGTCCTAATTTTTACTTTCTCTACGCGTACTTTGTACATAGTGTACAGAGAAGGTATTGCACTCCACCAAAATATTCGGTACCGAGATTTCACCGGAAATATATGTTTTAGGGTCCCCTGTATCTAAAAAAAGTATTTTCAGAAAAGGTCCGTGTGGGTGTGTCCGTGTGTCAGTGTGTCCGTGGGTCAGTGTGTCCGTGTGTCCGTGTGTCTGTGAGCACGATAACTCAAAAACGAAAAGTCGTTAACATACCAAACTTGGTATTTAAGTTTAGTATCTTCCAGGAATGCGACACGAAGATTTTGAGAAATATCCCCTCACTCCAAACTACCCTTTACATGGAACTTTTTTCCAAAATTTTGATTTTCTAAAAAATGGCTCTAACAATTTTGATTAAAATATCATATATTAAAGATATTTACCAGAGAAATAAAATGTATATTTTGAATTTTCTAGGAATAGTCTCTGAAGACTACTTTATTCTGGATGAATTTTGCATAACTACTAAACCGTAAGAGATGGACAAAAACTTAACACACAAAAAATGTCCAGCTCGTTAAAACACACAATTTATTTTATATACATTTTTTCGTGGAGTTAATCGTTTTTGAGATATTCCTTTTTCTTGGTTTCAGCTTTGAAAAACTTATACTTTTCTCATACAGGAATTTGTCAACTCCTGTCCATACAAACAAAGGAATATCAGTCACATAGCAACTAGCTTTTGGCTTTCACTTTAACTGATGGTACTCCCTTATTTCGCTTCTACTTACAATAAAGCAAGAAATAAGACTATTTCTGCTAATTCTTCTCGATTAGCATGAAATAAATAAAAGATAAGCTTATTAACAATAATTATTTACGGAGATATAGAGAAAGTCAAGTGAATGAAACACATTAGATTTTTTTAACATTGATCTATCAATTACAGCCAATTGCAGCTTCTTGGTTTAACTCTTATGTCCATATAACGTTCAGTCTTGCACACTCGAATTTAGTCTTACTTTAGTCACAGCGTGAAAAGACAGAAAATCTGCATTGCCCATGTGTTTCTCTGTCTTTAAGGCTGGGAAACTTGAAGGAAAGCTACCTACTTCATTTTTCTTTTGCGCGATGAGAATTAAGAGGGAGGGTTAGCAGTTAAGAGTTGCACTGTGAGAAGATGCTGCTCTGAGATCTTAGACAAGCCCACTCCAATCTGGAGTGCGTCACAGAGGTTGTCCTGATTAACTCAGAGACCAGAGTCGTGTTCAGGTCACGTCTTTGCCCGTAGCCTCTTCAAGAAGCACACATTTTCATACACGTCCGCCACAATTAAAGACCTGAAAATGAGGTATCTTCCTGAAGAAGCGTTTCATGTTCCTTAATTTTGTGTGCTTCTTTTTATTTTTCCTCCTTTGCTCTTATGTCTACAATTCGACATCCACTCTGTTTTTGTAAATATTTGTAGATGTTTTACCTTGACCTATATCTATCATTTTTCAGCATGATACAAAGAAACAGCCGTTTAAAAAGAAAGAGAAACACAATAGAAGTTCAATACAGTTCAATTTCATTGAGGTTTCTGTTAGCCTCTGGCGTCTATGGCGCCATATATGATACCTCAGGTTTCGGAACATTGAACAGTCAAAGTAATGGTGGTCGATGCTGTCATGTTGCAACGTTTATACATATACGGTCGTCCCTTTAGGGCGGCTGATTGCCAAGCGGGAAACTTGGATTTGATTCCCGGTACCGGCGTGGGGAATTTTTCCCCCGCTGGGAGACTTGGTCCAGGGTGCACTCAGACTCGTGAGGTCCCAGGGAGGCCAATTGAAGAACTACTTGATGGAGAAGTAGTGGCTCCAGGTTAATAGGACCGTATTAGCCGGCCGGGAGGGACTCGGGTCGCTGACCACGTCTCATCCTCTCTCATTGTCACCCCATCCATAACGCCTATTCTAAGCCGAGATGGGTGACGCAGCGGCTGGGCGGTAGGCCCTGGCCTCTTGTGGAGTGTTGCGCCAGGAATGCTTTATATACACACATAATATTTATACATGTATGTGTGTGTATGTCTTGGTTGTAAGTCATAGATGATTGTTGGCATCCATTGTTACTCTGCATTAGTGGACACCTGTGCCGGCGGAAATTTCTTTAAACATCGCAGCTGGAATGTTGCACCTATGCAATTTTACACGTGTTCTGTCGGAAGGTTACTTAACGTCGAAGTCCATTTTATTGCACGTGATTGAGTTTGTTTACAGTTTTACAGTGCGGCGCTTCTGGAAATTTGCAGTCAAGTGATCAACAGGAATAAAAAGGGGAACGAAGCCTTTCCAGGGTTTAATTTTCCCTGAGAATACATCGCAAGCAACGGTTGAGTGAGTTTCGATGGGTAATTCCTAGCGGGCCGTAATAGTCATCGCAGCGAAAGCCGAAAAGAAACTATACAGCAGAATTGTAACAAAAGCATTGAAGAAAGCTATTTGTGAGCATACTTTTATTGTATTCAGTTTACGGAATAAAGAGTTGATTGGTGAAGTAAAAAGAGAGTTTTTGTCACAATACAATATGTACAAGGTGGTCAATTTAACTTGGGATTGTACATCCAAAGACAATAAAAACACCCCTGGCGCTGTAATTTTTTTAAAATGTGAACGTTTGATGGGAACTTAGGTCTTAGCACGATTTTTATTGGTATTTTATTTTTATTTTTATTCTGATACAACATACAACGCGAGTAAGAAAGGGCAAAACCAATTGGACGATCCACCCCTACATCCCTCAACCCCGCTTGACGCTCACTCTCTTTCCTTGTGTAAGCAGTATATTAATTTAGTTGACCGCGTGCGCGAATCACCTTGGTAGTAGAACATCGGTATGTAGTACAGAGAAAAGAATAATCTAATTCAGTATCACCCAGTGAGAGGGCTCGAACAGAGAATTTGAGGATCACTAGTCGCAACCCAGATCTTCATTTGTCGCAAATTACGTTTCATGTCTATCCGCTTCTCTTCGATAATGTGGCCTGTCCAATACACTTTTAAGAGCATAGTAAACAGATGGAAAACATGGTCGGAATCATTGATGACAGGATCCCATCTTACAATAAGTATTTCCAGTGTATTCTTAATGTCTTTGAGTGTACATAGTTAAATAAATGGTCGAGTAGAGTAAATACATTAAATAATAATAATGTGTTGTAAATAGTTTAAACAAAAGTAATTAATTAAAATGACTTCATATATAAAAGATGTATTCCGTTAACATCACCTCTCTATTCCACAAGTAAAATTTCTTTAAGAAAAAAAAAAGTACTTTTTTTATCTATGCCCAACCAATGAAGATAAACATTCGAAGAAATTGTCTTATTACTTGCATGCTTAAAAACAGAAGCGAGATAGAGGAATACGCTAGGCTAAAGCGAATCTAAAATGTTAAAACCTTGATATTTGAAACAGTTGAAATTCGGTTCTGTTTTGCATTCGCGGGAGTAAAACAAAAGAAATGGAACAAAAGTTTACCTCGCTCTTGAGAAAACTTTAAATAGCTTAGGATTGAAACTAGTAACAAGGATTATCTTTTAAACGGTTAACTCTACAAAAAAAATCTGATGTGTTCCATTCTCATGACTTTCTCTCCTTCTCTGTAACAAATTATTGTTAGTAAGCTTATTCTTCTATTTATTTCAAGCTAATCGAGAAAAAATTAGCAGAAATATGGTAAGTAGAAGCGAAATATGGGAGTATCATAGGTTAAAGTGAAGTCAAAAGCTGGTTACTAGGTGACTGAAGTTCCTTTGTTTGTATGGACACAAACTGACAAATTCCTGTATGAGAAAAGTATGTTTTTCAAAGCTGAAACCAAAAACAAGGAATATCTCAAAAACGAACAGCTACTCGAAAAAAAATCATAAACATAAATTGTGTGTTTTAATATGTTCTACATTTTTTTTTGTGGTAAGTTTTTGTCCATTTCTTACGGTTTAGTAGTTATGAAAAATTCCTCCAGAATAAAGTACTCTTCAGAGGCTATTCCCAAAAAATTCAAGATATACATATTATTTGCCAGATAAGTATCTTTAATATACGATATTTTAATCAAAATTGTTAATGCCATTTTTGAGAAAATCAAAATTTTCGAAAAACGTTCCATGTAAAGGGTAGTTCTTGCAAATCTTCGTATCGCATCTTTGGAAGATACCAAACTTAAATACCAAGTTTGGTATTCAACGGCCTTTTCGTTTTTGAGCTATGCTGTCCACAGACACACAGACACACACGCACACACATACACACGGTCCTTTTCCCAAAAATGCTTTCTTTTGGATTCAGGGGGACCCAAAACGTGTATTTCCGGTGAAATCTCGGTATCGAATTTTTGAGTGGAATATAATACCTTCTCTATACCTATGTACATAGTACGTATAGAGAAAATAAAAGTGTATGGTATAAATTGTGTATTTTAATGAGATCTGCATGTTTTTATGCAGTAAGTTTTTGTCCACATTTTGCGATTTATCATTTACGCAAAAGTCATTCAAAGTGAAGAGGACTTTGGAGGCTATTCCGAATAAATTCAAGATATAAATTTTATTTGTCCTGTAAATTCTTTAATATGCAATATTTTAATCAAAATTTTAGAGGCATTTTTGAGAAAATAAAAATTTTCGAAAATTTGTCTATGTAAATGGTAGTTAATACAAGAGGAATTTCTTAAAAATCTTCGTATCGCATTCTTGGAAAATACTGAAATTAAATACCAACTTTGGTATTTAACTAATTTTCGTTTTTGAGCTATGCTGTCTACAGACACACACACATACACACACACTATAGACAAGACATAGCTACACACACACACACACACACACACTGACTTTTGAAAAAAAATGTATTCAGAGGGTCTCAAAACATACATTTTCCGGTGAAATCACGGTAACAATTTTTGGGTGAAATACAATACCCTTTCTACCTATTATATACAATACGGACATGTGCTGGTGCGTTAGTGTCATTTGATGTGTTTCTTTAATATCGGCGGAGCCTTTTCACCATTTATGTTTCTCACCAGTCCTGGGTTTGCCTATATCCAATTGGTTTGTATTCAAGTCCGACACACAAGCAATAACCGAAGAACAAGGCATGACCAAGATAGGTTTTTGGGGTATAGTGTATGACGTATGTAGTGCAGTTATGTTTGATTATTATGCTATTCAATCATTTAATATTGATAATATTTTATTTTAATGTTTATGCATCAGTTTTTACTCCATTACTAGTAATTGTTCATGAATGAACAGCATTCTTCTTGTAACACCGTGTGCGATGACACTAATGCTACATGAAATGAAGATGGAGCTCGGGTGGAATGCGATGGCGGGGGAAACCGGAGAACCCGAAGAAAACCCGCCCTGCGGCACTTTGTCCACCACATACCTCACATGCGATCGGCTTGGGATCGAACCTAGGCCGTTTAGGTGACAGGAGAGTGGTCTAACTACTCGGCCAAAGCAAGACCCCAAGGTCAATAGTGTAGGGGCAGGGGTAGCGAAAATTTGCTTTAAGAAGGTTTTTGTATGCACGTTATATTTTGTATACATTGAGTTTTAATTTACCGCAACTTATTTTGTAATGAACAGGCATGATTTTAAATAAAAATGTGTGATGTGAAGTTCAAGTTAATACCTATAAAATACACTTAAATCTACTTCATCTCTCATCCCCTTCTTGGGGAAAATACGCCTAGTTAACGGTTACATTATTCGGAAAATATTGGCAATTTGGCCTTTTGCCCTTTCCTCAAAAACCCTGTTAATATAATAAAATTAAGATAAGACCAATACTGAATTATATGTTTTAATGCAGCTAAAGTTGTCAGGGCCTCTGTTTTGCCTCCGCCATCGCGAAACAAAGGGCAAACTTATGTAGGGGTTTGAATTACTTTAGTTCTCAGCGTCCCATTCTATGCTGGGCTTGAAAGACAGCTTAATTTTGCTTAGAGGTCTCTTTATCTAGCCTAAGGTTCTTTTACGTGCCGTAAATCTACACACGGGACCATCCAAAGAAAACCATGCAAAGGATTTTTACGCCCGAGAAAATCCGTCGTCTATTGCCGGCAGTGTGGGTATGGTAGAGGAGTGGTGTCATTTACCTACTAACGTAAACAGCTACTCCTTATGCTTTGTACATGTGCACTTCCCGTAGGGGGGAGGTTTCAACCTAGTTGTTTCGGTGCGGGCGTTGCGGACCCCGAGCGCCCGTGGTACTTTTGACGTCACCAGAAGAGTCGGGTTGAACATCCGAGCCCCTCCCTTAAGGGAGTTGTTAAGTTTGGGTGGGACTCGACGTGGCAGTGGCCCCGATACCCACGGGAGACTGGTTACGTCTTGGCATACGCTTTGACGGGGTTGTGAGACACCTCAATGTCCTCTGGTACTAGTATGGATAGCTATTAGACGGTATGCTGGGATTCTGTCGGCCCTACCGAGGCTATTGTTAGTTTTCCCTTCGGGGTTGACGCGCATAAATGACGTATCCACTTCCTCCACGGTATATTTTCGTGCCTGGGGGTGGACACCTTTAGACGCAAAATATTGCCTAATGAAAGTGCTATGGAGATTAATTTCTCCCTAGTTGAAGAGTGGAGGGTTTGACCTCGGGTAGACGCTCGCGACGAACTGCACATATGCGCTACAGAAAATAAAACGAGTAAAATGTTCAACAGAATCCCCGAACCTTATTTCAGTGCATGGATAACTTTAGATTAGTATAATTCTCTAGGCATATGTTATTAAAATATCAAATTAGAAGGGAAATGCATGCGACCTCTTTCTCGACACAGTGACGCATTCTTTATCGAAATGCACAGCGCGTAGGGAATCGATTGTTTCAAAGTGAGACACGTGTTTGAGGGTGCACTGGGGTGGAAGCGCAATACAAATGGAATAGTGCTGCGCCAGAATTAATTATTTACATCCTGAGCGTAGCATTAAACGGTAATGACGCCTACTGATGCGCCACTGTGGTTCCCGAACTGATTAGAGCCTCTTACAACTCCACAAAATTAGTGCTTCCCGTGTATTTCTGCATAGAAATAACCAATAGGCTCTGCTCAAGCGTTTAACTCTTGCTATGAATTTGATAGTACCCATTTCACACGTGTTTGGAGTGTTAAATTTTACGTTTACCTGTTACCTTTCTCATAAATGCTTTCAATGGCTGTCCGAAGTGAACTTTTAGTACTGCTTCAAAGAAAATTAAGTATAAACATCAATCGGTAATCTATTTCAACTACAATAAAAAGAATAGAGAATATATACAATATTAAATAACTTAATTGAAGATGTACATCAGGGCAAAAGAATATGCCAATGTTTTCGTTTTCTAAAGCATTTTTATTTGTTAAATGTAGGCAGAATCTCGTTCCCAATTGTATTCCACACTCACCATACTGTGATAATTTCTTTTTGATTTGAACAAAGGAATGGCGAAAGGGATGGTAAATGAGAGCATTTAACTTAAGAGTCTCAATAGATTTCTCTCTTCTATTGGTTTTGATGTCAAACGTTTTGCAACCAAAGCTCAACGATGAACGGATATCGGTTCACGAGTCAGCTGCGAAGAAAAGGGGCCGTCAGGCAAACATGTGAGTGATAGGATGTAGTGATCCGAATCTCTTTATTCTAAGTCTTTTATAAAGAAGACCGTGCCGTGGCCGAGTGGTTGGACCGCTCACCTCTCACCTAGACGGCCAGGATTCGATCCCAAACGACCGCATGTATGATTTGTGGTGGAGAAAGCGGCGCAGCGGCAGGCTTTCTCCGGGTTCTCCGGTTTCCATCACATTCTACCGGTACTCCATCTTCATTCCATTTATCATCAATGTCATCGCATGCGGTGCCACGGCAATAAAAGCGGACGCGAAACACTACCAAAAAAATTTAAAAGATCATAGGACTCCGAAGCTATTTGGAACGCCCAGAGGAACACATAAACTAGTTAGTAGATAAATTTGGTGTTACAAACAAAGTAAAAAAAAATGATTTATAAACAAATGAACCGAGTATAAGATAGAACCTTAAAAGTCAGTAGAACTTTCTATTAGGATGGCAAACTTCTCATATTCATTTTCTTGAAAAAACTGAGATAATCAAATTTATGAAAACAACTCTTAATTCCATAATAATTAAAGATAGCATCATGGCAGAAATTAAAAGCTCCAGTCTTCAGTTTTCCTACAGTTACTATATTTGAGCTACGAGGTCGACGCTTGCATGTAATTAAATGTCCCATCTGACTTAAAGTTTCGCGTAAAACTCAAGGCATTTTCACTTCTCTTATGACCCCAATTAGATTAATTAAATGATTTTTACTTTCTCTATACGCACTATATACATAGTGAACAGAGAAGGTATAGCACTCCACCCAAAATTTTGATACCGAGATTTCATCGGGAATATATGTTCTAGTGTCCCCTGTCTCCAAAAAAAGCATTTTCAGAAAAAAGATCCGTGTGTGTGTGTGGGTCCGTGTGTCCGTGTGGCTGTGAACAGGATAACTCAAAAACGAAAAGTCGGTAAAATACCAAACTTGGTATTTAAGTTTAGTATCTTCCAGGGATGCGACACGAACATTTTGAGAAAAATCCCACTCACCCAAACTAACCTTTACATGGCACTTTTTTAGAAAATTTTGATTTTCTAAAAAATAACTAACGGTTTTGTTTAAAATATTGTATATTAAAAATATTTACCTGACAAATAAAATGTATATCTTGAATTTTCTGGGAATAGCCTCTGAAGACTACTTTATTCGGAATGCATTTTACGGAATTCTGCATAATTGCTAAACCATGAGAGATAGACAAAAGCTTACCATACAAAAAATGTAGAGCACGCTAAAACACACAATTTATGTGATATACATTTTTGTCGTGGAGTTGATCGTTTTTTAGTTATTCCTTGTTTTTGATTTCACCTTTAAAAAAACGTATACTCTTCTCACACAGGAATTTTTCAACTCTGCCCATACAATCAAGGAGCTTCAGTCACATAGTAACCAGCTTTTGAGTATCACTTTAATCTATGGTACTCCCTTATTTTCCTTCTACTTACAAGGAAACAAGTAATAAGACTATTTCTGCTAATTTTTTCTTGTTTAGCATGAAGTAAATAAAAGCAGAAGCTATTTGACAACCTTTCTTTGCAGAGCTATAGAGAAAGTCATTTGAATGGAACACATCAGATTTTTACTTTCTCTGTACGTACTATGTGCATAGTGTATAGAGAAGGTATTATATTTCACACAAAAATTTGATACCGAGATTTCACCGGAAATATATATGCTTTGAGACCCCTTGTATCAAAAAAAAAGTATTTTTAAAAAAATGTCCGTGTGTGTCTGTCTGTGCGTGTGTGTGTGGGGGGGGGCAGCATAGCTCAAAAACGAAAAGACCGTTAAACACCAAACTTGGTATTTAAGTTTGGTATCTTCCAAGGATGCGACACGAACATTTTTAATAAAATCCCCCACCACAAACTAGTCTTTACATGGAACAAAATTCGAAAATTTTGATTTTCTTAAAAATGGCTCTAACGATTTTGATTAAAATCTCTTATGTTTAGAATATTTATTTGCTAAAGAAAACATATATCTTGAATTTTCTGGGAATAGCCTCGGAAGACTACTTTATTCTGGATTAAATTTACGGAATGTTATATAACTGCTTAACCGTAAGAAAGGGACAAAAACTTACCATATAAAAAACGTAGAGCACGTTAAAACATACAATTTATGTTATATACATTTTTTCGTGGAGTTGATCGTTTTTTAAATATTCTTGGTTATGATTTTAGCTTTGGTTACCTTACTTTTCTCATAAAGGAATTTTTCTACTCCTGTTAACCATCACTTTAATCTATGGAACTCCCTTATTTCGCTTCTACTTACAAAGAAGCAGGTAATAAGACTATTTCTGATAATTTTTCTCGATTAGCATGAAGTAAATGGAAGCACAAGCTTTTAAACAACAATTTGTTGCAGAGATTTAAAGAAAGTTATGTGAATGGAACATATAAGATTTTTTCACTCTGATTGATATTTATAACTAATATAAAACTGACTTGATTATGTTATCACAACGAATCAAAAATTATCTTACACTCCAGCATTATCTGAAAAAAGGGTACGTCAATCAACTTTACTGCTAGAACCAGGTGGAGTCACGAGTTGGCAGGTTTTGCTTAACTAGTACCTTACCAACTTAACAGATTTTATATCGTCACTTTTGTTGCAACCTCCTGTATATGTTTTTAGTACGAGGCTAGGTCAGTTAAGAAACAAACAAAATGTTTGAATGTGTACGAGAAAGAGACGGGAGGGAGAGAGAAAGAAAAAGTCTTATGTGTAAAGTTACATGATTCTCTTTGTTTGCTAGCCGTTCAAACATATATTTCATTTAAAAAGAACCAATTCCTGACTAAACAGTTTCGAGTGCAAAAAGGAAAGATTTTTCAAATATTTTAAATATAGCTCCTTCTTAGGGAACATCGTACTCAGTTCTTAATCTGTTCACAAAAGTCACAATTATTCTCCAAAAAATAGTAATAGAATGGGTTAAGTATTTATATTGGTTCAGAAATAAATGCGAATTATTGTGCGTATTTTTTAATTCAAATTATTAGAGTTAAATTAAAAATTACAAATATATCTACAACATACAACATTATATCTTCCAAAAACATAACTTAAATAACCAGTCTTCAGACACGGTTGCGATTTGGTTGCACTTTAAAAAGGAAAATATTTACGCGCTTACAGGGTTTCCCTGGGACCTCCCCCTCCCCAAGCATTTGCCGATCATTCACTCTAAAGTACATTAGCACATGTAGAGTCTGATCTGAAGGTATGAAGTCCAATAAAACACATTTTTTTTTTTGTATGACACATTCATAAAATATATTATAACTCTTTTCTGTAGCTGATCATGCTATAAATAACATAAAACTGTTTATTTTATACGCCACATACAGATTTAATATTTTTCCTATGTTATTTGTCTTTTGTAATAACAATTTATGTTTACTACAGAGCTCTATACTTACTTCTGTGCCTTGCTACACCTATAGCGCAAACTCATTAGCGTACAGATATTTCTACATCTCCCTTCTCCGCTCGCTTGTATACAACGTACCGGTGATTTAACTCAAAGTCATGTCCGTAGCCTGTAGACAATTATTAAGACACTGTTTGTGGTATCTAATTCCAAAAATCCATACATAATTTGAACATGCTGCAGTATAATGTTTAAAATACAGTAATGGCATTGATTCTGAACACTTTTAGGTGAAATGTTAACTTTCGGATTACAATATTGCATTAAACTCTTATTCAGGATCATTCTTATCATATATTCTAGAATCACACGATTTTATATAGGAATAACTGGTATTTTCTTCTCTATTCTACGAGTATAAAAGCACATACTATTAAACCTACTTTTAAGTTATATTTTAAGGATTTATACGCTTTTGTTTCCTACATTGTACTAGAACACGTATTTATATAATTTGCAATAAAAATGATGTTAGGAGTTGTAAATACCAGACCTCTTATTCCGTCAAACTAGACATTTCGGTAACACGAAATCTTCTCAGTTCACATGAAATCCTGTTATCGGGATTCTACTTTACTCGTATATTTCATTTACTATGAAGATATCTTTGGCATGTGATTTTTAATTAAAACCGTCAGGACCATTTTTTGTGAAATCAAATATTTCCAAATAATGTTACATGTAAAGAGTAGATTATAGTGAATGGATTTTCTTGAAAATATTCCAATCAAATCATTGAAAGATGCTGATGCTTATCTTTAAGCTATGCTCTTCACATGCACAAGTACACATACGCTCACACATGGGCATCTTTTATTTTCTCTATTTAGTTTCTACAGGGTTCGTAGTTAAAATATGCACTCCAATCATAATTTCTATACCGACACTTCACCAAAAATACATGTTTTAGTGTCCCCAGTAACCAAAAAGAAGTGTAAAAAAGGATATTTCTGTATGTGTACATGTTCGTGTCTCTGTGAACACCATAACTCAAAAACGAAAAGTGGGTAAAATACCAAGCTTGGTAGTTAAGTATTATATCTTGCAGGGGCGCAACAGTAATCCTTTGAAGAAAATCCTGCAACCAAAACTCCCCTTTATATGGATTTTATCAAAATGGGCTCTAAAGATTTTTATTTAAATACCGTGTATTAAATATATTTACATAACAAATAAAATGTATATCTAGAATTATTTGGGAATAGTCTCTGTATATATCTTTATTAGGGATTTAATTTGCTGAAGTTTGCATAATTGGTAACCCGTTGGAGACAAAAACTTACCACATAAAAAATGTAGAATTCATTAAAACACACGATCTATGACACACCCTTTTTCGTGGAGCGGGCCATTTTTGAGATATTCCTTATTATTGGTTTCGGTTTTAAAACACTTAAAACTTTTCAGATGCTGGAATTTGTTAACTCCTGGCAATGGACTTAAACCACATGGTAGGACCGTGCCGTGGTTCAGTGGTTAGACCATTCGACTCTCACCTAGTTCGCTCTTAAGCGTCCGTATGTGGAATTTGTGGTAGACAAAGCGGCACAGGGGCGGGTTTTCTCCGAGTTCTCCGGTTTTCCCCGCTATTGCATTCCATCGGTACTCCATTTTCATTCCATGTTTTATCAGTGTCATTGCCTGTGGTGCCATTTGCAGGAAAAGCAGGAGTTAAACACTACAAAAAACATGGCAAACATCTTTTAAAGCATTTAACTATCGCTTTGGACTAGTATTCCTTTGTTCCCCGTCTACTTATAAGGAGCTAAGTAATAAGACTATTTCTACACAGGTTTACATCGATTAGCATGTACTAGATATAAGAATAGCTTTTTAACAATAATCTCTTAGAGAGATTTAGAGAGTCATATGATTGGAACACATTTTATATACATACTAGCTGCCCGCCCCGGCTTCGCAGGGGTGTTGTACCTACTGAAAAAACTGAGACAAAATCTTACGTTTACAATACGATCTTGCATTGAAATAAAATTACAATTAAATAAATTGACAGTACTTTATTGTAATACCCTGTAAAGCACAATTTTCTTTCCGGGAAGAAAATAAATACCGCCGATGGTTTGCCGACTCTCGAGCACGCAACGTATAAGTTCCCATGCGAAAAATAGACAATTCAAGGTATATTTCACACATTTCTAACGATTGACCTTGGGATTTATTGTCATTGCGAACGCAAGGTGCACGGGAAACTGAACGCGCTTACATTCAAAAGGAAAGTCGATTGGCATTAGTGGTATTCTTGGAATAAGCACATCCTCGCCTTTGAACTTTCCTATGATTATAGTAGCTTAAATAAGTTTGTCATACTTTTTTTAACAGCGAGTCTTGTTCCGTTCTATAATTTCGGCTGATTGAGATTGCATAGCATAATTATTACCGAGTCAACCTTGAGCTGTAAATCGTGTGGCGGAATCCTGACAAATCCAATGAATTTACGAATTCTGTTAGATAGTTGACAACTTCATTTGGACTGGTAATGGAATCGATCGACTTAAATCAATGCATTTGACCATAAAATTTACTCTGATTGTTTATATTCAAATCATCTACATTCTTATTAGTTGCTGCTAAAATGACTCGTTAGCTCAACAAAGCATAGTTTTTGTAATTTACATCAATATTTGGGAACATTTTCGATACTAATTTTTCATTTGACGTTGTGAAGTGACAAAAATTTGGTGGAAAAGAAATGAGGCAAGCAGAAGTATCAAATGGAATTTTACCATTGCCTACGTCTAATAATGCCTTTGCATCTGCAAAGCGCAATGATCTGCGCAATGTAGCACATATTGTTGATATTACGAAAAGGATGAAGTCTACGTACCATAAAGTAGTGTGGAAAGAATGACATATGCAGTTAACAGTGTAGGTAAGCAAAGATGTCGTTGGCATAATAGCATTAATGACAGCGCTTTCAGAGTATGGCGGTTAAACGCTGAAATAGGTAATGAATTATATTAAGGAGAAAGTCACAAAGTAGCTTTCATGCTTCTTCCGAATCTCTTTCTTTCCTTTTCTTCTAATGTTTTCCACCTCTTTCTTTGTTTTCTATGTCAAAATAACTATTTTTAAAGTAAGCAATGACATAACTAAACAGCAAGTTGATCTGGTTGGGCAAGTCATATGTTTTTATTTTGTGATAGTTTTGTGAATTAAATTTACCCATTTAACCCAACATATTACTTGATCAACGCAACGCAATTGCAGTGTGATGGTGACGGGGATATGTTCATGTTCTGATGAAATCAACTTTAGCTAGCTCAAGTACCACATAAGCTCAAATAACCAACATCTGTAATAGGAAGTTAACCTATAATGGTTTATTATCCGGTTCCCGTTATTTCTCTAACATTTTCAGATTCCAAAAAGAATTATTGGTTATGTGAATATTTTATAACTTATTAATATTAAACAATTGCTAAACTATGTGACCAAAAAACGATAAGAAATATATTTGTTTTCATTGTTATCTTGCGTCATTAACTCCATAACTGGATACATTCCTTTAGCATTGAATGAGGAAGAAAAATCGAGAACTACAGCCATCTAGCGGCAAATAAATAATTATTTGCTCTAGGTGTTCGTCGCCAGGAAAGATTCTTTGCTTCCTTATTTTAATTAATAGGAGTAAGGAAAGGACAGTTAATACATACAAAGGTATTTGAATTTCACTGCTGCGTTGCGTCACTGTCTCGATAAACTGGTGCGTTACCTTATCATTGAGGAAAAATAATACTACGGTCATCTAGCGGCAAATAAATAAGACTTACGCTAGGTGTTCGTTGCCATTAAAACTTCTTTGCTTTCTTATTTTAATTATTAGGAGTAAGGAAAGGACAGTCAATACATAAAAGTGTATTTGATTTCACTGCTGCGATTTCATTGTCTCAATAAACTAGTGAGTTACGTTAACATTGAATGGGAGGGAAAATATCACAGTACTACGGTCATTTAGCAACAAATAACCGTGATATCACTGCCATCTGGCGGCTACTAACCGAAATACATTTCTTTGACACTGTGATTATTCATATTATGAGACTTTAAATCCTTTTTTGTACTATTTTTAAACACTTTCTTTTCCACAAACCTTATCGTGGCAATAACGAACACAATAAAAAAAAGAATTGTTCAATATGGTGCAGCCGTTCGGAAGTGATACGCGTACATACATTTTGGGCATTTATATATATATATATATATATATATATATATATATATATATATATAAATTCCCAAATATATATATATATATATATATATATATATATATATATATATTTACTCTGTTAGAAGGCCTCAAAAGCTGTATTTCTAGTGAAATAAAATACTTCCCCTACGTATAAAGATAATAAAATGTAATTAAAACATCAGCATCAAATCTTAAATAATAATAATAACAATAATAATAATAATAGTAATAGTAATAATAAAATGTATCCCAGGGAAGTTAGTAAAACTTCACAAAAGCAACTAAAATGTACTCTTTAAAGCGTTTTAAATATTGATGTGTCTTTTATTATTATTATTATTATTATTAGTTTTTTGTTGCTTCATTTATATAGCCCCTTTAACAACAATAGTCATATCAGGGGCTTTCATTTCTGAAACTGTAGGTTCAGAACATTAGGTTAAACTTTATATTACTAAACACCCGCACATTCACTCTCACATTCGTACTTCCAGACTCTATGGGTGATAGGGAATAATTCCGGTTAAAGAAAAGTTCCCCGCCCCAGCAGGGAATCGAACCCGGGACCTCCAGGTGAGAAGTCAGCTCGATGACCACTCAACCATCATACTCCACACATGTTGTACATTGTCTAAGTATAACTGCCAGTTTTAGAGACGATGAGCGTTGTGTGGAGAGTAACGGTATATTTAGTCACACCACAAGGCACAGATGCTGCCTAAGTAATGATTTAAGGGAGGTCATCCAATTAAGATGCTGTGAAGGACCTAGCAATTATCCGTGCAGAATTGATAGCAGCATCGTCTGGGGAAGACAAACAGCTGTACATTAGTTGATGAATGGTAAAGGCAATCTCAGTCTGAATTGGTTTTAAATTTCCATCGTCTGTTGAAGAGACGACTAACTGCTTGCTAATTCTCCAAGAACCACAAATCGTTTTGCACCACAACAGCACTTATCCTGTAACGAACGCTTATCATAATGTTAGACATATATATAGGGGATAGAGAAGGAGTTAAATTCCACCCCAAAATCTGATGTCGAGATTTTAACGAAAATATGATTTGAGGTCCCCTAAGTCCGAAAAAATCGTTTTTAATTTCTCTATACGTACTATGTACATAGTGTATAGAGAAGGTATTGCACTTCACCCAAAATTTCGATTCCGAGATTTCACCGAAAATATATGTTTTAGGGTCCCCTGTATCCAAATAAGTATTTTCAGAAAAAGGTCCGTGTATGTGTGTTCGTGTGTCAGTGTGTCCGTGTGTCCGTGTCGGTAAAATAATAAACTTGGTATTTAAGTTTAGTATCTTCCAGGGATGCGACACGAAGATTTTGAGAAAGATCCCCCACCCCAAACTACCCTTTACATGGAACTTTTTTCGAAAATGTCGATTTTCTAAAAAATGGCACTAACGATTTGGATAAAAATTTCGTATATTAAAGATATTTACCTGACAAATAAAATGTATATTTTGAATTTTCTGGGAATAGCCTCTGAAGACTTTTTTCTGGGTCAATTTTACGGAATTTTGCATAATTGCTAAACCGTAAGACGGACAAAAACTTACCACACAGCAAATATAGAGCAACTTAAAACCCACAATATATGTTATATACACTTTTTTCGTGGAGTTGATTGTTTTTGAGATATTCCTTGTTTTTGGTTTCAGCTATAAAAAACTTATACTTAACTCATACAGGACTTTGTGAACTCGTGTCCATACAAACAAAGGAACTTCAGTTACATAGCAACCAGTTTTGACTATCACTTTAACCTATGGTACCCCCTTATTTCACTTCTACTAACAAGGAAGCAAGTATTAAGACCCTTTCTGCTAATTTTTTCTCGATTAGATGAAGTAAATAGAATAATTTTGTTGCAGAGATGTAGAAAAAGTCATGTGAATGGAACACATCAGATTTTTGAAAACGGTCCGTGTGTGCTTGTGTGTGTCTGTGGACAGCATAGCTCAAAATCGAAAAGTCAATTAAATACCAAACCTGGTATTTCAATTTGGTATTCCCCAAAGAAATCTTCACCCCACTACCTTTTATATGAAATACTTTTAGAAAATATTGATTTTCTACAAATAAGCTCTAACAATTTTGATTAAAATATCGCATATTAAAGATTTTTTACATGAAAAATTAAATGTATATCTTGAATTTTCTTCAAATAGCCTCTGAGGACGTCTTTGTTCAGAATAAATTTTACGGAGTTTCACATAACGGTAAACCATGAGAAACATATCGCGTTAAAGCACACACTTTATGTTGTATACATTTCTTCGTGAAGTTGACCGTTTTTGAGATATTCCTTGTTATTGGTTTCAGTTTTAGAATACTTTAACTTTTCACATATGGGAATTTGTCAACTCCTGGCCACGCAAAGAAACAGATGTCCATCCCAAAGCAACCACATATTAAAACATTTGACTGTCGGTTTAGCCTAGAATATTCCCTATTTCCCTTCTACTTATAAGCAACTAAGTAATAGAGATAAATATTAGCATGAAGTAGATGGAAGAATAAGCTTATTAACAATAACATGTTACAGAGAGGCAGAGAAAGCCGTGTGAATGAATCACATTTTTAGAAAAAGGTTCGTTTGTATTTAAGTTCAGTGTCTTTCAAGGATGCAACACGAAGATTTTCATAAAATTCCCCACCAAAAAAAAACTGCTCTTTACAAGGAAAGAGTATTTGAAAATTTTGTTTTTCTCAAAAATGACCGACGCTTTTGATTAAAATGCAATATCTTAAAGGTATTTACGACACATATAAAACGCATATTTAGAATTTCCTGGGAATAGGTTCTGAAGACCTCTTTATTCTGAATGAGTTTTGCAGAATTTTGCATAATGGATACACCCTAAGAGACAGACAAAAACTTACACAAAAGCGTAGATCCCGTTAAAACACATAGTTTATGTCCTGTACGTTTTTATGTAATACTGACCGTTTCTGAGATATTTCTTTTTATTGGTTTCAGTTTTAAAATACTTAAACTTTTCGCATATGGGGATATCAGCTCCTGGCAATACAAAGAAATGGATTTCAACACATGGCAACCAGCTTTAAAAAATTTGACTAGCGTTTTAGCCTCATATATTCCATTATTTCCCTTCTTCTTACAAGAAAGCATATCTGCTAATGTGCATCTCGATTAGCATGAAATAGAATAAGAAGCTCTTCAGCAATAATTTTTACAGAGATGTAGAAAATTATGTAAATGGTATTCATCAGAATTTTAACTATCAAATACAGGGATAGGAGTGCTTAAACATTATAGCTAGCATGGAAGAAAATATACAGGTGTTTCAAAAATACGGGGCATAATTTCAGGTATGTATTTCCCACATGAAGACAATCATAATAGTTCATTATAACATGTGTCCAGAAATGCTTCATTTCCGAGTTATGGCCTTTACAACATTGAAAGTCCCACCTGTAGACAATCAAAATAGTTCATGTCCGGAAATGCTTCATTTCCGAGTTATGGCCTTCACAACATTGGAATTCACTGGAATGATTTTCTTTCCGCAAGTCTTTGCCGTCAAAGGAGACATTCGGAGGGCGCTCTGATAGTTCATTCTGAGGAAGGTTACATTCAGTGTTCTTTAGGTGTTAAGACTGTGCGACATGTATTCAAATCAAGAGCTGACAGAGACACACTTCATGTACGCTAAGGCGGACGGCAATGCTGCGCTGGCTCGTCGTTTGTACCAGGAGAGGTACCTATAGCGACAATGTCCAGATCGGAAGACATTTGTACGTCTCCATTCCCGTCTGTGCGAGTATGGAACATTCACCTCTCCTGGTTTGGGAAGGGGACGACCAAGATCTACAACTCCAGAAGTGCAGGAGGAGATTCTGGAGGCTGTGAACAGGACTCCTTCTATCAGAACACAACGGTTGGCGTTGCAAGTCAATGTTCCTCATACGACTGTCTGGAGACTGTTGAACGAGTATCAATTGTATCCTTATCATTTGCAACGTGTACAGGCCCTGTCACCAGCAGATTACCCTGCACGCGTTAGGTTCTGTCAGTGGTTCTTGCAGCAGTGTGATGTAAAATCCGAACTTTTCTGCCGTCGTATTATTTACAGATGAAGCACAGTTCATGAGAAATGGCATAACAAATTTCCACAATCAGCATGTATGGTCGCATGAAAACCCACGTGCAACTGTTGTATCTCATCACCAGGTGCGGTTCTCCCTCAACATGTGGGCCGGTATCATTGGTGGTCGATTAGTTGGACCCCATGTACTTGTAAACAGACTTACGGGCAGGCGTACACAAACTTCCTCGAAAACACCATACCTGACGTTTTCGAAGACACTCCACTGATCAATCATCAACACATTCACTTCTTGCATGATGGCGCTCCTGCATACTTCAGTCTTACGGCTCGCCGGTGCTTGGATCGAAGGTTTCCTGATCGATGGATAGGTAGAGGTGGCCTATTACTTGGCCTCCACGCTCACCTGATCTGAACCCTCTCGATTTCTACTTGTGGGGCCATTTCAAATCATTGGTTTATTCGTCTCCGATGCCGGATTTGGAATCCTTTCGGAATCGAATTGTGGCAAGTTGTGAGGACATACGCAATACTCCTGGAGTTTGGGATCGTGTTCGCAGGTCAATGAGACATCGATGTGAGGTCTGTATTCAAGCAGGAGGTGGACATTTTGAACATCTTCTGTAATGACAACAACCTGCGGAAAGAAAAACGTTCCAGTGAATTTCAATGTTGTGAAGGCCATAACTCGGAAATGAAGCATTTACGGACACATGTTATAATGAACTAATCTAATTGTCTACACGTGGGAAATACATACCTGAAATTATGCCCCGTATTTTTGAAACACCTGTATATGAACTGTTAAGTTTAGTATCTTCCCAGGATGCGACACGATGCTATTCCCAAAAAAAACAAAATATACATGATATTTTCTTGAGAATCTTCGTGTTGCACTCTTGGAAGATACAAGACCTAAATATCAAGTATGGTATTTGACGGACTTTTCATTTTTTAGCTATGCACACACACTCACAAATACGGACCTTTTTCTAATTTTTTTTTATTCAGGTAGAATCTCGGTATTGAATTTTTGGGTGCATTACAAAACCTCTTTATACACCATGTACATAGAACGTGTAATATAGACTAGGATTAGATATATACGCTAAGGGTTTATGTGTCCGGAAGAAACCATCACCATCCGCCAGGTTTGAACGAGAATCTTAGATTTTAGAGGATAGCATGGTAACCATTACACCTCGGAGGGCGACAAGAATGGTTAGTAAAAGCTAAATAAACATAACGCATCTAAATGTTTTTTTTTTTTTTTTTTTTTTTTTGGGTTTATTAATATAGCCCCCTTTAACAGCTAAGGTCATTACGGGGGCTTTACATTAGAAATAACTCGTTGTCTGTAGGTTCTTTACGTTGGGTTTAAATCGTTTTACTTACCTCAAGCACACACAAACACACACACCCTCGCACACACATATTCTCTCTCACATACATACTGTGGTGGATAGGAAATATTATGGTTAAAAATCTCAGCCGGATATCAAACTCAAGACCTCTGACCACTCGACCACGGAGGCAGTCACTAAGTTTTCGTTTTTAATTTGGAATGGAAATGATTTTGAATTAGTAATTCAGCCGCATAAATTGATGTCATTGAAGTTACAAGTTTCTGTGAAGGCAATTAAAGTGTTTGATTCTTGTACTCGCGTCATCAGCAAGGAGTATTTACGCAATTTAAAGAGAGTAATGGAACATTTATCACATCGATCGACCCAAAGCCGTGCATCGACGACATTTTTGCAAGCCCGCCAACTAAACTAATTTCTACAGTTATCTCTGGGGAATTCACACTGGCATGTTTGCTTAATTAAATTAGCTCGTAATTGTGCCAAATGTTACACGGTCACTCTCTTGTCATGTACTGCGTGTATTCTAGAGGGCGACCACCCCTATAGTATTTCAATTATCCCAGCAACATAATTTACATTCACTTAACTGTAGACAGCTCTGAAATGGGGTAATGTATTTTCAATTAATGCGTAAGGAATAACTTGTAGATAATACCGCATCCATGAACATTATATTTCAAAAACGAAAAATCAATTAAATAACAAAATTTACCTATATAAAGTTCAGCATTTTCCAAGGATGTGACAGAAAAGTCTCTAAGAAAACCCCCCACCCCAAACACCCTTTACATGGAGAAAATTTTGAAAATTTTTATTTTCTTAAAAATAACTCTTAACTAACGATGTTGATTAAAATAGCGTATATTATACGAAACTACTTATATGACAAATAATATGTATATCTTGAATTTTACGGGAATAGGATCTAACGCCTTTTGCTGGTAAAGGTAAGAGACATTCATTATTAAAATACACTATTTTTCATATATATATATCTTTATTTGCCAGAGCAATAAAAATTGTACAGCAACGTCGAAACAATACATTAAAACTACATATATGTTGCATAAAAATACTCTGTAGTCATAAAATTCTCTAAGGCTATAAATAGGATTAGAGAACAATGTTGATTTTATAGTTCTCTTAAAAACTGAAAAGAAAGATCTTTTACATGATTTGGTAAGCTGTTAAACAAGTTATAAAATGCTGTTGTGGAGTTAACCACTTCCAGAGACATTCCTTTTTATTGGCTTCAATTTTAACACCTAGCCGTTCAAATAAAAGGAATTTTAATCACATCGCAACCAGCTTTTAAAATATTTTACTATTACTTTAGCCTAGTGCATTCCCTTATTTCCTCTCTACTTACAAGAAAGTAAGTAATAAGACCACTTCCACTAATGATTAGCATGAAGTAGTTAGAGGAATATGCTTTTTAAGACTAATTTGTTACAGAGAGGTAGAGTAAGGAATGAAGAACCGAGCCTGGTGGCTCAGGTGGTTTCGTCTGTAACTGGCATTCGGAAGCTCTGGGTTCGCTCCCCATCGAACGTGTACTTTGACCCTTCTGTGTAGCTTCCGTGGTACGCCAGTGCTGTCATATAGTAACATGTACTTCCGTGCGTCTCTGCGCTTGGCTCCGTCTGCTTCTGTGTGCTGGCCTGTGGTTTCCCTTCATCTCATCCCTTCCCCCGAATGGTAGACCACAAGAGATCGCTGTTGCCGGGGTGTCCCCTGCCGCTAACATATTCATACCTTAAGGAATGAAGAAGAGAAAGGAACACATCAGATTTCTAAGTTACTTATTCTCACACACACACACACCCCACACTCTTAGTTTTTCTAAATATGCTTTTTTGGAGATCCTAAACGCGTGCTAATAGTGATAATCTTGGTACCGAATTTTTAGTGGAATGCAATACCTACCTTCTCTACCTATGTACTAGGTTAAATCAAACATAAATCGGAATTCTTTTTTATAATTATATTGAATCTGCCAACAAATATTTAAATTTTCTACATAATTTCTTGAATTTCACACACATTTTTGCAATCTATTTGGCAGCTTTTTGATGCCGTCCTCGAAGAAAAGAAGAGGAACGTGTGCACAGCCAGTTGCGCAGTACTCTACCGCTGCAACATCATCAAAACGCTTTCCTCCTAGCTCTTCTTTCAGTGATCCAAACAAATGGTAGTCACAGGTTGACAAATCTAAACTGTAAGGTGGAAGATCCAGAGATTTCCAATGCATTTCCTCCACTTTTTATAGTGTTAATTTTTGTTCCTAGTTGAGAAGAGGAGGAACCCATCTGACAGTTTCTGCAATTTGAGTTTATCATTGACGTTTGCTTGAACACTTCCAAAGCTTATTCTCACTAGTAAAGCAATTTAAGATAAGGCTATATGCCGATCTTCTTCAATAAGATTACATACAGCATGAATATTGTCTGTAGTGAGCTTGTCTGTGGTCGTCTTTGGTGCGGTTCATTTTCCACTGCTTCCCGTCCTGCCGAAAAATGTTTTGTGCCACTCATACACCTGGGTCTTTCTTTCCCAAACTATGCATAAAGTGTTCTCAAAATTTCCGAAGGCTTAGTGCCTTCTTTTGCCAAAAAATTGATAATGATGCAACATGTACCTCTTGCTCGCTTATGGCATCTGAAGTGAGCGGCCGCTCTGCAGTGTGTGACGCAACAATGCCACAACTCCAGACATCCCCAGCAACTTCCTCTCAAAGCCCTCCTTTTTTTCCGTTCGCTATCACAGTCAGTAATTTAAAGTTCCGGTTTATATTTTGATTCACACGCGTATTAAGTACTGAGTAGAGAAAGTAAACTGTGAATCATTGAACGATAGTGTAATTTTTACACGTTAGCGAAAATACGTTGAACAATCAACTAAATGACAGCCAAATACAAACTTACCTATCAATAATTAAACATTTTACTTTCTCTACACGTACTATGCACATAATGTAAAGAGAAGGTCATGCATTTCACCTAAAAATCGATACCGAGATTTCACCAGAAATATACGTTTTAGGGTTCCCTGTATCCAAAAAAAATATTTTTAGACAAAGGGCCGTGTGTGTATGTCACAGTGGACAGCATAGCTCAAAAACGAAAAGACCGTTAAATATCAAACTTGGTATTTAGATTTAGTATTTTCCAAGGATGAGACATGAAGATTTTCAAGAAAATCCCCCCACCACAAGCCACTACCTTTTACATGGAAACTTTTCGAGAATTTTGACTTCCTTAAAAATGGCTTTAACGATTTTTATTAAAATTCCATATATTAAAGCTACTTACATCCCAAATTAAATGTATATCTTGAATTTTCTGGAAATTTTGGATGAATTTTGCCGAATTTTGCTTAACTGCTAAACCGTGAGATATAGACAAAAACTTACTACACAGGAAATGTAGATCTCGTCAAAACACACAAGTCCTTTACGTTTTTGTTAAGGACGTATCCGTTTCCGAGATATTCCTTGTTATTGGTTTCGACTGTGAAGTACTTATACTTTTCTCAAAAATGAATTGTCCGTTTTTCTTTTGTCCCACCCTTGGTCAAGCAAAGAAATTATTTGCAAAGATAATCGCATAAGGATAGCTTTTTAAAACATTTGACTTATTACTTTAGCCTAGTGCATTCCCTTAGTTCCTTTCTGCTTACAAGGAACTAAGAAATAAGAATGTTCTTCTAATGTTTATATCGATTAGCATTGTGTAGAAAGAAGAAAAATCTTTTTTGGGAAGTTTGTAGAGGAGCTAGAGAAAGTCATGTGGGTGTAATGCATTAGATCTTTTTTTGTTTAGTGACGTGTAACAAATGACAATCCACGATAGTAGCACGATCTTGTCACCAGCTCTTTTGAGACAAAGTACTTACAGAATCGGCTTCATATGTTTATAAACACAGATGAAATGTACCTAATCTGTAGGTTATCCTTTTATAAGCACAGGCTGATATAAATGCACAGAAGCCACAGAAATGTAAGTAAGGGTTTATCCGGCACTCCACCAAACACCTACGCCGTTGTGCGTTATTCAGCAGTAAAAATGTAGGATCAAAAGAGAACAGGGTGGCACGTTTATGCGTAGCTTGACGCGCTGTCCCTCTCCGTGTATAAAGATATCTCTTTGAAAAACAGGACAGATGCAATATGAACAATTTCCCCTTTTTGCTCCTGCGGCAATGCTTTTATGGTTCTTTTAATGAGTTTGTGGTATATGTAATTTTAATGCACACAGGCACACTTTGTACAGAAAAGAATCTGATGTGTTACATTTACATGGCTTTCTCTACCTACTCTAACTTCATACAGAAGATAATTCTTCTTTCAACACCATGCTAATCGAGATAATAATTAGCAGAATTACTTAGATCATTATATGTGGAATGGAACTAAGGGAATGAACTAGGCTAAAGTGGTAGTCAAATGTTTTAAAAGCTGTCGTTATAGGATTTTCATTGCAAATCGCCTCTTTCCTTGGCCAAGAGTAGAACAAAAGAAAAACGGACACTTCTTGTCCAAGTATGAATGAATGAATAAGTGTATTTATTGACATGGCAATATCATACATAGAATTTCAACAATCGCACGGGTCCACAGACCGTACGTGCTTTTGTAATACACATTACAAGCAATATTAAAACAACAACAAAGAATTAAAAGAGTAAACACGAAAATAAAAAGTCTTGTCCAAGTAAGTACTTTACGATTGAAACCAATAACAAGGAATATATCGGAAACGGTTACCTCCACAACAAAATGTAAACGATATAAATTGTGTGTTCTGACGAGATCTACATTTTTTGTGCAGTAACTTTTTGCATATATCTTATGGTTTAGCAGTTAAGCAAAATTCCGCAAAATCCATCCAGAATAAGGATGTCTTCAGAGGTTTTTACTAGAAAATTCAAGGTATACATTTTATTTGTCATGTAATCATTATTAACATACAATACTTTAATCAAAATCGTTACAGCTACTTTTGAGAAAATCCAAATTTTCGAAAATATCTCCATATAAAAGGTAGTTGGGAGTGGGGATATTTTCTTGAAAATTGCCACAGTATATTAGTACGCTGTGTATCTTATTAGTTTAATTATTAGTTTGTATAGGTTTAATATAACAAATAATTGCTTTAGTAGTACGCAGAACCCTATGGTTTAAAAGCTTCTATTATGCTCGCCAAGGTTACTTGATTTGTTAATGTTAGTGACACAATTGCCATTGTAGAGCAAGATTTTTAGAGCATGAGAGACACAAATAACAGGCTGGGGGCTAAAGTAAGATTTATCCCCAAATATTCTGGAAACCGTTACTTTCTCATTGTAAAGAATGGTCACATGCGTGGAATACAAAGAAATTACCCAGTTAGTCACTTTTGCAATAGAAAATTAACAATTAATGTCCGTTTTTGAAACTGAAGTAGATAAATATTTTAACAACTGGTTACTATGTGATTGATTTTTTTAAATGGCTAGGAGTTGACAAATTCCCGTATGAGTTATCTAGGTTGTTTTCTTTTTACTTTCTCTACACATACTATGTACATCTTGTATAGAGAAGATATTGCACGCCACCCAAAAATTCGATACCGAGATTTCACCAGAAATATATGTTTTAGGTTCCCCTATAACAAAAAAAAAAAAACATTTTCACATAAAGGTCCGTGCAGGTGTGTGTCCCTGTGTCTGTGTGTCCGTGTGACTGTGAACACATAACTCAAAAACGAAAAGTCGGTAAAAACCAAACTTGATATTCAAGTTTAGTAACCTCCAAGGATGCGACACGAAGATTTTGAGAAAAATCCACCCACCCCAAACAATCCTTTACATAGAACTTTTTTCGAAAATGTTGGTTTTCTCAAAAATGGCTCTAACGATTTTGATTAAAATATCATATATTAAAGATATTTACCTCACAAATAAAATGTATATCTTGAATATTCTGGTAATAGCTTCTAAAACTCCTTTATTCTGGACGAATTTTACGGAATTTTGCATAACTGCTAAACCGTAAGAGATGGAAAAAAAACTTACCGCACAAAAAATGTAGAGCACTTTAAAACACACAATTTATATTATGTGAATTTTTTCATTGAGTTAGTCGTTTTTTAGATATTCCTAGTTTTTGGTTTCAGCTTTAAAAAAGTATTATTTTCTTACACAGGACTTTATTAACTCCTGTCCGTACAAATAAAGGAATATCAGTCACATAGTACCAGCTTTTGACTATCACTTTAAACTATGGTACTACCTTATTTCGCTTCTACTTACACAGAGGCAAGTAATTAGACTATTTCTGCTATTTTTTTTCGATTAGCATTAAGTAAATAGAACAGTAAGCTTTTTAACAATAATTGGTTGTAGAGACGGTGTGTTGGTAGTGTTTAACGCCCGCTTTAACTACTTATGGCACCGCAGGCGGTAACACTGCTGATACATGAATGAAGATGGAATGTGATGGCGGGGGAAACCGGAAAATGCGGAGAAAACCAGCCCCAGCGCCGCTTTGTCCACCACAAATCTCACATGCGGTCACTTGGGATCGTCTAGGTGAGAGGCGAATGCTCTAACCACTCAGACACGTCGCGACACGTCGCGACCGTTGCAGAGTTGTAGAGAAAGTCATGTGAATGGAACAAATCGGATTTTTTTACACAGAGACACTCAGACATATACATATTTACATACACTCACGCCCGAGGATTGAAACCGCGATCCCCAGCGCCACGAAGCACCAAAGCTAGGCACTTTAGCGAATGCGGTAAATAATACCTAAACCAGTGAACACCGAAAGAGAGCGCAGATTGAAAAATGTGGAAAATACGAAGGGATAGTTGTTTGTCACTGAACAAGCTTGTGGATGAGTCAAACATGTTTGGAGTGACAGGAGTAGATCATTTTCTTTTGATACAGTAAAAATGTATCAATCATCAGATCAATAAGTGACCTTGGTTGATTTATGCCCATTGTCTTTTCATCGCTATGCATATTATTATCATATTCTTTGTATCAAATTTAATACTTTGCTTTTAGAGGTACTAGGTGTTTATATTTAATAAATATTCATATTATGAAATAATTGCTTTATTGTGTTACTTTATGAATTAGAACGATGCATATAATGTCAATACTTGTAATGAGCTACTTTTGGAACAGATTATACCTCAACGTGTACATGTTTACGCTATCAACTCGTTCCCACTACCCTCTCTTTATACCACTGATTGCTCTGTGTTTTTATAACTGCGAGAGCTTTGGAATCCAAAACCAGTTATATAAGTAATCAAACATTTGCTGGCGTAGTTCGTAAACTACAACCATCTTTGTAGTGGTAATGTTGACCAGGCTGATGAAAAAGAAAATGTCACACCAATACCCTTCTCCCTCTTTGTTGCTTTCTTATAGCGTTTCAGGCAAGAATAATCCTAATGTAAAAAGAAAGTAAATCAGACTCAACTCGCCACAGGTCTAACGCTACAGTGCACTCATAAGGTTTGCAACACTGGTTGTAGCAGCGCTAATTTCATAATAATAAATCGAGGAGATGTTAGCAGAAACTTATTAAATCTATGTGTATATCATATTGTCGTGCAGTAGCACACTTTTCAAGTTTCAGTGTTTCCTTTTAAGCATTAGGAACAATGCGGATGGTCCAAATGATTGTCTCAGACGGTAATGTCTATGGTCTGCACTCGGTCAAATCCTATGGGTCGAACAATCTGGCTGAGGATTTTCCGTGGTTTCCATCATTTGCCAAGGCAAGTACCGGATTTACAAGATAATACCATGAGTGAAAGCTCTTCCTTCAGTCTAAAATAACAGTAACTCTGAAAAATATTTAGTAATTACATTTTTGCTGCCATTTATCCACAGATAGTGACAGTAGCTAAACTCAGGGAGATCCATAGTGATCCCTGACAGACAAGGTGCTGTCTCAGATGATAAGAGATGTGCGTGTGCATGTGCATCTCTGTCAATAGATTAATGCTACGTAAGCAACAATGTCATCCATGGTGCAAGTTGTAACAAACATTCCTCAATGCAGTTTCAGTTGGCGCCGAGTAATCCTAGTGTGATTGTAAATATAAACAATGATAATAACAATGACAATGGCAGTGGCTTTGACTTTAGAAATAACCATGAAGATGAAGTTGACGATGAAGATGATTTAAGAGAAGAGTCTCCGCCAAGGGACTGCGAGGTTTGGTGCTGTAGCCATGGATGCGACGAAGTGGCAACGGAGTAACGGAGCGGCCACGAGGTACGGCAACTGCCAGGGCTCTTTATGGATCACTCCGATGTTAGTTCGGACGGTATCCAGCGCCATTTGCTAGTCTGGAAGCAAAGAGTATCTATGGTGTATAAGGAACGGGACCTAGAAGGCTGGTTGTATATCGCCTGAGTACAGATGATGAAAAAGCAGCCAGACTGCATGATAACCTGGAACCATCACCTTGGCGCAAAAAGAAAGTACTATAGAAACGGAGAAAATACCATGAAGGTTACACATCAAACAAGTATAATGAGCAGAACCATCGCGATATGACCAAACAGTTAAAGCGATGTTAAATGAATAGATTTAAAAATGTGCCATCATTTTCCTCTGGCCATTTCTTAAGTTTTGCTTCAGTTGTGTGTCATTTTGGTAGATGATAAACTAGTTCCATGGTGATACACGCACTTAGTTGGTACGGCAGTAATTATGGTAGCTCCTGTTAAGTAATCTCATGAATTTACATCTATTTGTATTGTAAATATAAGATGAGCTCATACTAAAATTTATAAGAATCCAATAGCTCATATTACTCAAGTTGGTTAGTTTCCTGTGGTTCCTAAATAGAGCATAGGTCATCGTTACTGTGTTTCTAGTTCGTGAGTTTGCCGCTGTGCATCATGGTGACTAGGAATCGGCTCGTCGCCCACAGATGGCACTGTAGGACGAGATCAAGACTTGCGGACGCAAAATGGCGGAATTTTGCCCAGAGACCTTCTCTTCAGATATGGAGTTCCTTTACGTGCAAATAAACAACGCTTCCTTTTACTTTTAAATTGCTTATAGGTGTTCTGGGCTTATGAAATGCGAGGCAAGGTTTCTAAATATCAGAAACAACTTTGCACCATTAATAACTTCTTCTAAATTGGCACTCAAACTAACTTTGCTCCGAGAATGTGTGTATGGTTTAGAAATACAGCTTATTATAGAACTGTTTCTTTAGTAACACAAAACCAGGTTGACCATTATTGAATAAAGTATGTTAATAGCGTAAAACTAGCCAATTTCTATTTAATCTACGCTTACAATGTATCAATTGTAATTTTTCAGAATTCGCGTCCTAAAATAAATCGGTAGTGTTAACATTCCTATATTTTTTTCTTCCCAAAACTAATTCCGGTGAGCAGAGATTAGAAAACATTTACAGTGATGTACTTCTTCTTTCACTACAAGGTTAGGCTACAAAGCCTGTTCCGCTACAAACATATTCTCCAGTTCGTCCTGTGCAACATTAATCTTCTGATTTGTACTGAAGTGTTTGTTTGATAATCTTGTTGTTATCCAATATTTCTATATGTTGGAATTATTAATACTTCATTTTGTAAACTGTTTATTTTAATTTATTTATATTTGAATATTATGTATTTGTACATTTGAAATAGAATACATTGCATGAATGTCGTAATACACGTCTGAGAAATGACATTTCTCTTCATCTTTCGAGAGCTCTATTGTAGATCCATTTTCACTTCCATTTAACAATACTTCGTAGTATCTAATGACGTACTTCTTAGAGGCTGTAATTTTAGAATAACAAATAAAAGAAAACACCCATTAGCTATAGTCGTTAGTCAATGTCCCTATTTCTACCTCATTCTTTCTTCCCTGCAGTATGTTGACAACAGGATTATTCTTATTGCCATCATCGACTCCAAGAATCAATATGACCACGAGACCGTCGCAATATTAGTTATTTCTCAGAATGAACAATACAAACGTTTCAAATATTAAGCTATACGCCTGCCTTATTTATATTCCAAGCAAGAATGCTTGGAGTTGACAATGATGTATCAGGAGCCACCTCAGAGGCCAACCCAACAACAAGTTTTTGCGAGCTCTGGGGCGCTGCTGGTGACATCCACGTTCTCAGTCAGAAAAATATCGCCATCCCGGCGAAATAGCTTTAGCATTGACGATCTTCTCACTTTAACCAGAGATATAATCTTTCATAAGCAGAAGAACTTGCTCTACTTTTATAACCTGTCTGTTCAACATACAGTGCACAAGGTAAGAGGATTAAGGGCGGATCCATCTACAACAATAAATAATAATAATAATAATAATAATAATAATAATAATATTATTATTATCATTATTATTATCACTATTATTATTATTATTATTATTTTTATCTGATCTATAGTAAGCAGACGAATTATTACATTTCACTCAAGAATTCGAATTCAAAATTTCACTAAAAATACACCATTTTATGCTCCCTAAACGAAAAAAATTGTTGTGTTCCATTCACATGACTTTCTCTACATCTCTGTAACAAATTATTGTTGATAACCTTATTCTTCTATATCAACCTTAAAACATTAGCAGAAATGACTTTATTACCTAGTTTCTTATAAGTAGAAGGGAAATAAAGGAATACATTAGGATAAACCGACAGTCACATGATTTTAAAATGTGGTTGCTATGGGATTGAAATCCGATTCTTTGCGTGGCCAAGTGTTGACAAGTTCCTGTATGAGAAAATTTTAAGTATTGTAAAACTAAATAAATAACAAGAAATATCTTGAAAACGGCGATTTCCACGAAAAAAGAGTATATGATATAAATTGAATGTTTTATCGAGATCTACATTTTTGTGTAGTAAGTTTGTCTATCTCTTACGGATTACCAGTTATGCAAAATTCAATAAAAATCATCCAGTAGAAAGACTTCTTTAGATGCTACTTCCAGAAAATTTAAGATATAGGTTTTATTTAGCATGTAAATATCTTAAATATAAGAAAATTTAATCAACATCGTTATATCCAGTTTTGAGAAACTCAAAATTTTCAAAATTTTTCCTTAAAAAGGGTAACTTGGGGTGGAAAAATTTCTTTGAAAATCTTCGTGTTGTATCCTTGGAGAAACAGAACTTAAATATCATGTTTGGTATTTAACGGAATTTTCGTTTTCGAGCTATGCTGCTCACAGGCACACACACACACACACACACACACACACACACACACACACACGCACACACACATTACCACACAGGCAGATAGACACACACGGCTATTTTTCTAAAAAAGGCTTTTTCTGCATACAGAATGAAATGATAAAATCTTAGTATCGATCTTTTGGGTGCAATACAATACCTTCTCTATACACTATGTAATCGTACGTGTAGAGAGAGTAAACATATAATGTGCTACATTCACAAACATTTTTCAGCCTATTGTGTAACAAACTGTTCTTACAAAGGCTTATTTTTCTATCTACTTCAGGCTAGTCAAGATAAACATTAACAGATATGATTTGAACCAATATTTTTATTCCTACTTCATATTACCAACATTTTTATAGCGTTTAACGCCCGCTTTTACTACATATGACACCGCAGATGATGATACTGATGATACATGGACTGACGATGGATTACCGGAGCAATGCAATGGCGGGGGAAACCGGAGAACCCTTAGAGAAAATCCGCCCTTGCGCCGTTTTGTCCAACAAAAAACCCACATGCGGTCTCCTGGAATCGAACTCAGGCCGCGTAGGTGAGAGGCTAATAGTCTAACCACTTGGGCATGCCGCAGCTATTCTGTGACTTACATTCCATTTTGTGTATGTTTGTTATTTAGATGGTTCTCGTTTCATACCGAAATCAAAATCACTAGAAGCAGGATAATTATTCCATGTGCTTTCGATTTTGTCTCTGCGATTTTGTTTGTTGTAAATAAGTTTCACGATAACGTGATTTCTTCTTGATTGTGAAGCTAGAAAATATAAAATAGGCTAACCATAAACAAGAGAAGGGCACTCGGAGACTATTCGTGGTCGAGTGATGTCGATCGTGTCTTAACAAGGGCGATACTTCCTAGGCAAGGGATCCTGGGAAACGACGCATGCAGATAACGCATCGGAAGTTAAAAAAAAAGACCCTCTGGATCCAAAAGAGTACTTTTAGAAGAATGTTCTTGTGTATGTGTGAGTATCTGTGTCTGTGTATGTCTGTGCACAGTGTAGTTAAAAAACGAAAAGTACGTTAATTACTAAACTTGGTATTTAAGTTAAATATCTTGCAACATGAAGATTTTCAAGCGAATTCTCCCACCCCCACTACACTTTACCCTTTTATTTTCCCAAAAAAATGCTCTAAAGATTGTAATTAGATCTCTTATATTTAAGATATGTTCATGGCAAATAAAATGTATCGGTATCTTGAATGTTCTGGGAATAGCCACTGAAGATTTCTTTATGCTGGATGACTTCTACATAACTGGTAAACCGTAAGAGATTGACAAAAGCTTACTGCAAAAAAAAAAAAAAAAAAAAAATGTAGATCTCCTTAAAAGACACAATTTATATTATACACGTTTTTTTCTAGTGGAGTGGACGTTTGCGAGATATTCCTTGTTATTGGTTTCAGTATTAAAATACGAAATTTTCTCATACGGGAACTTGTGAATTTCTGGCCACACAAAGTAACGAATTTCCACCCCATAGCAACCATATTTTAAAATATGTGACTGTCGGTTTAGCCTAGTGTATTCCCTTATTTCACTTCTATTTATAAGTAACTAAGTAATAAGACCGTTTCTGCCGATATTTATCCCAGTTAGCATGTAGTGGACAGAAGAATAAGCTCACTAGCAATGATTTGTTACAGAGATGCAGAGAAAGTCGTGTGAATGGAACACATCAGATTTCCGGCATATAAATACAATACTGGGTCAACTGCCGATTTTACTATTGGAAACTAAAGCTTCATGAATTTCAGCACAGTATTGGTTGTTTCAAACCAGCATATTTATTTCTGTGTTGAATAGTGTAGATATTCGCTTTTGGTAGAAATTCAACCACGTTTTTTGCTATAAAACTAGTCTTACTTTCTCTAGCACGCATGTACAATGAACACAGTAGATACTGTTATCCACCAGAAATCCGATACCAGATATCACCGGAAATCAATGTTTTAGTGTCCCCTGTGTCGAAAAAAGTATGTTTAGTTTCTCTGCAGAATAATAGTATTTGGTAGATAGTTTATTGCACTCCATTCAAAATTTGATACCGAGATTTCACCGGAAATGCACGTTTTAGAGTCCCCTGTATAAAACAAATTTTTAGAAAAAGGTCCTATGTGTGTGTGTATTCTTGTGTCTTTGAACACGATAACTCAGAAACGAAAAGTCGGTAAAATATCAAAGTTGACATTTAAGTTGAGTATCTTTCAAAGATGCGACAGGAAGATTTTGAAAAAAAAATTTTGATTTTCTCAATAGTGGCTATAATGATTTTGATTATAATACCCTATATTAAAGATATTTACATAGCAAATAGAATCTTGTGTGTTTTGGGTATAGCCTCTGAAGATCTCTTTATTCTGAATGAATTTTACTGAATTTAGCATAACTGGTAAACGTAATAAACAAATAAAGCTACTATATAAAAAATATAGATCTTGTTAAAACAAAAAAATTATGTAAGAATATCTTGGAATCGATTTTAAAATACGTAAACTTTTCTTATACAAGAATTTGTCAAATCCTGGCGACGCATTTGTGTTGGTAGGTAGTGTTGGGGTAGCGTGTCTGCCAGGTCGTGATTTTGAATCTAGTTTAAGGGTTTATTTTTGTTTTTTTCCCCTTATCCTGAGAAGTGGTATGACGACGAATTTCAAGCCCCACGAACACTGACATCATTTGAGCATCATTTCACCAATTTCTTTCATCGTCCGATGGGACCAACCCGGTTAAAGGACGCTAAGCTTAATAAAAAATAAAAATAAATTTGAGTATAAAATGTATATCTTGAATTTTCCGTGAGCAGTCTTTATTTTGGTACAGCTTTAGCATAACTGTTAAACCGTAAAAAAATTGACAATGACGTACTACACATTAAGTGTAGATCTCGTTAAAACACGCAATTTATGTAATCTGTACCATTTCTGTGATATTCCTTGTTATTAGTTTCAGTTTTGAAATATTTCAATCCCTAGCCATGCAAAGAAGCGACTTGCAGTAACATAGCAACAGTTTTTAAAATATTTGACAACCGCTTTAACCTAGTGACCTCCCCTTTTACCCTTCCATATATTAAAAGGACCATTTCTGCTGTATTCTGTTTATTTGATGAGTACGAAGTAAAGAAAAGGATCCGCGTTAGTAAGAATAGTCCGTTCTAGAATAACCCGAGAAATTCATATGAATAGAAAACATCAGATTTTTATATTGTGGTATTCACTGATTTAGGCACAACATATTTTTACTTGTTCTAAGAGAAGGTATTCTATTGCACCCAAAAATTCGATATCGAGATTTCACCGGAAATATAAGTTTTGAGATCTCCTGAGATCCGTGTGTGTGTATGTGTGTCTGTCTGCGGGTAGCATAACTCAAAAACGAAGCATCCGTTAAATACTATGCCCGATATTTAAATTCAGCATCTTCCAAGGATGCGATACGAATATTTTCAAGAAAATCCCCCCAACTCAAGCTACCCTTCGAATGAATCAAATTTTGGACAAAATATATTTTCTCAAAAATGACTCCAGCGATTTTGATTAAAATGCGTTAAGTTGAAGATATTCTTATGAAAAACGAATTTTCTTTAAGATATTCTTCTGACAAATGAAATGTATATTTTGAATTGTCTGGTAATAGTATCCAAAGACCTTTTCATTCTGGACGACTTTTGCATAAGTTATGAACTATAAGATTTATAAAAAAACGTACTACATAAAGATATGTAGCTATTATTAGAGCACACAATTTATGTCATGTATATGTCATGTATGTATTTTTTTTTTTTTTTTTTTTTTTTTTTTTTTTTGTAGATAACAGTTTTCGAGATATTCCAATTATTGGTTTCAGTTTTAGCCACTTAAACTTTGCTAAAACAGGAATACATCTTTCTTCTCGTTTCTCATTTGTTTACTCCAGACATGTAAGGAGATTGGAATATAAACTGTTTTACTTAGTGACCGGTTTTTAAAGCAAGAGAATATATTTTTAGTTTGTGAATTTTCTTATTTCCCTTCTACTTACAAGGAAGCTAGTAATAAGATTAATTCTGCTTATGTTTATCTTAATTAGCATTATTAGGATAACAGATTAATCTTTTGAATAAAAAAAAGGTTTCTTTACCGTACAGCTAGAGGTCATCCTGTGAATGGAACACATTTGATTTTTGCCCTTCTTCTTACAAGGGACCAAGTAATAAGGACAATTACTGCTAATGTTTAACATGAAGTAGATAGAAGAATAAGTATTTTAAAACTAATTTGTTACAGAGATGTAGAGAAAATCATGAGGATAGATCACATCAGAATTTTTAATTCAGCATTGCTTTAACAAGACTTGAGTTTCAATCTTCTCCCTTCCTTTCCCAGCCTTCCTTGAGGCATTTTTTTCAGGTTTTCGAAATCTATTATGTTTCTGCCGTCCTGATGCCACCAGGCTCCGGGAATTGAATTTAATAACTAGCTTTTGCCATTCGACATTCCTCTTTTTCTGTGGTGCTGACGCCACCACTTGTTTTATTTTCTCGCACTACGACTCCACATGAATGCTTCTTTCGGCGGAAATCATATTTGATTCTTCTTCCTTTCCTCGCCTATGAGCCTTTTACTCTCTTCTACCTACCTCATTTGTTTCTATGGAGAGATGTTTTGATTTTCAATATAAACTGGAAACGGTGGACGAGAACTATAGAATAGAGTGAGAGATTGTTGACGTCTATATAAATAAATAAATATCCAATACCTCCCTTTAGGGCAAATGAATTCGTTTTATTTTAATTAAAATAAGTTTAAAGGAATTTATATAATAGAAAAATATGTATGTTGACTTTTCTGCAAATCATTGAAACTTAATAAATTTAGATGGCATAAGATATCCAATTTAAGCCAAAAACATTATTTTCTACCATTAATCATTTCCAAAATAAGGTAGGTATGTGAATGTTCTAAGCTTTTATTTAATTAACAGGCACTATGAAGACTAACAGGTTATTGTAATTCTACTCCAAAACTCAAAAGTACAGGTTTTATAGTCCCCTGAATGGCACTTTAATTATCGCAGGCGTTGAACCTTTAAATTTGCCTTATATTGCAAAAGCTAAGATAATGTTTATGAGGAAAGGCTTTACATATGATGACGCAATCTTACATTTGGTAATTGAAAGATCAGCACATTTTATTACTGCCGGACTTCCTGCTAACTTCAATGGTTTTGTTTATTATAATGATTGCTTTAGAAATCACAACATTAAGATTTTTACAGATGATTCAAATTACCTAGAGAAGGAATGGTGGATGACATATGTGCGCGTGTTTCGGAGGGGCAGTGAAATTCGTTCAGAAATGGCTAGACTCTCTACAAGATGTTCAATAGTATATGCACAGCTCTTTGCTATTAAAGAAGCAGTAAGTTAGTCCAAAACTCAAAATTGTGATTGTTGAATTTTCAGTGATTCACAAACTGCTATAAACAATAAATACAATTTAAATACTTTTGAAGTAGAAATTAGAGCTACATAATGTCATATGACAAATCGTATATTTGTTTATCTTGGGTACGAGGCCATACCGGCACAGAAGGGAATGAAAGAGCTGATGAATTGGCAAAAAATGTTGCTACCTTTAATTTAAAGCTTAACTACAATTTATGTCCCATATCTTAAGCTACAAATAAACTTAAGGAGTATATTATATAACATTGGAACGAACAGTGGATGTGCAGCTCTAAAGAATCCACCACAAGATAGTGTATAGAGAAGGTATAGTATTGCACCCAAAAATTTGATACCAAGATTTCACCGGAAATATTTGTTTGAGAGTCCCCTTTATCAAAAAACATCTGATGTGTTCCATTCACATGACTTTTTCTACATAATGCAATAATTTTTTCTTAAAAAGCTTATACTTCATTTTACTTCATGCTAACCAGAAAAAATTAGCAGAAATAGTCTTATTACTTGCTTCCTTGTAAGTAGAAGTGAAATAAGGGAGTAATGTAGGTAAAAATGATAGTCAAAAGCTGGTTACTATGTCAGTCAAGTTCCTTTGTTTGTATGAACAGAAGTTAACAAATTCCTGTATGAGAAAAGTATAAGTTTTTCATAGCTGAAACCAGAAATAAGGAATATCTTAAAAACGATCAACTCCTCGAAAAAATGTATATAACATAAGTTGTGTGTTTTAATGTGCTTAAATACGATATTTTAATCAAAATCGTTAGAGCCATTTTTGAGAAAATCAAAATTTTCGAAAAGTTCCATGTAAAGGCTACTTTGATGTGGGGGGAGTTTTGCTCAAAATCTTCGTGTCGCATCCCTGGAAGATACTAAACTTAAATACCAAGTTTGGTATTTTACCGACTTTTCGTTTTAGAGTTATCGTGTTCACAGACCCACGGACACACACACACACACACACACACACACACGGACCTTTTTCTGAAAGTACTTTTTTTTGGATACAGGGGATCCTAAAAAATATATTTCCGGTGAAATTTCGGTATCAAATATTTTGGTGGAGTGCAATACCTTCTCTATACACTATTTACAAAGTGCGTATAGAGAAAGTAAAAAGTTGTCATCAAGAAAAAGAAATTCTCTCTCCCTTAAACGTTATAAATCTACAGTATATAAGACATCTTGCAGAAATTTATATCAGCTAATATGTATTTTAATATGGCCGCCGGAAGTCCCGGGTTCGATTCGCGGCAAACAAAAATTTTCGATACATGTTCCATGTAAAGGGTAGTTTGGGTGGCGGATTTTTCTCAAAATCTTCGTGTCGCATCCATGGAAGATACTAAACTTAAATACCGAGTTTGGTATTTTACCGATTTTTCGTTTTTGAGTTATCGTGTTCACAGACACACGGACTCACGGACACACACACACACACACACACATGGACCTTTTTCTGAAAGTACATTTTTTTGGATACAGGGGATCCTAAAACATATATTTCCGGTGAAATTTCGGTATCGAATATTTTTGGTGGAGTGCAATACCTTCTCTATATACTATGTGCATAGAGCGTATAGAGAAAGTAAAAAGTTGTCATCAAGAAAAAGAAATTCTCTCTCCCTTAAACGTTATAAATCCACAGTATATAAGACATCTTGTAGAAATTTATATCAGCTAACATGTATTTTAATATGGCCGCCGGAAGTCTCGGGTTCGATTCGCGGCAACCAAAAAATTTCGAAACATTTTCCATGTAAAGGGTAGTTTGGGGTGGGGGGATTTTTCTCAAAATTCGTGTCGTATCCATGGAATATACTAAACTTAAATACCGAGTTTGGTATTTTACCGACTCTTCGTTTTTGAGTTATCGTGTTAACAGACACACGGACATACACACACACACACACACACACACACATGGGACTTTTTCTGAAAGTACTTTTTTTTTTTGGATACAGGGGATCCTAAAACATATATTTCCGGTGAAATCTCGGTATCGAATATTTTTGGTGGAGTGCAATACCTTCTCTATACACTATGTACATAGTGCGTATAGAGAAAGTAAAAAGTTGTCATCAAGAAAAGGAAATTATCTCTCCCTTAAACGTTATAAATCCACAGTATATAGGAGATCTTTCAGAAATTTATATCAGCTAATATGTATTTTAATATGGCCGTCGGAGGTCCCGGGTTCGATTCCCGGCAACCAAAAATTTTCGAAACATGTTCCATGTAAAGCGTAGTTTGGGGTGGGGGGATTTTTCGCAAAATCTTCATGTCGCATCCATGGAAGATACTAAACTTAAATATCCCAGAAATATCCTTTGTCCATACTCACTTTAATTTAAGTGGTCCTCCCATTATAAATTCCCTGTTGCTTAGCATAACCTTTTCAATGCTTTGAAAGAATACACTTGAATTCACCTGATCGATCCTACGCACACTCATACTAATTGGAGTAAAAGCATTATGTGTATCGTGAATGGTCAATCCTACATACCCAGGTTCATTTTCCAATAGCTCAGTTTTTACAAATTCTATTAGGTCATTAACCATGATTTGGGTCCATAGCTGTGGGTCTGCATCGTGTGGTATTTGCCTAACATTAATTTATGTCTCAGAAAATCCTGTATAATACTTTGCAAGATATCTCTGCCTATGCTCTGTAATTTCGAATCTATCCTCTGTCGGATCTATCTCCTGGCTATCCTCCTTCGCCACCATTCTGCTAGTACTGGGTATATTATCCATGTGTAATGAATGTTTTAACAACCCACTAATGTGTATAGTGTATATGTGTTTGTGTAAGTTAACTTTTCAGGCTCAAATACTATTAGGAAGGACTGTGTGGTTTTCTCTCTATATGTTATGTTATATTCGTTGTACAAGCAATGTATTCTCTAAAGAATGAAGTCCATGCTTATACTGTGCAAATATTTCTTTCCCACAGAGATTTGTTCATTTTCACCGCTGTAACCGGACGTCATTAGCTCAGCTTATTGCACAACCTACCAAGTGGTTGTCTGGCTTGCGCAATGGCACCAACTCCGGTTGGAGTGCTGACACCGCATTCTGTCCCGTGTGAACAGCTCACCCCACCCATCGCCTTCTTGCCTTTTCAACACCATGCTAATAGAGATAAACATTAGCAGAATCTTCATCTTATTCAAATACAAGGGAGAGATAGCTATGGGCTATGCATTGTCAAATGTTTTAATTGCTGTCTTTATGCGATTGTCATTTTAAATCACTTCTTTGCATGGTCTGGACACTTCCTGTCTTTCTCTGCCCGTTCCTCTTTCCCTCACAACGCTTTCTCATCCCGTTCTTCTTTTACACTCAAATCGTATCGCCTTCTCGCCCCCTTCTTCCTTTACACTCACATCACACTCTCGGCACGTTCACATCGTCTTCGCGGCTCGTGCTTCTTTAACATTCACATCGCTTTCCCTGCACGTTCTTCTTTTACACTCACATCACCTTCTCGTCCCGGTTTTCTTTTACGCTCACATAGCCTTCCCGGCCCGTTCTTCTTTTACGCTCATATTGCCTTCACGGCCCGTTTTCATTTACTCTCACACCACCTTCCTGCCCCGTTCTTCTTTTACGGTCATATCACCTTCTCGGCCCAATCTTCTTTTACGATCACATCGACTTCTCATCCCGTTCTTCCTTTACACTCACATCACACTCTCGACACGTTCTTCATTTAGACTCACATCGCCTTCTCGACCCGTTCATTTCTACACTCACATCGGCTTCTTTAACATTCACATTGCTTTCCCTGCACGTTCTTCTTCTTTTACACTCACATCACCTTCTCGTCCCGTTTTTCTTTTACGCTCACATAGCGTTCTCGGCTCGTTCTTCTTTTACGCTCACATTACCTTCAAGACCCGTTTTCATTTACTCTCACACACCAAGTGGGTGTCTGGTTTACATCCGGTGGAGTTTTTCTGGCTTGCGCAATCTTACACCATCTCCGGTCGGAGTGCTGACACCGCTTTCTGTCCCGTGTGAACAGCTCCCCCACCCATCGCCTTCTTGCCTTTCTCTGCTACATATATTTGCAGCATTGGCATTCAGTATTCAGCATGGCAAGTGTACAATTCACAGATTCTTCTTCTTCTTCATCTACATCTGCATCACCTGTTTCCTTTTTAGGCGACAGTGTTCGATCGTTTTTCCCGCCAGCGCAGTGGACATCATTTATGAACAACGAGCAACATTATGAACGTCCACCGGGTCCACCATCGCCGATGTACCCCTTCCATTTTCCAATCATTGCCATCAATTCTCCTTTTATCATTCGGATTAGCAAGGTCGAGTACCCATAATCCTGCAACCAGGGGGTTAAGCGCTAGTGTCGCGTTAATCCACCGGATTAAGAGAAAATGGTGCGAATTGTGACAATTGGAAAGGTATGGATCAGCGGATTATCTCTTAAACTTTCATAAACACAATTGTGCATGTGGTTTCTTAAAAAAATCAGTTTTTTACATGTATTCAATACTGTATTGCATGAGAATATGTAATAAGTATATCTGCGATATGAACTTGTTGTTTATTAGGTTTTGCATACGGCTTGGCAAGTAGAGTTATCCATAATCCTGCAACCAGGGGTTTAAGCGCTAATGTCGCGTTAATCCGCCGCCTTAAGAAAATAGCGGGAAATTTAAATATTGAAAAGATATGGATCAGCGGATACACCTTTTCAATTTTCAAATTTCCCGCCATTTTCTTAAGGCGGCGGATTAACGTGACACTAGCGTTTAAACCCCCCTGGTGGCAGGATTATCGTTACATGACCTTGCTAGGTCATATGTATTACTACCAGTGTGAGATCTACAAATAAGGGGAGGGTAAGCCGATCACGAAACGAATTTAAAATATATCTGATTTAAAAATATGTGATGTGCTACATTCACATGACTTTCTCTACATCTCTGCAACAAATTATTGTTAAAAAGCTAATGCTTTTATTTAATTCATGCTAATCGTGAACAAGTTAGCAGAAACAGCCTTATTACTTGCTTCCTTGTAAGTAGAAGCGAAATAAGGTAGTGTCATAGGTTCAAGTGATAGTCAAAAGCTGGTTGCTATGTGACTGATGTTTTGTTTATCTGGACAGGAGTTGACAAATTCCTGTATGAGACCAAAAATAGTATGTCAAAAGCGATCTACTCCGCGAAAAAAAATGTATATCAAATAAAATGTGGTTTTTAACGTGCTCTATATTTTTTGTGTGGTAAGTTTTTGTCCATCTATTACGGTTTAGCAGTTATGTAAAGTTCTGTAAAATTGATCCAGAATAAAGCAGTCTTCAGAGACTATTCCCAGAAAATTTAAGATATACATTTTAGTTATCAGGTAAATATCTTTAATATACGATATTTTAATCAAAATCGTTAGGGCCATTTTTAAGAAAATAAAAATTTTCGAAACAAGTTCCATGTAGAGGGTAGTTGGGGGCGGGAGATTTTCTTAAAAATCTTCATGTCGCATCCTTGGAAGATACAATCCCAAATACCAAGTTTGGTATCATACGGTCTCTTTGTTTTTGAGCTATGCTGTCCACTGACACAGACATACACACACTCGCACACGCGGACGTTTTCATGAAAATACTTTTTTTTTTTTTGGACTCAGGGGATCCAAAACATATATTTCCGGTGAAATTTCGGTATCGAATTTTTGGGTGGAATGAATACCTTCTCTATACACTATGTACATAGTACGTGTAGAGAAAGTAAAAAGAAACATTTTTAGAAAAACACCTACACGCTCGTGTGTGATAACCAAGCTTTCGTATTATTTAATATAGGCACAAAAACCGAAATGCTGTGTGAATAGATATATAGGTTTCTAGGAAATTGCCAGACTGAAGGAAATGCGTAAATATGAACTCTAAGAATAATCTAGAACGAACTGTTGTGAACAGTAATTTGTGCCAAAGCTGTAGATATGCAAATATGATTTCCCCCAAGCTGCGCGTAAACATCATCAGTTCAGTGAAAGTGATATGTAATCAGCGTTTTTTCCCTTTCCTGCACGGGATATGTACACTATATGTGACACTATATAAACATTCTGTGCTCATAAGGTGTAGATATTTCTAGTAAGTGACTTGAAATATGATTGTTTATTTAAAACTTTATTCTTAGTTCGTTTCGTCTTAATTTTGAATTTTGATAATTCAATATTTAAAATGCGTTGATTAGTCTGATGGAAAATGTATATCCATTCACATAAAATGTTGTACATAATGGAATGGAACTGTTTACGTAGGTACTCATAAATCTCTCCCGCCCCCACTCTCTACAAACGTGACCATTCCTTTGCGCAGAGCATAATTCTGAACACCGGAATAGGAGGGTACGCGAAAATATTGAAAAGGTTTTAATAATCCAAGTTAAAGGTTTGCTTTATTGCCTACTCTTTTTAATATTTATTTAGTCGATGAAATTGGAAAATGGAGAGAAAAAGCGCCAGATAGATAACATTTAAACAAGAATAAATATAACAGATGGCCCAAATTTCCCATTTTTGACTTTTGCAGATATCCTTTGATATGTTAAAACAGTTGCAGAACTCAAAGGGGATATTTTAAGATAAAACCCCTCGCAATGATTGCGACCCGCTCATTGTATCCGCTGATAAGCAAAACGGGTAAAGCGAAGGTTGCTTTCGCACTTTCTTCACAGGCGGGTTTTGATTTGAAATAGGTCCGTTGAGTTCGGCAAAACATTTAACAGGCGAAGGAATACCTGCGCACGTCAAATACGGCGAAGTTGGGCCGCCTGTGTGACACTATTATATGCTGACATCGTATCAATGCCAAATCTGAAGACGAGCTTCAAATTCAATGCTATTTCTTTCTCTAACCAGTATGTGCAATTTACATAGCGGATAGAGAAGTTCTTGCATTTCACTCAAAATTTCGATAATGAGATTTCACCGTAAATATTTTATTTGAAGTACCCGGAGTCCAAACAAGCGTTTTTTACTTTCTCTGCACGTACTATATACATGTGTATTAGGAAGGTTTGTAATGCTTCTAAAAATTCGACACATGTTTTGGGTTCCCCAGAATAGAAAAAGTATTTTTAAAAAAACGTCCACGTGTGTGTGAAAGTGTGTGTCTGTAAGCAACATAGCTCAAAAGCAGGAATTCCGTTAAATATCAAACTTGATATTTAAGTTCAATATCTTCCAAGGATGTCAAAGGAAGATTTTTCCAGAAAATCCCCCCTAACTCAAATCACCCTTTGCGTGGAAAAATTTTCGTAAATTTTATTTTGTTTTTTCCAAAATGGAATTAACAATGTTTAATAAAACCTGTTATATTTAAGATATTTACATGACAAATGAACTGTACATCTTGAATTTTCTGGAAATAGCCTCTCAAGAGCTATTTATTCTGAATGAATTTTTCTGAATTTTGCATAACTAGTAAACCGTAAGAAATACACAAAAATTTACTATACAAAACACGTAGAACTTATTAAAACACAAAATTTATGTCATAAACATTTTTTCGCGCAGATGACCCTTTTTAGATATTCCTTCTTATTGGTTTCATTTTCAAAATATTTTTCTCATATGGGAACATATCAACTCCTGATCACCCAAAGAAATGGATTTCAATCCCATAATAATCACATTATAAAACATTTAACCTTCGGATTTGCCCGGGTATTCCCTTATTTCCCTTCTAATTATAAGGAACTAGGTAATAAGACCGTTTCTACTGAGGTTTATCTCGATTAGCTTGAAGTAGATAGAAAAATCAACTTATTAAGAATCATTTGTTTCGAGATGTAGAGAAATTCATAGGAATGGAACACATCAGAGTTTTGAAACTAATTGACAAGAACTTTAATTTTCAGATAGCAGTAAATAAAATTAAGACAATGGTATTCCATTGGAATGCCCAATATGAAAAAAAATATGTTGTCATCGATTCACATGGGTTTCTCTACATCTGTGTACCAATTATTTTTAAAAAGCTTATTTTCATTCTAATATAGGCAGAAATTGTTTCATTATCTGCTTCTATGTAAATAGAAGGGAAATAAGGAAGTACCTTAGGCTAAAGTGATAGCAAAAAGCTGGTTGCTATGTGATTGATGTTCCTTTGTTTGTATTAATAGGAGTTGACAAATTCTCGAATGAGAAAAGTATAAGTTTTTTAAAACTAAAACCAATAACAAGGCATATCTCATAAATGGCCAACTCCAAGAAAAATGTATACGATACAAATTCTGTGCTTTAACAGATCTAAGTTTCTTGTGTAGTAAGTTTTTTCCATCACTTATGCTTTATCAGTTATGAATTATTTAGCAAAATTCATCCAGAATAAAGAGGTCTTCAGAGGCTATTCCCAGAAAATTCAAAGTACATTTTATTTTACATCTAGATAATCTTTTATATACCGCGTTTTATTTAAAACCGTTACAGTAATTTTTGAGAAAATAAACATTTTCGACTTTTTTCCTTGTTGGGGAAGAGGGATGTTTCTCAAAACCTTCGTGTCGCATCTTTGAAAGATACTAGACTTAAATACCAAGATTTGTATATTACCGAGTTATCGTATTCACAGAAACACAGGTACACATACAAATACACAGAATGCTTTTTTTTTTTTTCGATACAGGAGACCCTAATACGTGTATTTCCAGAGAAATCTCGAACTTTTGGATGGAGCACGATAGCTTCACTATCTACGTACCGTCTACTATGTAGAGAAAGTAAAAATGGAAGGGAAATCTGTAACAAGTGTAACAAACAAGGATATCACAGATGCCCTTACAATACAAATTCAAAGGAAGAAGGACTCAGTTTGATAAAAGATAGCACTGGGGCCAAAACAGGTCGTTAGGCTTAATCCGTGAAAGCAGAAGAAGAAGGAATTATTGTGTGCAGAAATTCTACTCTACCCTTCAGAGCAGCCAGTTGATGGCAGTAGTTTCTCAAGTCATTATTTGAAAGTTGAACATTAAGAAACATTTTCACAAAATTTGAGTCTTATATCTTAAGCTACCACAAAGTTATTAATGATCAAACATTGTGAGCACTATTTTGGACACGTCTGTATTTTAATGGTCCCATCATTTTAACACGCAGTTGGTTTAGTAATAGCCGCAATATAAAATCTCAGTAGATCTCACTTAAGGTTGGATAATTGTTGCGCAGTACAGAGACATTCAGTACTATTATGCAGATAAAAAGGTGGCATTTACTGAGAAACACCGTTTACCACTCTAGCAGGCGTGGCACAAAGTGGCGTGTACAGTGCATATCCATGGAGCCCGCATTGCGTGGAACTACAGATGGCTTGCTGTTTAAATGCACCAGTCCGCAATTTATACCTGATTCTTCTCATTTAAGTAATCACTTACTCAGTGTTAAACACTAGTTTTCATTATTTCCATGTGTTTGTTTATTACACATTATCTTTATGTCTAGCACCTGGATACCGGGTGAGCAATCTAAAACAACCACATAAGTTATTTCAGAGACGGGAGGTGTTACGTTAGTCGTCTTCGTAGTAGTATTATTTTATTACGTCAATATTTACGTCACACAGTCGCACGGGTTCGGTGACTGTAATAGCTGTTTAAGAAGTACTTGACTTTAAAATATTACCTTCATATGTATTTTACATATCCTTACAACATTGAAAATACACACGCAGACACATACACACACGCACTTACACTCACAAATATATCCACCTATTCACACATATAGATTACTCAAACACCATATAAGTCTATACAATATTTACGCTTGGCCAGTTTTGTCTGTTTAGAATCAAATCCCGGATTGCTGTTCTTCGTCTGTTTTAAGCTAAAAATACTTCCGGCAATAATTGCTTCCTAACACTCTCCATCTGCACGCAATCTGCCAAAAAGGCGTCAATCTCCCCGCATAATGGGCAAATCCTCTTACGAGCTTCATTATCTACCTTATGAGATTTCCACCCTCCTAATCTGACCCTCACTATTCCCGACCTTAGTGCTGTTTTAACTTAGCAAATTTATGACTGAAATGTCATAAAAATCACAAAAATTTACTAGATTATTTTAATTATATAAAATAATTGAAGAACTCTTTTCCAAATACCACTTAAATACTTTTTTTAATGTTTAGTTTTTTAACGATTTATGGTATTATGGGTGAGACGCACATACTAACATTGAGCTGCATAAGTCACTTATGTCTCATTGATATACTGTTTGAAAAGTCCTATTTTTTAGCACAGTCCACCTAAGTCACTGAAAATATTATTTCCAGAATCCACCTAAGTCATAATTCAAGTTTTTCTTTTCAAACGTAGCATGCTATCTACTGTTACGTGGTAATCTTTATTGCAGCAATGGTTTGTAATTCAGAAGGATTTATTTATTCAGTTTTTCTGAAGCTGATAAGTAGGTTAGCCTGTTGTCAAAATGAAGAATAAGGAGTTGCAACCAGAAAGAAAAGTGAAGAAACGGACAAACCACCTGGAAAATTGGGTAAAGAAAAAAAAAACAGATAGCTAGAAATAGCAAAGAAGCTCGACATCCGCCAAAATTAAATTGTAAGCATATGCTTTAACAGACAACGATGTAAAATACTTCTCTGATCAGTTATATGCAAATAGAACGAAGATTGACCAGCACAACTTCTTATTGCGTTTCATTCAATTAAAGAAGAAGAGACAGCTATGAGCGAGAGTGTAGAATCCTAGGGATTGATCTGTCATTGAATATAGCATACTGAAAGAAAATGGGGAGCAAATACCTGTTTGTGTAAAGTCATTTTTATCAGTGACAAGCATAGGCAATGACAGACAAAAGGGCTTAAGGAAATTCATGAAAACCAATAAGGATGTGAAAGAAAAAGAAATTAGGGGAGCCTCAAGAATCAAACAAGTCCAGATTGGTGTCACAAGAAGCATAATAAGTCATATCGTTAAGTTCAAAACCACGGAGTCTCATTATGGAAGAGAAAAAACTGAACGTTCATACTTGCCTTCTACTCTGAATATGAGAAAAATGTATCTCGTGTGGAAAAAAGAAGGTGCAACCTGTGGAGGGAAAATTTGTTCATACCAGAACTACTACAAAATATTTAACCATAAGTTTAATCTGGAATTTGGATCTCCAAAATCAGATGTCAGCTCTTTTTATGAATCCAAGAAAGCAGAAATTAAAACTATAACAGAGTAGAGGCTCCATAGCTTGAGAGCTAAGAAGTTCTACCAAATAATGAAATCAGATGAACCGTTAGTTTTGACATGCAACAAAATAAGCTCCTACCAAAACTGAATGTGGGTGAAGTGTACTATTCCCGCCAGATCTGGTTCTACAACCTAGCTATTCCATGATGGAACACTTAATAAAGACACATGGTGGTTTTATACATGGACAAGAAGGACCCACCAAGAGGATCAAACGAAGTTGTATCTTGCCTGGCCAATTTTTACTGCAGCTGGAATGCAAAATTCCGACTGGGCAGTACTCCACTTGAGATTGTTTGTAGACTCATGCATCGGTCAGAATAAGAAGAAGACAATGATGGCATTCTTACAAAGCAGCCCTCTCTTTGATGTGGTCGAAGTTGTATTTCCCATTGGAGGGCATTCTTATTTACTTGTGGATAGGATCTTTGGACATGTAGAGAAGGAGTACAGGCGCCATGAAGTGTTGAAAAGTCTTAAAGATTACCAAAACATTCTAAGTATTTATGGCCAGGTGGAAATATATGGACTGGATTGGATTTGCAAAGATTTTAAGAAATTTTCAAGTCACTGATGCTAATAAATCTAACACAAGTACAGGTTCTTCGTTTTTGCAAGGAATATAAGTTCATTAGTCACAGGAATACCTTCAGCGCATCGGATTCCTGTTCTGCAGTGTTAAAGAGAAACCTGACGGAAGTTCCAAGCTTCAGAAATGTAATTAATGCTCAGAGTGTTAAAAGCATCAGAAGTGAGAAAGTTTAAGATATAAATAAGTTACTGAAATTTGTGGAGCTGAACAGTGATGAGCAGATTTCTATGAAGAAGCATTGTGTGGTGAAACAGAACGTTTTCTGTGTTTGAGTGAGGAAGAGCCATTTCTGTAATAAGTAGTGCAGTAAAAAAAAAAATTATAAGGGTTTTGTTAATTCTATCCTTATATTACTCTACCACCACCTCAAAACTACTGCTGTTATTATTTATTCATGTGACTGGTAGAAAGCTTATATTCAGTCATTATTCTATAGTATTACGCACTCAAATTTATGACAGGTGGATTTTGGAAGTAATTTTTTGTGTGCTAAACTTGAACTGAAAACCCAACTTCCAATTTTTAAATGCTTTAGTATGTTATTCTATAACAAAATAACCATCAAATTCAATTTTAAATAATTAAATTATCACCGCAACAAAGGCAGTATGTGTTTTTCGTGTTTTGTGTAAATTTTTAAAACATGGCATAAGTGTATTAGGAAAGGAGCTCTTCAATTTAAAACATTCCTGAATATAAAAAAGGTATAATATCCACTAGACGGACGCAATTTTTGAAAGCCTTAACTGGAGCTATGGCAAAGCATTAGAGGTGAAACTATACTGGACTAGGCAAGAAAAATTCAGTTCGACGAAACCTCTTTCGCATCATAGGAAATAAAATCCGAAGTTGTGGAATATAAGTGCGCAATGCAAGAAGAAAAAGGCAGAAAAGACAGCAAAAGCGGAGAGGAAAAGCAAAGTTAACAGTCCAAACTACCAACCTGATGGATGTTAATGTTCAAATATTTCCTGTACATGTTCACAGAGGTACAATGAATAATAATTGACATAGGTTTTACGTCAGAATATTTAAGCATGTGTTTTCAATTTTCAAATATAAACATATTTTATGACAAAAACGCACATTCATAAATTTAAACGTTTTTGGAGTCTAAACCGAATGAGGCACAGAGAAACATAGGGCAATTATAAAAAATAGATATATTGAGAATTTAAGGTTAAAATATTAGATCAACGTTTTATTTTGTCTCAAGGAACTTGTTTAGTGCTGTGACAAAAACACAAATACAATTGGCCAGAAATTCCAAACCATTAGAACAGAATGAATTCATTTTGCAATGTAAGTTATTTTAATTATATTACACATGTGGTATACATTTTAAAATGCTAGCACTAAAACATAATAATATATTATTCACTTCGGAAATGCATCAGTGAAGTTTTAAAAAATTCACAGCATATGATATATCCTGTTGAAGTTTATATCAGTTAAAACAAACAATAACACTAATATTTTTGTTAATTAATTGCTTTTTTTACCCAAACCATGTGTTAGATACAAGTTGAATAGGTAGATTCAGACTAAAAACTGTAATCTAATAGCCGATATTTGAAACACGGATCTCTCGGTCTCTAGCTGATTGCTCTAAGCACGGAGTTACCATGGCAACATATCGGAAGAATATTAAATTCCCCAACTGACTCGCCTGTTTTCCGGTAAAACACTTGAAAAAATAATTATTAAACATTAATTGACCTAAAACTCCATTAAACTATGAAGGCCGGGACTTACAGGACATTTTAACTGCAGCAGCAGAAAAACAACTTTTATTGCCAAAAATGTTCAGTATACATATGCAAATATGTAAAAATCGCATAGGCCTAATGACCATACATGCTTTTCCTGTCCTAAAATATATACGGTAAGATTTTTATTAAGTATTAAATATATATATATATATATATATATATATATATATATATATACACACACACACACACACACACACACACACATTTAGTTATTACAAAATAACAATAGACAAAAGAAAGAAAGTGAAAGAAAAAAAAACACACACAAAATAATAAGAAATAATGAAATTCAAATTCAACCATAAATTTTAACGTTGCATATATGTTCAATTGTTTGACGATTAAAAAGAAACACGACACTTTCATATTCCCTGTCCCCTCTTCCGTTTTCCATTGTAAGATTTTTGTAAAACGGTAAAGATATACAGGTGTTGATGAACTACACCGAAATTATTTGCAAGATTGTGCATGTGACTGATGTAAGTAATTTGAGATCGGAGATGCATGGTCCCCGGATAAATACAACGCAACTACATAGCGTTAAACGTGTGAGTATCGGGTGCTGATAAATCGGTGTTAAAGCAATGCAGGCTGAAAAAATGGCTTAGCATGTTCTTAAAAGTGCTGCCCGAGTATAGAAATATCAGTTTTTAGGAGCTCATTTCTAGCGTTCTTAAGATATGATGTTGCAAATATCTGTAAAATCTCGAAGTAATCACTTGACAGTGCAACACTGAGCATTCGTTAACTACGTTCTTGAGTTATGAAGTCCACTCTGGAGGTGTTTTTTTCAACTGCGTAATGCAGGAAGCTGATATCCCAAAGGTCATGAGTTCGATTCCTGTCCTAGAGTAAATGTTTTTTATTATTATTTTCATTCCAGACGAAGTGCCGCGATGCTTGGCGTACTGGCGCTTCATAACTTATAGCCGTTGCTTTGAAATTTCAATAAACACGCCATAAACTCCTATCTCAAATTATTGATTTAAGCAATCTACACATTCTATAAAAATATTTCGGTATAGTTCATTACCAGCGTATATTGCATAATAACATAACTCATTTCTATGTTAAGATAAAAAGCATCAAATGAAAAGTTAGGTGAAGTTTAACCAAAAATGTATGATTACATATAACATAATATAATACAGCGTTGTGACTTAAGAATAATGGAACGCCGCTCTTGATACTGTCCCCCACTACCGTTCTCCATAGCAATTAACCTCCTTTCCCAAAACTTAGATAGAAATAACCCCATTTTATGATACCCAGCGCCCAACATTATACCCACAATACATTTATTCTCCGATTGGAATCCAGAAACTGCAGTGATAAATATTACTTTCTTAATATTTCTGTTTCTCTGTATTCAGCCAGAATATGAATCTATGTTTCACCTTTCCCATAATTTTCACTCCGGCGTCATATGATATTGTAAGTAGCCATTGGGATCTGTCATCTCAAAGTAATTTGAGACCACTTTATGATTTACCAAGACACATGTGAGTCAGGTGTTAACTTAATGATGTGCTGGCAGGGTGCTATGATAGTTCAGTGATTATCGCAACCGGCTACAGACCGGGAGATCAGTTGCTCAAATCACTTATAGTTGTTCCAGTCAAAATAACCAAGAATAAAATTAAATATAATTCACTTTTATTTATTATACAATCGTAGTTCCTTTAAGAAATTTAAATATATTTGTATAATATTTATATTTCTTTTCTATGGCTTCAGACCTTTCAGAATAACACTACCTGTTCAACTAATATTTTGGCAGCATCAAAAATTTAGCCTGCATAGTTCTTTAAATTAAAACATTTTATTATCCAATTTCATGTTCAAATTAAAATTATCATTATGAATTTTTAAAAATAATCGCATAACAATTGAAGTTTTCCTTAGAAAAATGAATATAAAAGTCATCTATCATATCAGGTTTTTACTTTTTCGACTTACATCGTAGATAGAGAAGTTATTGTATTCTGGCAAAAATTGAATGTCGAGATTTCACCAAAAATATATATTTGGAGACCCCCTTAATCGAAAAAAATATTTTTAGAAAAATGTTCGTTTGTAAAAATATAAATGAAACAAACAAAAATATATAAATCTTGTTTAAGCACTCAATTTATGTCCTATAGATTTCCTTTTTCTCCTTCTTCTTTTTGGAAGTAACCATTTCCGAGATATTCCTTGTGTTGGTTTTAAAGTTTCCAATACTTGGAAAAGTAAACTTGATGGAATACAACCTGAAGTAAGGTAATATTCTAAGATTAGGGAAGAACAGTGTGGGGATTTATGGACTGCATGTAAAAGACTATTCTCAAATGGGAAGCTGTTACTATTTTCATTCTGATCTTTACTATCGTTTAGCCTAGTACATCCCCATAACCCCCTCACACTTAGAAGGCACTAAATAATAAAACGATTTCAGCTAATGCTTCTCTCGATTGTAATGAAGTAAAGAGAATAACACAGTGTTGTAAATATAGTTTGTTGCACAGCATTGATAGGAACACTTGAAACTTTTATTTATTGTGTTGGGTTAGTTTTGAAGTAGTGTGACCTGTATAACACTATTATCTAATGCCATCCTACATTTTATGTATTTATAAATAAACAACAAGATATCTGTGGTTTATTAAAATGAACTCAAAATCACTGCTCTTTTTGCTAAGCTACTCTTAAAATTTGAATATTGCGTTTTAGCCTCATTCATAATCATTTATATCTGATACATCATAATTAGGAAGGTTTACCATAACACAGAATTTAACCTTTTACCATAAACTGCAGCCAATTTTGCCGTATTGAGTTACTTTCAATTTTGGAAAAAATATTTTTATAAGTATACATATATATTTATTTTATGTTCTATTCAATGTGAAAATTGAAACTATTGCTCCCAATTTACATAGTGGAGCTCAACTTTTTTTAAATCTACTAATTTTAGAATTATAAGATTTAAATGCCACGAGCAACACCATGAACACCATAAACTTAAAAATATCAGATTTCCCTAATTCTGAGCTCCATTAATGTATAAGAATAATGTATACAATTTTTGAGAATTATATGTTGTTTATTTTGCACTGTCTCCAAATATGAAATATAACGAATTATTACTCATATTATAGAGGGGCATAATTGGGGAGATCTGGTATTTTTAAGATTATGGTATTCATTGTGTTGAATTGCCATACTCCAAAAATAATAGATTTTGTTTTCAACTATTGAGCTCCTCTAAGATATAATAGTGCAATAAATTCAATTTACACATTGAATACAGTATAAAATAAAAAATATAATATGTATATCTTTATAAAATTTGGGCCCAAATTAACTACAGTTTTTTATGGTAAAATGTTCAACACTATTCTATGGTAACACTTTATGGGTATAATTTATCAGAAAAAAATGACTCTGAAAGAGATGAATGCAATATTCAAATTTGAAAGTTAATTTAGCTAAAACTGTCCAGAATTTATGACACCACTGTATTGGGAAAAGTTATAAACCAGGCTGGCAATGGGTGCTTCTACTTCCCTCGATCAAACAGCCATGCCGTATCACCGATTATTCAACTTGCGCTCATCCCATCCTAAATATAGGAGAGAGCGAGAGAGAGAGAGAGAGCGAGAGAGAGAGAGAGCGAGAGAAAGAGAGAGAGAGTCGGTGAGTTACAGCGGGTTTAGCCACACTTCACCAACAGCACATTTCGGATCAAGAAATAGTCTCTCTTAACGGCAGAAAACAGTTTTGACTCGTACCAGGTGACTTGCAAGATTCCTTCGCTATATTCGTATCTTGGAGTCACAAAAATAAGTCCACTAGAGATTTCAAAGAGAAATATAACCGTATTTACATTTCCCTGCTCATTTCTACGTATCAACACAGTTTTAGCATACAAAAGTAACATTCTAATCACTATCCATTGTTATTTATTATACAAAGAATCACTTTATTTTAATATACCTCCGTGGTTTGTAATATTGTGTGCTAGAAGACAAACAAAAGGGTTTTGTGTCGTAAGGGTTAAAAGGCTCAGGAAGAAGTTTATTCCTGTCAGTTTCACGTTTTTCATATTTCAGATATGCTAATGAAAAAATAAAACTACTTACTACAACTTATAATGTTGTGCCTAATTAAAAAAACGCATGCGTTCCGTTCACATGACTTTCTCTTCATGTCTGGAACAAATTATTGTTAATAAGCTTATTCTTCTATATACTTCATACTAATAGAGATAAACATTAGCAGAAACCGTATTATTATTTAGTTCTTTATAATTAGGAGGGAAATAAGGGAATACACTAGTTTAAGCCGATATTCAAATGTTTTAAAATTCCATTTCTTAGTGCGGCCAGGGGTGTAGAAGCTCTCATATGAGAGAGTATTTTAAAACTGAAGTCAATAACAAAGAATGTCTCAACAAAGGGTTAATTCAACGAAAAAAAATGTATATGACATAAACTGTGTGTTTTAAGAAGATGTGTAATAAGTTTGTGTCTATCTCTTACGGTTTACTAGTTGACGGTACATGTAACTATTTTTAAATGCGAGTGCTTTAGTTTTAAGAATATTCACTTTCATGCCCCATTGTCTACAGAGTTGTTGCAGTGCGTTTAAGCCAGATTGCAAACCATTTATTGTTTTAGAAAGAATAACAATGTCATCAGCGTACAAAAGATTTGGAATTTTTTCGCCTTCAACAGTCGGCGCATTGGTCTTCCTAGAAACATCACGTATTGAATATATACATTTAGTTATTAAAAAATAACAATAGACCAGTAAAAAAACACATCCAAAATAATAAGAAAGAATTAAATTCAAATTCAGCTATACATGTTAACATTGCATATAATATGTCCAATTGTTTGACGATTAAGAAAATCCAACACCGCTTTTATATTCCATTCAGAAAAATTCATCCAGAATAAAGAGGTCTTCAGAGTCTATTCCCAGAAAATTCAAGATATACATTTTATTTGTCATGTAAATATCTTAAATATACTACATTTTATTCAAAATCATTAGAACCATTTTATAGATAACCAAATTTTTCTAAATTTTTCCATGCAAACTGTAGAGGAGGATACTAAACTTAAATATCAAATTTCTATTTAACGGACATTTCGTTTTGGATCTATGCTGCCCCCCCCCCCACACACAGTTCATTATTCTAAATGTTTTAATTCAGGGTGTCCCAAAACGTGTATTTCCGATGAAATCTTGGTAAGAATTTTTGGGTACAATACAATTCCTTTTCTAAACACTATGTATATAGTACGTTTAGAGAAAGTAACAATGTAAATCATGACTGATTACTAGGCCGCGCTGTGGCCGAGTGGTCAGACCTCTCACCTCAGTTCGATCCCAAGTGACCGCATGTGAGATTTGTGGTGGACAAAGCGGCGCAGGGGGCGGGTTTTCTCTGGGTTTCCCTCGCCATTTCATTCCACCGGTGCTCCATCTTCATGTTTCATCAGGTCATCACCTGCAGTGCCATAGCAGTAAAAGCGGGCGCTAAACACTACCAAAGAAAAAAAAAAAGACCGAATACTGGTTACTCAGAGACTGGAATTCAGCTATAGAGTTCACACATTCCGAAATCCACCGTGGCCGAGTGGTTAGACCACTTGCCTCTCACTTAGACGGCCCAGGTTCGATCCCAAGCGACCGCATATGAGATTTGTGGTGGACAAATCGGCGCTAGGGCGGGTTTTCTCCGAATTCTCCGTTTCCCTAACCATTGCATTCCACCGGTGCTCCATCTTCATTCATGTATTATCAGTGTTAACGCCTGCGGTGACATAATTAGTTAAAGCGGAGATAAGAAATAATTAAGTCACGAGAACTACTAAAATTAAGCAGGGAGTAGGAAGACCAAATCCCATGAACAGAAAAAATAAAACTTTTACTAAAAGCCTTTTCATTAGCACACCGAGGAAGTTTTTGGAAATCCATACTAAGGATTTGTAAATTGTTGCTTTCTCTACCCCATACATAGTACTGAGATCGAGAAGGTTTTGTATTCTACCCATAAAATTCGCTACCAAATTTCACTGAAAATACATGTTTTAGGGTCCAAAGAATACAATAAAAGTTGTTTTAGAAAAAGGAACGTATGTGTCGGTTAAATAGCAATTTAATTTCAGCATCACCAAAGACTGCAACACGAAGATTTTGGAAAAAAATCACTCCATCCCAAACTACCCTTTTTATGGAAATTTTACAAACTTTTTATTTATCTCAAAAATGATTCTTGTGAACGGTTTTAATTAAAACATGCTTATGTGGAAATAAAGTATATATCTTGAATGTTTTAGGAATATCCTTTTAAATCCTCTTCATTCTGAATGAACTTTGTGTTACATAAGAGATACACAAAAATTTATTTCACGAAAAGTAGATCTCAGTAAATCACACAAGTTTTGTTAAACACATCTGTGGTAGAATTAATGATTTCCGAAATATCCCTTATTCTTTGTTTCAATTTAAAAATACCTTTAATTTTCTCACACAGGAAGTTGTTATTCGCTTTTTAATTTATTTTACTCCTGGCCATGCAAAGAGAACCCAAATGTCCAAGTTAATCGCATAGCGATAGGCTTTAGAACATTTGACTATCGCTTTAGCTTAGTGTATTCTCTGGTTTTACTCTTAGACTGCTTCTACTGATGTTTATCTCGATTGGCATAAGGTACCTAAGAATAGTTTGCAGAAGGGTAGGAAATCATGTGAATAGAGTATCTATTTTTTTTTTTTTTTTTTTTGATTTATACATGGTTTTGGGCACATTTAATTAATTACAAAGCATTTAACATTCCATGTATTTCAAATAGAGACTGTAATAATTAATAAATTGCTTCTTTGAAGGCAATCGTAATATTTTGCTTTATTTTACATGGTAGTACGTGTTTATACATCTTATTAATTGGAATTCCCCCGGGCATGGAATTGTTTTGCTCAACACGGTGCTGAAATAAAATGTAATTAATCATTTTGTAACCACCGATGGCAGCTAAATAGAATAAATGTTATTAGGTTTAAGAAAACATTACAATGATTAGGAATGAAACATATTGTTGGATGTATTTTACTTAAAATTGTTACATTGATACTAAAAGAAGTGCCCCAATTTTTTACTTTACACTTTCACAACTACAATGCTTCTGTTAGACTAGGCTGTTTGTTGCAGCGTCAATCTATAATATTATCGTAGTAGCATGATCCAGCTTCACGTGTTTCTCTGACTCTATCCCACCTCTATTTGTTGCAAAAATATTTCATTGTTGATCCCATTTGTCTAATCTGTGAAGTTAGACCAAATTATTACTTTTTCTACATATGTGTATAGACAGGTATTTGTATTGCAACCAAAATTTGATACGGAGTTTCATCGAAAACATATGTTTTGGGACCCGCTGAACCAAAAAAAAAAATTGGGGGGGGGGAAATTTCGTGTTTGTGTGGTGCGTGTTTGTGGGCAGCATAGCTCAAAAATGCAAAGTCCATAAATACCAAACTTTATATTTAAGTTCAATATCTTCCAAGGATGAGAGAAGAAGATTTTCAAGAAAATCCCCCACACTCTACTACCTTTTACATGTAAAAACTTCGAAAACTTAGGTTTTCTCAAAAATGGTTGTAACAATTTTGATTAAAATCTCTTATATTTCAGATATTTAATTGGCAAATGAAATGTTTATCTTGGGTTTTCTGATCATACTTATTAAAGAGCTTTTTATTCTGATAATTTTTTCTGAGTTTTGCATAATTGATAAACCGTAAAAGATAGACAAAAGCTTACTACACAAAAATAGCATCTTAAAGCATACCGTTTATGTCATTACATTTTTTTCGTGGAGTTCACCGTTTTCGAAATATTCCTTGTTTTTTGTTTCAGTTTTAAAATAGTTAAATGTTTCTCACAAGGAACTCGTCAGCTCCTGGTCACGCAAAGATACGGATTTCAATTCATAGCATCCACGTTTTGAAATATGTGATTGTCTGTTTAGTCAAGTGTGTTCCCTTGTTTCTCCTCTTCTTATAAGGAACTAAGTATTAAGACTGTTTCTACTAATGTTTGTCTAGATTAGTAAATGGAAGAATATGCTTATTAACAATACTTTCTTACAGATTTTTAGAGAAAGTCATGTGAATGGACCACATCAGATATTTTTAATACAGTAATAATAATTTGAATTCTAATCTTTAAAATAACATATTTCCGTTCAACTTGTCTCGCTAGAGCTAACGGTTAAATGAAGCAGAAACATCTTCTGATTCATTTGGCCTTTATCTCCAATCGATGTCCGCGAATGACGTCAATACTTATCAAGTGAAAAGCAATACTTATGAAGCATTGCCTCTTGTAGAGGACTAGCGAACGATGAATAGAATAGGTGGATATCAACAGTTTCGAGATCAATTTAGTGTAATGGGACTTGCTTCGTATCTTTCTAATATTTGCATATGGAACATTCAGCATTTATGCTGATAGGTTACTCAAATAATTGGACGCTTATGGTAACGTAGGTGACTTTAATGGTACAACTTCCCCATTACAATAAACACTTGTTCATATTATTAACAGAAAATTGACTTACACAGGATAAATGAAGAAAACAACAGAACTAAGGAACGTACAAAAGGTCATGATGAAAAACAGTTCTGCACTGTCCAATGCATCAATCTGTTTTGAGATCGGCAATGCATGCAGTCTAAGGTTCAATTCTGCCTCTCTCTTTTGCGTCAAGCGGCTCACTGAACTAATTATGACGCAATTCATTTAATCCAAATGGGGCTAAAGGTCTAAAAAATCTCAAGAACTGTATGAACAGATAGACATGTGATTCTAATAGGCACGTCCAATTTTAAACCTTGTTTTGTTGCAAACTTATTTTCAGCATTTTTCCATACTCAAAATATTCAACACGACACGATACAAAACCGATTGCAATTGAATTTTATGCTTTCCTAGTGATAGATTACAAGAAAACTCCCCTCCCCTGAAAATAAAGACATAAAAACTGCAATTTTAACTTTTTCTAGCCGAATGTACTCTAGTGCAATGGCTATAGAAAGTATTGTATTTCACCCAAAAATTTAATGTCAAGATTTTACCGAAAAAATATGTTTTGAGGTCCCCTGCGTTCGAACAAAAGACTTTTTAGAAGAAGGTACATGTATGTCTACGTATGCGCGCGTGTATGTCTGTGTGTGTGCTTGCGTGTGTGTGTGTGCGTGTGTGAGTCTGTGGATAGCGTAGCTAAAAATCGAAAAGACCTTTAAATACAAAATACAATGAAGCGACAAGAAGATTTTCAAGAACCCCCCTTCCCGCGACCACACACTACCCTTTACATGGGAAAATTTGTGAAATTATTATTTTTGCTTAAAAATAGCTAACGATTTTTGTCAAAATACCGTATATTAAAGATATTTATATCACAAATGTATATCTTACATTTTTTGGGAATATCCTATGAAGATCTCTTTATTCTGGATGGGTTTTGCAGAAATTTGCCTAACGTTAAAAAGTAAGAGATAGTCAAGAACTTACTGCACAAAAAATATAGGTCTCTATAAAACAATTTATGTCGCATATGTTTTTCTTGTACACATGACCGTTTTAAAGATATTCCTTGTTGTTCGTTTCATATTTAGCTCGCCTAGCTTTTCTCAAATGTTTCACATAGGGATTAGCTATTAAATTAACTATCGCTTTAGCCTAATGTATTCGCTTATTTCGCTTCTGCTTACAAGGAAGCAAGTAATAAAACCAATTCTGCTGATGTTTACCTCGGTTATAGTTCAGGAAGATAAAATAATAATCAGCTGTAAGAATAGTTTGTATATGGTACAGCTGGAGATGGTTATGTTAAGGAAACAAGTCAGATTTTTTTTCAAGTTTCTCTTTTAAACACCAATATATGCAATACTATTTAAGATATACTTCCAACATAAGACCCATTAGAACAGATCCTGTATAGTGGTATAGTAATACCAGTAAGCGAAACAGAAAACTCATTATTTGCAGATGTTCAGTGGTAGTGACCAAGTGGAGAGGATGCCGAATTTATGATAAGGAATTCTATGGAAGCATTTGAAGTGGCAGGGATGAGCGTTAATACGAATAAAACAGAGTATCAAGTGATTGAGAGCGGAGGAAAACATATTAGGATAACTGAAGTGACTATTAAGGAGTTAAACAGTTTAAATAATTGGGATTGATAATCCACGATTCGGAGAGTTGCTACATAGAGTGAATCATAGTGTAATGTAGATAAGAAAAGCGACTAAAATACTAGATTCAATCCAATGGAACAGGAATATTAGTAGACAAACAAAGAGGAGAATTCTTCTAAAGTTTGTAGAGAGTATATTAGCTTATGGATCTGAAGGGTGGACTTAACAAAAAGACAAAACATAAGTTACAGTGGTGGAGATGGATGGATTTCATAGAGGAGAGTATAAATAAAAGAATACAGAAAGAATGAGGAAATAAGAAGATTTAAATGGAGGAGTCAGATAATAAGATGTTATATGGTGCGGTTGTCAACCGAATGAGTAACGAGGGATGTCCTAGGACATTGTTGGAATGATCGTCTTGTGAAAGGAGGAAGAGGGGACGACTCAAATTTTCATGAACAGCCGATGTTAACCATATACTGAGAGAGAAAGCGAAATAAATATACAATGTGAGGATGGAACGACCAAAAAGGATGGAAAAGTGGAATTCAGAGTAATCACTGATAACTGAAGAAACACACAAAAATAAAAATAAAATATTATTAGTGAATACTTCTAATCATATTCTCTACACATAATATGCACATAGAGAAGGTATTGTACTCCCCCCAAAAATTCGATACCGAGATTTCACTGGAAATACATGTTTTAAGACAACCTGAATAAAAACTAAAGCAGTTTTCGAACAAGGTCACTGTGTCTGCGTGTGTGCGTGTCCCTTTGGAGAGCAGAGCTCAAAAACGAAAATACCGTTAATTACGAAACATGGTATTTAGATTTAATGTCTCCCAAGGATGCGATACGAGAATGTTCAAGAAAATTTCCCAGCCCAAACTAACTTTTACAGTGAGACATTTTTGAAGAGTATGATTTTCTCAAAAAAATAGTCTTGGCGATATTGATTAAAATGCGGTACACTAATTACATGACAAATAAAACGACGTCCTAAATTTCTGGGAATAGCCTCTTTAGTCTGGATGAGTTTTGCATTACTGGTAAACCGTAAGAGATATGCAAAAACTTACAACACAAAAAATGTAGACCTCGTTAAAACACCTAACTTATATCCTACATGTTTTTCTGTAGAGCTGAAATTTCGTTACTTTCAGCTTTAAAATACTTATACTTTTCTCCTGGCCATACTAACAAAGGAATTTCAAAAGCATAGCCGTCAGGTTTTAAAAGATTTGACTATCGTTTTAACCTACTATACTCCCTTATTTCCCTTCTACTTACAGGAAAGTGATAAGACCAGTTCTGCTAATTTTATCTCGATTATCACGAAGTAGACAGAGGAATAAGCTTTTTAACAGTAATTTGTTACAGAGATATAGAGAAAGTCAATTAATTGGAATACATCAGTTTTTACTTTCTCTAGTCCGTGCGTACAATGTGCACGTTGGATAGAGAAGGTATTGTAATGCACCCAAAAATTCAATGTCGAGATTTCATCGGAAATATATGTTTTGGGGTCCTCTGAGTCCGGAAAAAGTATTTTTAGAAAAATGTCTGTGTGGCAATGGATAGCATAGCTCAAACACGAAAAGACCTTTAAATACCAAACTTGGTATTTAGGTTCAGTACCTTCCAAGGATGCGACACGAAGGTTTTCAAGAAAATCCTCTAACACAAACTACCCCTTACATGGAAACATTTTCGAACACTTTGGTTTTCTTAAAAACGGATCCAACGATTTCGATTAAAATACTGTATATTAAACATATTTAGATTTACGAAAAATAAAATGTATATCTTGAATTTTCTGGGAATAACCCCTGAAGACCTCTTTATTGCTAAACCGTAAGAAATAGACAAAACCTTACTCCATAAAAAGTGTAGATCTCGTCAAAACACACAATTTATGTTCTTTACATTTTTGTGGTGGAGGTAACCGTTTCCGAGATATTCCCTGTAAAGTTTACGTAAGTTGAAATTGTAAAGTACTTATACTTTTCTCAGACAGGAAGTACCGGTTCTAATTCTAGCCCAGCAAAGAATCAAATTACAATGACAATCGCAAAACGATAGCTTTTAAAGCATTTAACTATCGCTTTAGCCTGATGAGCTCCTTTAGTCCCCTTCTGCTTATAAGGAACTAAGTAATAAAAACGTTCTGATAATTTTATCTCATTAGTATGGTGTAAAAAGAAAAATAATCTATTGTAAGAAGTCTGCAGAAGAGCTAGACAAAGTCATGTGAGTGTAACACATCAGAATTTTTTTTAATACCTCTTTTCTTGTCAAACTTTGCCCTCCATGAGAGGAGACCCCCTATCTATGGATTATTACAAGCAATTGGATCCACCTTGGGAATGTTACGGACCTTGACTGCAAATGTTACAGTTAATTACTCTGCATTAACTTTCCCCATGTACGAATATCTCAACACGGAGCTCATTAAATGTTTGCAAATGACAGTATCCATTGTTAAACTGAGTTTCATGTACAGGTTCGTACCCAGAGGATGCAACGATACTCATCCCCCTGCTTTTGTGCGAGAGGCTGAGGGTGAAAATGTCAAGTTCGGTATTCATTATGCTGACGTAGACATATAGGCACACAGGCATTCTTGTATATACTTTTTGCTTTCTCTACTACGAATTAATTACATAGTCGATGGAGAAGATATTTGCTATAATGGTAATATTCTCTTATATACATACATTATATATATATATATATATACCTATTTACTATTTACTTTCTCTACACGTACTATGTACATCATGTATAGAGAAGGTATTGTAATGCACCCAAAATTCAATACCGAGATTTCACTGGAAATACATGTTTTTGGGTCCCATTGAATCCAAAAAAAAAATTTTTAGAAAAAGGTCCGTGTGTGCGTGTGTATGTGAGTCTGTGTGGGTAGCACAGCTCAGAAACCAATATTTCGTTAAATACCAAACTTGGTATTTAAGTTCAGTGTATTTCAAGGATGCGACACAAGATCTTCAAGAAAATCCCCCCACCCCAACTACCCCTAACATGGAAACATTTTCGAAAACATTGAATTTCTCAAAAATCTTTCTAACGATTTTTATTAATTCCTAGGAAATTCAAAATATGCATTTTATTTGTCATGAAAATTCTTTAATATGAGACATTTTAATCCAAGTTTTTAGGGGGGGGGTGACAAGAACTAGCTTCTGTCTACTAAGCTCTCCAGGATATTGACCGGAGGACATTCAGGTGCCTCACAACCCCACCCAGGCATCACCGCCCGGATATACCCAAACTCTCATTGGTTTGGGAAACAACTGTCCCGCCGAGTTTCACCCAATCTGACAGCTCACTTTCGAGAGAGGTTCAGATATTTGGCCCGACGTACTTCTAGTAATGTCAGAAGTCCCACGGTTGCTCGGGGACCGCAGCGTTTTCAACGGAGCAGCTAGCTGAAGAGGTTCTGTATGTGTACGTGGTGTTGACGTCGTAAGCAAAAGGGTCAATGTGTAAAATCGGTACCGGTTTAATGGAAAACCCCATAGACTTCTTCGCTGTGGTGTGTGACACACATTCAGTCAGCTCAGTGTTCTTGTGTAATACTATATAATAATATATGCGTGTATGAACACATAAATAATGAAAATGAGGATTCTGCCCCTAAATTAAAAAATATGTTTAACTAAAATTTTGAACCTTAGGCGAAAAGCGAGTTTGAACGCTTCTGACATCCTGTGGCAATGAATTCAGAGCTTACTAACGTTCCCGGTGGAAGATGACGAGTATAAAGGAGTTTGTGAAGTGGCATTGAGAGTAAGTTACGATTTTCGCAATGTATTTGAAGGTTTTAAGATAAGGTCAAACATTTAACGGGGGAATCTAGAGTAAAGTTTGTATAGGTGTAAAGAGAAGTATAAGATAATGTATGTTTCTACGGTGAAGAAGACTGAACAGTTCCTGAAGAGACTATGTTATATTTGTAATGACGTACATCGCAGATGTAGCTTACTATTTTTAGTCTAATAATAACAAAACAATTTGTTATTGAAAATAGGTTTTGTTGTTTCTCGATATATTCTCCTTTATGATCAATACACTTTTGCAACTGTTCGAACCATTTGTTCTAGCATTTTATCCAGTCATCTTGAGACACCTCAAACACAGTTTTTGAACCCATCAATGGCATTTTCTTCCCACGAAAATAGCTATCCACGCAGTTTATTCTTGGTGTTCGAGGACAAAAGCAAGTCATTGGTACCATAGTCAAGACTGTACGCCGAATATGCAGTGAATTCGATTTTTTGAGTGCTCAAATAATCGTTTGTTAGACGAGATATGAGAACACTCGCATTGACTTGAGGAAGAACGATCTAACGGAGCTTGTTTGTTTTCCTTATTTCACCAAAGATTTACGGAAAACAAATGGTGGTATACCATTCAGAATTGGTCTTTATATGTTCCTTTAAAGACACATGACCATTTTTTCGGAAAAAATAACAAAACAGGTGACTATTTATTTCGAAATGCTTCAAGTGCGTAAAACCCATACAGTTCGACTGCTGTTTACGTTCTGGTTCATATACATAGATCCCTGCTTCGTCGCCTGTTAAATCTTATATACTCTTTTGAAGCCCCACCATTGTATTTCTTGAGATTTGGGTGCACCAATCGATGTGAGTATCCTTTTGAGATTGTGTCAAATTATGTTGGATCCAACGAGAGCAAATCCTTTACACGGCTAAATGATCGTGCAATATTTTATATGTGCTGGAAGAACTAATACCTAGCTAGGCATGCCTCTATTTTACAGTATGTGGATGACGATCTTGCACTATCAGCTTTTACACAGCATCAATGTTTTCTGGGTCAACTGATTTTGGACGATCTTCACAAACTTCGTCAGCGAGCGAACGGCGGCCACGATTAAACTCATTATACCAGAGCTCCACAGTGGCAATGAATGGAGCTTTATCACCAAATGTGGCAGCGTGAAGATTAATGCATTCCTATGTTGATAATCCATGACGAATATCATAATAAATCATATATGAAATTTGTCACGAGTTAATTCCATCTTTTCGCTACGACACAATTTTAAAGTAGTTTTAAACAACACAAATGCTCAAAATATCTTAACAATCAAGGTCAATAGGCTAAGTTTAATAATGTCAAACTTTCCAATGAAAACAACAAATGGCACCTACATCAATCAATGTTGCCAAGGCTTAAAATATAAATAATGACCCTCATATATGCCAGCTGGTTTTACGTGACAGATCCAAGCAAAACACATTAATCGAAATAGGGCATCACCATTATTTGTAACAACGTTTTCCTTAGCCTTCTAGGCAGGGGCGTTTTTAAAAGTTTGAAAGCATGGACTAAAGAATTTACTTTCCTACAAATTCCAGCAACCTAAATGCCCCTAATAAGTTTACTGTCAACAATAACACTTAAGTTCTCATCAATTCTCTTAGAGAAATAAAATAATTAATTTTAACTAATGGAATACAAGGTTTAAAGACTCCTTGGAGTCCTATAAGCAAATCGAGCAAGATGACTCGGTTGATTTCATCTGTAGCTCACATTCAGGAGGTCGGGGTTCGCTTCCCGTGGCAGGCCTACCTGACCCATGCATTTTTTTTCAGGGGTTTCCCCAGATCGCCAGGCGAATTCTGGATAGGTTTCTTTCATACCCCGAATTTCCTGTCCCTCCATATCGTTTCCACAGTCCTTTTATTTATCCTTCCATTGGCTTCTTTCACGGTTGGAAGTATCAGCGATGGTGCTCGATGCGGCGTGGCAGGGTAAAAGGGTGATCGGAGTAAATATCTCAGTTTCCCGATTTCTGCTGGTTTCCGCTCCTGGATCCTATATGGGGCGGGAGGTCTATCTGCCCAACTGTCAGGGTGCTTTATTCTGGAAATCATAGGAAATCTATCATTTGTGTGGCCGCTTCTATATCCGGCCGGCCGGTGTATGCTCTCACCCCACTCCTCCCTGTGAGGGGTAGTGTTTAACGCCCGCTTTTACTACCTGTGGCACCGCAGGAAATGACACTGGTGACAGTTGGAATGAAGATTGAGCACCAATGGAATGCAATGGCGGGGGAAACCGGAGAACCCGGAGAAAACCCGCCCCTGCGCCACTTTGTCCCCACAAATCTCACATGCTGTTGCTTGGGTAAGAGGCGAGTGGTCTAACAGCCCACTCTCCTGGGGGCTCCATCTCATAGGGTGTAGGTACGATAGCCTCAGGTTCGGTGCTGAGTCCTGTCCTGTCCCATTAGCAATGACTGTCTTTTGGTGGCATTGATACCAATCTCTAAACCACGTGACCAGGAGTAAACGGAGTCGAGGTCAAGGTTAGTTAATTTTCATCACAAACAGGAGCAAGGTTTGATCCACATACGAGGATCGGGTGATAAGTCCCGGGCCTCAGGCAGATATGGTGCCACTAGGCCAGTTAGACGGTAGCATTGTATAGTTTAACTCTAGACTAGCTTGTATTCATAGTTGCAGGTCAATAGCTTGCTTAGTTTTCGAATGACGGCATTTTAAACAAGACCGCTTTAGAGTTTTCACGAAAATGGAGGATTTGAAAAAACAAGCAGTGATTAAATACTTCCTTTTGAAAGGCTTAACGCCTAAAGAAATCAAAGAGGAAAAGAACAGTACTTTGAAAGATTCTGCCCCGTTTAAAAGGTGGGTTGCAGAGTTTAAAATGGGACATACGAGCACTAGTAATGAGCCTCTCTCTGGACGCCCTGTAGAAGTGACAACTCCAAAGATTAATTGAAAAAATACATCGTTTAGTACTGGAATACCGCAGATTAAAGTTGTTTGAGATACAGAGGCTGTAAACATATCAAAAGAACGTGCAAGTAATATTTTAAGTTTGTTGACACCTGATCAAAAGTTGTAAAGTTGTAAAGAAAAACTGTTTCAGTTAAGAATGTGGAGCTTACTGTAAAGATCCCAGTGCATTTTTGAGACGGCTTATTACCATGGATGAAACTTAGATACATTACTACACTCACACTCAAACAGCGGATTGAGCCAGGTGAACCAACTCCAAAAAAGGCAAAGCCAATTTTGTCAGTTAACAAGGTTATTGCGAGTGTTTTCTGGGATCCACATGGAACTATTTTTATTAATTAATTGGAAAAAGGTAAAAGTTTCACTGGTGACTACTCAGCAAGCTTAATGCAACATTTGACTGAGGAGGTGAAATGAAAAATACCTCATTTGGCAACAAAAATAAATCTTGTTTCATCACAACAATGCTCCAGCCCATCATTCAGTCATTGCAATGGGAAAGATGTGCGAATTAAAGTTCGAATTGCTGGAACATCCACCCTATTCGCCAAATCTAGCATCCAGTGAACACCACCTGTTCCCAAACCTCAAAAAATTTCTTGGAGGACGAAGAATTCAAAGCAACGAGGTCATTGATGCAGCTATACAGCTATTTTGAGGACCTTGATAAATCATACTAGGTTTAATTAAATTAGAGCACCAATATGACAAATGTATTGGCCTTTCCGGTGATAATGTTGAGGAATAAAGCAAAAAAAAAAAAAAATAAAAAAAAAAAATAAATGCTGTTTTCATTGAGAGGCCCGGAACTTATCAACCGACGGTTCGTATTTCAACACTGTCACGTGAGCAGTAAGCTCTCATTGCCTGCTCGGGGTATAGACGGTCGTGCGGTACAAAATCATTCCTCATCTAACATCGTCATTTCACAGCCATATGAAACAAATATACTAATGCATGAAACATCAGTTTATTGATATATCAACAAAAAATCTGATGTGGTACATTCACAAAACTTTCTCTAGCTGTTCCATACATACATAAACTATTCTTTCATCTAGTTAATGCTAATCGAGATAAACATTAGCAGAAATTGTCTTATTACTTGTTTCCATGTAAGTGGAAGGGAAATAAGAGAATACACTACACTAAAACGATAAAAGTCGATCGATATATGAAATAATTGAATTTCGGTTCTATTTGCCTGGTCCTGTTTGAGAAAACTTCGGTAATCAACACTTTTGCGTGTTGAATGTAAACATGTAGGACCGTACAAAACACACTTGAAGTTTGTGATTCATTTATGGCAAAGATATTAGCAATATTAAATATCAAATTGAATATGAAATTATTTGCTACTACCTCCAACCTGAATTCACGTGACTCACAGTGGGGAAATGAGAGACCGGTTTGGTCGCAAACTTTCGTTTACAAAGGAACGTCTTTACATAATGCTGAAATAGCAGATTTTTATTTAATTTACGCCCCTACAGGGAATCTGACACTGCAGGAAGGGACTGTATGTTTGACATGTTTACTTTCTCTACACTACTATGTACTTAGTGTATAGAGAAGGTATTGCATTCCACCCAAAAATGCGATACATATTTCAACGGAAATACATGCATTGGGTCCCTCCCCCTTAATTCAAAAAAAGCATTTTTGGAAAAAGGTCCGCATGTGTGTCTGTGGACAGCATAGATCAAAAACGAAAAGTCCATTAAATACCATACTTGGTATTTAAGTTCAATATCTTCCAATGATGCGACACGAAAATTTTCAAGAAAATCCCCCACACTCAACTACCCTTTACATGGAAAATTTTTTGAACATTTAATCTTCTCAAAAATGACTCTGAAGACTTTGGTTAAAATATGGTATATTAAATATATTTACTTGACAAATAAAATGTATATCTTGAACTTTCTGGGAATAGCCTCTGAAGACTACTTTTTTCTGTATGAATGTTACGGTATTTTGCAAAACTGCTAAATCGTTAGAGATGGATAAAGACTTACCACACACAATTGTAGAGCACCATAAAACACAATTTATTATATACATTTTTATCATAGAGTTGATCATTTTTTAGATATTCCTTGTTTTTATTTTTAGTTTTGAAAAACGTGTACTTTTCTCATACAGGAATTTGTCAACTCCTGTCCATACAAACAAAGAAACTTCAAGCACATAGTAACCAGTTTTTGACCATCACTTTAACCTGTGCTGCTCCCTTATTTCGCTTCTACTTGCAAGGAAGCAAGCAATAAGACTATTTTTCTGCTGATGTTTTCAATTAGCATGAAGTAAAAAGAAGAATAAACTTTTTAACAATAACTTGTCCAACATCAGATTTGTATCAAAGTGTATCAAAGGATCTGTCACACAGGTTCTTCTAAATCCCGAGGTTTTAATTTGATTTCTCATCTTTGTAAGAGGCTGCGCCGTGTCTAGTGATTAGACCACTCGCCTCCCACCCAGGAGTCCGGATTTGATCCCAAGCGCCCGCATGTGGGATTTGTGGTGACTAAACGGCATATTGGTAGGATTTCTCCGGGTCTTCCGGTTTCCTCCACCGCTCATTCCACCAATAGCGCCATCATCAACTTTCCCATAATCCATTTCGCTGTCATTTCATATTATCCACTTCCTCGCGCTCCTACCTAGCTACGGGCCGACCACTCGCTCCAGGTTCTCCATTCTGTTGTTTCGTGCCATTGGCTCTCCGACAGGATTCTGATCCCTATGCATCCAATTGCAAGTCCTAGGGGAATGTCAGTCCTAAAATATGGGGAAGGTAAGCCAACTACGAAAATATTTGATGTGCTACAATCACATGACTTTCTCTAGGTGTTCTACAAACAAACTTCTTACAAAAGATATTTCTTCTTTTTACACCAGGCTAATCGAGCTGCATTAGTAGCATGTTCTTATTCCTTAGTTCCTTATAACTAGAAATGAACTAAGGGAACTAGGCTAAAGTGATAAACAAATATTTTAAAAGCTGTCGTTATGCGATTGTCATTGCAAAATTCATCCAGCATAAAGAGGTCTTACAAAGCTATTCCCAGAAAATTCAAGATATGCACTTTTGGGGTATGCAAACATCTTTAATATAAATTATTTTAGTCAAAATCGTTAGAGCCATTTTAGTGAAAATCAAAATTTTCGAAACATTTTCCATGTAAAGGTAAGTTTGTGGTGGTGGAATTTTCTTCGAAATCTTCGTGTCGCATCCCTGGAAGATACTAAATCTAAATATCAAGTTTGGTATTTAACGGCCTATTCGTTTTTGAAATATACTGTCCACAGACACACACATACATAGACACACAGTCACACACACTCACGCACACACACACACACACACCCTCAGCCCTCTTTCTGAAAATATTTTTTTTAAGGTCTCAAGGGACTAGAAAGGTATATTTCCGGTGAAATGTCGAAATCAAATTTTGGGTGGAATACAATACTCCCTCCGCTATATATTATACGTATCTAGTTAGAGAAAGTAAAAATCTTTGTAAGAGCAATTATGGTGGTTTTGCAGTTTAACGAACGGAAATGCAAATGCAGGTTGGTTTGCGCTATGCATGTTCAATAAAACAAAATTTAATAAAGCATAGTAACGTGATTGTGTTTAATATTTTTAAGTCGAACCCTCAATACATTATGAAAGCTATTAGATAATGTATGGAAACAAAAACGTTTGACCGCATGGATTGAAGTCTCAGAGCGATCGATATTCTTCCCTCACATCACACCACCATTGCAGAGGGCAAAGGAGTGACAACTGTGAGACCTGTTACGGAAACAATCATCGAACAACTGAGATAAACAATAATAACCTTTCTAAACACATAGTGATATTTTCCTCAAGAACGTAACTTTAGAAACAGCGAAAAAACTGCAAATAATGCATCATCACTTCCTCTTTAAATGCTGATACAAATATTTCCAATTATTCAAAACTCATCCTGTATAATGTGAAAATAATAAGGGATCCAAGAATCCATGCTGTGGAAAGTACTGTCTGCAATTAAAATCCTTATAAAGTCACCCGGGTAGAACTTTGAAATGTGAAAACGGAAAATAAATAGTAATGAAAGATCCAGGTTCTTATCGAGGGCAAGTTAGAAGCCTTTGTATCCAACTCGAGAATGTTCCGGAGCGGTCTGCAACTGCAGCTGTTAATTACTTTGCACAAACTTTTCCCATGCTCGAACAGCTCTACACAGAGACGCATTAAGTGGTTGTTTGCAAATGACGGTATCCATTGTTAAACGGGCTTTCTTGTACAGGTTCGTACCCAGACAGGTAGGTAAGAGGATGAGGCGATAATCGGCCCCGTGCTCCTGTGCGAGAAGCTGTGGGGGTGGGTGTGTCAGTGGCGGTGGCAGCAGCTACTGTAGCCCGCTCCTCTCTCTCTCTCCCTCTCTGGGTAGTATTGATCTGTGTGACCCCATGAGGTCGCAGCAGGCCGGCGAACCGGCAGGCGGGTGCGCTAGCGGCAGTTAGAAAGAGAGAGAAACTCGAATTTACAACCAGAAGTGGGCAAAAGAAGGGGGGAGGGAGACACAACCTAAGGGGGAATTCGGTATTGGAGTAAGTCACAACCAACCCCTCCTCCAACCACTGTGCTATTTTTCTTCCGCTTCTTGTATCCCTCTTCTTTTTCTTTTATATTTTGTTTTCTATCTTCTTCCGCTGCCTATTCGGCTGTGCCATTAAAATATGCATCTCGTATGCGTGTGTTCCGCAGTATGTAAGATAAAATGGATCGAGAGGAGGCTGTGAAAGTAGCTAACTCCTGCGGATCGTTGGCTCAAGTTAAGAGCTCGTAAAGTTTAGAATGCTGACAGTAAAGTGGATTCACTGTGCTGTTGTGCGCACCAACCGTCTATAGTAAAAGTGTCCACATCCACACTTTCCTGCCTTAGATATCCATACCGACAGCTGAAATCTATCCAACGCAACACTTACAAAGTTTCCTGTTTCCACTCTCTTATAAATAAGTGTTCATCGTCACCATCGGCAGCAGCAATCTTCGTAAGGGACCAAATAGGCCTGGTTAGGTTCTGAAGGGATCTTCCCAGCGTCTTTGGGGTCTTCCAACATTTCTGGCACCAACTAGTTTAAATAGGGTCTTAATATTTGTCCGGCGTATTCAACAGTTTCCAAATTCACCTTAGTGAAATGGGACTTGCATCGCACCTTTCCAATATTTACATTTGGAATATTTGCTGGCCTCAAGTAAACTCGCAATCACAGCGTAATTTGAGGTTATGTAATGCAGAGAGGGCTTTAATAGCACAACTTCACCATTATAATAAACGCTTGTTAATATTCTTTACAGCACTAAATGAAAAATGACCTACCAGAATAAATTAAGAAAAAACACAACTTTCATAAAGGTGATCACTTTCATCTCACAACCTGTTAACGAAGTCGACAATGCATGCAGTCGAAGGTTCAATTCCATACCTCCCCTTTGAGATAAGAGACTCGCTGAATTAATAATGACGACATGCATTTAACCAAATGGCGCTAAAGGCCGAAAAAAATCTGAAGATCCAGTATTATAAGGCTTGTTTTGTCAGTCTTTCTTTTAATATACAGGTAATGTGGCCCTTCAATTTTATTTTCTGCTCCCCTATTTCATAATTTAGATTAAATACTTTACTTTCTTTAAAATGTATGAACAATTACATAGCAGATATAAAATCTATTGTATTCCACCCAAAAATCGATACCGATACTACCCTTTACTGTAATGCTTTTCGTAATTTTCCAATTCCTTAAAATGGCTCTAACGAATCCGATTAAAATAATATATATATATATATATATATATATATATCAGATACAAAATGTGTATCTTTGTATACAACCTGTAGCAACTTCTTCACTCTAGATGACTTTTGCATATTTTACATATTTGTAAATCGTAGGAGACAAAATGTTATACACAAAAACTTTACGTCTCGTTAAAATATGCCCAGCAATGTGTTTCCTTGATTTTTTTAACTGTTGTCTCTTTCAGATATATTCCTTTGTTATTAGTTTAAATTTTGCATCACCCTTTTCTAAAAATGATAAGTTTTACATTTTTATACATCTTTTTTTCTTTACAATGCAAAGATAATAGACTTTCAATTTCATATAGCGTTCAGCTTTTAAACGACTTGACAATTGCCTTAGCCTAGACTTGTACCTACAAAGGAAATAAGTAATAAAACAGTGTTTGTTAATGTTTATCTTGTTTAAAATAAATAACATAAAATGAGCTTTTGTAAGAATAATTTGTTGCAGATTAGGTAGAGAAAGTCATGTGAATGAAACACAATATGATTTATTTTTAAGTTACACAATTTGCTAATCGAATGAAACATTTCCTCGAAAGGCAAAGGGGAATGAGCGAATACATTCGGATAAAGCGAATCAATCCTTTAGGAGCTGGTCACTATGAGATTATATTGAAATTATCTTCTCTTTGTATGACCTGGATGAAAATAAGTGAATAACGAATTCCCATTTGAGGAAAGTATAGGTACTGGAAAATGAAAAATAGGCCCAAATACAAATAAATATGTTTATATTGTCAACTGTACAAATATATATTGGACATAAATTTTGTGAATGAACAAGTCTATATTTTTTGTAGTTATCCTTTGTCCATCTCTTACGGTTTAACAGTTATATAAAAGTTATCCAATGAAGAGAACTTCAAAGATATTATAACGAAATTGAAAATATTGTCATAATTTAAGAATTTAAACAAACTTGGCAGCCATTTCTAAGAAAATTTAAACTTAAGAAAAATGTTTCATGTAAACTTTACTTTGCAGATATCAAATTTGGTAATTAAACACTTTTTCGTTTTTTCAGTAATACTGCTTACACACGCTCACTCGCACGCGCGGTCACGCTCACACACACATACACAGACGCACACACATGCACACACTCTCTGTACTTTTTACAAATATGATTTCACTGGATTTTGGAGACCTGAAAACATCTTTTCGGTGAAATCCTGATATGGAATTTTTGGGTGGAATACAATACTTCCCCTATTTAGTATACGTAGTAGAGGAATTAACCTTCTCTGCCTGCACTACAAGGATCTATTATTACAAAATATTATTCTACCATCATGCTAGTCGAGATAAACATTGTTGCCTTATTACTTCCTTATAAGTAGGAGGAAATAAAAGAATGACAAATATTTTAAAAAGTGTTTCCTATGTAAGACAAATTTGGTGATCTTTGCATGGCCAGGAGTAAAACAAAAGAACCTGGAATGGCAAATCATGATTTGCGAAAAGTTTAATATTTTAAAATTAAAACTGATAAGGAATATCTCGAAAATAGTTATCTCCACAAAAATGTTTGTATATAATATCTGTAGGTATTACATAAGTCATGTGCTTTAACAAGATCTACATTTCTTCATGCAGTAAGTTTTTTACATCTCTTATGGTTCACCAGCTGTACAAAAGTCATCCAAAGCAAAGAAGTCTCCAGAACGTAAAAGGCATGCGTTTTATTCATCAGGTAAATATCATTAATATACATTTTAATCAAAATCGTTAGATACACTTTTGAGTAATCAAACATTTCGAATCTTTTTCCACGTAAGGGTAGTTTGGGTGGGAGATTTTCTTGAAAATCTTCCTGTCGCGTCCTTGCAGTATACTAAACTTAAATACGAAGTTTGGTGTTTACCTGTACTTTAGTTTTTAATTTATACTTCTTTTTAAGGTATATTAACCTGGTTGGTCATATCTCACGAATAATGAAGTTGGTGAAATTATGCTCAAACGATCTCAGGGTGCATGGAACTTAAAGCTACTCGACATTCGTCTTATCAGGATAACGGAAAACCTTAAATAAGATTCGAAGCCGCGGGCACTTGAATATAGGCAGATACATCTCCCCCGCACTAACCTGGTGGGCAGATAACATTTCCATAGGCACATACTGAGACACACATGGACCTTTTACAAAAACTTCACGTTACCAATTACATCTACTACTTTTGTTGTATCTACGCACGTGCTAGAGAAAGTAAAAATGGAGTAATGGGGGACATTAGAAAGGAAATAGAAGAAGAGGGAGATATAAATAAAGAAAGAGAAAAAGGCGGTGACATAGGGAAAATGGAAGCCTAGAGAGAAAGAGGAATGGGTACACAAAGGAACAGTTTGAGTGGGAGAATTTAGCAAGATTCATGCAAATATGCGATGTATTACTATTTCATAAATGAAAGAAAAACGAAAAGACTAATATTCTTTAGTTTGAATACAAAATATATCCCAAAATATTAATAAAAATAATAACATAACAAGAATTTTATTAATAAAACGCAATGTAGTTCTGGAAATATATTTCCTTTTGCTCTGCAAAAGTGAAAAGAAAGAATATACGTAAAGTGTAGTTTCTTCTGAAACTTGAAGCAAGAAGGCAATGCACATCTATAGAGTACAAAATACATAACACAAAAAATAAGAAATGTTTGAGCAACAGATTTGAAGTTTCTCAGCTCTGAAAAAGGATAACAAAACAGGCTATGCACTGCTAGAATTTCAAAAATTTTAGAAGTTTCTCAAATTGCTTATGAATAGCGTAATCAAATGTATTTTCTTAATCATGTTCACAATTTACTGTGATTTGTTTCACCAATTAAGATTGTCTTTAAAGAAAGAAGAAAATAGACGAAAGAAAGAGATAAATCTTAAATTAATCGTGAATAAAATAATATAATTATAAAAGTTTTCATCGAGTTTTGTTTCATTTTCCTGTCACGTTGTATATTAGTTTATAAAGCAAACAAATCCACCAGCTCGCTGTTTCTTTGATTTTGTATAAAAGTATCTTCCCTACCTTTATATATGCTACATTCAAAAAGTTCCCGGAATATGTAAATAATACAGAAACAAGTTACCATAAAACAACTTACTCAAAATTTCCTTCCAAATATTTAATTCCCTTCCGCAGTGACACATTTCTGGCATCGCGTGTACAGAGACTGGAAGTACTCCTGGAAGCCATTTTCAGATAGTTGTAGTGCGCTTGTGCAATGTTCAGTAATTTCGTTAGCGTTCAAAAATCTTGACTGAAACGTTTATGCCATTCATCCATCTGAGTTTTCTTCATCGTTGCTTCACTGTAAACTTCTTTCAGCATTGTCAATGTCTCTTAAAGCGATTTGTTTAACAAACACAAAACTTTATATTCTAACGTGCTTCGTTGCCCACATTATGAAATGCGACAAACGAACTAGAAACCACAACAAAGTCTAGTTTCCAAGAAAAGACAACAATCATTATTAGCTGAGAATTGAAATAAAGTGTCACCATGGACGTTAACAACACCTAGAAGTAAAATATGTTATTTTCGTATACATTAAAGAGAAAATAAACGATTGCGGGGACTACTTTACTGTTTAACTATAGTATAAGGCGTGTCAAGTAAGTAAGTACTAGTTTGAAAAAAGGTATAAACTATTTCTTTTCAGAACATTTATGAAAGAACATTCTTAAACTTATTTTTCGACATACCCATCATTGTTCAGGCATTTGTCATAGCGGAGAATAAATGTTTTATGCCGTCTTCAAATAAAGCTGCCATAGTGAAGGTAACCACTGCTTTACACCGTGTTTTATGGAAACACATCACAAATTATTTTTGTTGTAAGCCGTCTGTTTTCACGAACTACCTCATTCACTTGTTCAACCAAATCATAAGTCTCAACAGAAGGCCACCCACATCGTAATTCGTCATGAACAATGGATCGTCCATCATTGAATTGCCTATCCCACTTTCTCATCATTAAATTTTCAACGTAAAATTATAAATATTGACGATACACTTCTTGCGTTTAAAGACCGTATTAGTGACGGGATCAGACATTGTCTAAAACGATTGCTAACAACTGTAAACACGCTATAATTGCGTGGTCAGATAATAAACCAGATAAACGAGAGCAATGCATGGAACTGGGATACTAGCATTGAGGTGGTAGTAGAAAGAAATGGTACTTACTTTCAGGACAAGCCTCGTGTCGAATGTGTTTTGTTAATCTAAGGCAGATGTGTCATCTCACACAAAAGGGAAAATGTACAAATAATAGTAGTAGTTCCTGGATTAGTTAACAGGAAGCGATTTCCTCCAAATGTCATTAAGATGTCTGCAAACATTTTAGCAGTATGATGTATTCTTGCCCGTTCTTTGTCAGACCATCAGTGCCGCCAACCTAGCTGCAGTGAAGTAGAAATCCTTAAAGATGTATAACTGCTCTAAAAAGTAGATGTTAAAAAAATCTGATGCGTTCCATTCATATGACTTTCTGTACATCTCTAGAACAACTATTTCTTATTTTTCTATCTACTCATACCAATTTAGATAAACATTAAACGGTCTTATTAATTAATTCCTTATAAGTAGAAGGGATATAAGGGAATACACTGGGCTAAACCGACAGCCGCGTGTTTTAGAATGTGGTTGCTATGGAATTGAAATACGTTTTTATGCGTGGCCAGAAGATGACAAGTTTCCGTATGAGAAAAGTTTAAGAATTACATTACCGAACATTTACATGAGAAGTAAAGAGTGTTTTTTGCATAAGAGGGACTTCTCTCAGATTTACTAAATCCGCTCTTCTGTATCTAAAATTTAAAAGTAAAGATGTTAAAAACATATACTTAAATATTTTGAACTACTCTTTATTATAATAATTACTCTTTACTACAAATAAGAGAGTAAATAAAGTTGCTGAGTGGCCATCTGTACCCATATTAATTACTTCACGAACAGTATTTATAGTGTTTTAATTACTGTTTCTGTTCATTATTATGATTATTATTTCGCTTTTTTTATTTATTCAACTGATAACTGTAGCCTTCACTTTGAATTCAAGGTTTATTTGTTATTTTTGAAACTATATTTTTCTTTATATGAATCATTTCAGTTTTGGTTGGAATTGTCATATATCCTTGCCCATAGTAACAGCCTGTATATTTAGGACGTTAATTTTGAATAAACAATTAAGAAGTATTGCATATTTTATTAACTTTGTTTACTAAATTACATTAATTTTTAAAAGCTTAAAAATGTTTATCTCCATAATTAATAACGTTTTTGACGGCGCTGTGGCTCAGTGGTTAGACCGTTTGCCTCTCATTTAAGCGGCCCGGATTCGATCCCAATGTGGGGTGGTGGAGGAAGCGGCATCTGGATGGGTTTTCTCGGTGTCCTCCGGTTTACCTCGCCCTCATTCTACCAATTGCTTCATCATCACCACCCAGAAAGTGACAGACGATTTGGCATATCTAAGTAATGACGGAAGCTATCAATAAAAAAATGTATTTACAAAGTTAGAAACCTTACTCTAATTTTAAACGTAATCGTTATTGCTATCAAGGTATCTACTGTCACGCGGCAACGGTTTTTCAACGCAGGTGTTATACACTTTTTCCGCTTAAGGTCTGAGCCAAGATGCCACTTTGAGGTCTTCATGGCCGGGAAATCTTTTCCATCCAAAACGTCACGTATGGTGTCAAAAGTGAAACTCCGGTTTATCTGAATTCTATTATCAACATTTGCTTTCAACTCCTCCATAATTATTGAGGAACTTCCACGCCGGTCTTTTTCATACACACTGATTCTTCCTTGATTACCCGTAAATTATGAGCCATTTCCTACCTGAAGACTCGATCATTGCATTATCACTATACAGTTGCGGTATGTGTATATGGTTTTTTCTAGGGTTTTCTTTATCCTGAGAAGACGAATGTGGAGTATCTTTAAGCTCCAAGAACCCCGAGATCATTTCACCAATTTCATTCATCGTCCGATATGACCAACCTTGAGGTTAAATGACGAATGAGTTTTTTGGCGGTAGAAAAGTATAACATCGGCATTGAAAAGCTGGTACCACGTGACAGTAATTATCTTGACAGAATGGAGATTACGATGACAAATAGAGTAAGGTACTGTAACTTTGTAAATAAAGTTTTATGTTGATATCTTTCGTTATCATTTAGTTATGTCAAATCATCTGTCACTTTCTGGATTGCCCTCGTATTATTGTAGACGGATTATTTGCAAGCTTTCGCAATGAAGCATCATCACATTCTATAGTTTTGTATTGTAACTTACCCTTGTATCCTCCGCCGTAGTAAAATGAACCTCACTTTGCTTACCTGAAAAGAGAAAAATACTAAATTAATACCTGAAAAATGTTTCCTTGCTTATTAAATTCTTCAATGTCTATGTATTAAAGAAACGTATTTTACTCTGTCTTTAGAAGTAGCTCTCGCAACTGTATCGCCTGTCGCTGAAAGTTTAGGTAAAAAAAATATATATCTGATGTTCATTTGCATGATATGCTCTACCTATTGTGTAACAAATGATCCTTACAAAACTTCTTCTTCTTCTTCTAATCAAGCTAAAAATTAACAGAAATACTTCTATAATTTACTGTCTGGTTAGTAGAACAGGAATAAATGATATGCTATAACATAAATGCATAACATTTTCTGTTCCATATAGAAACCATTTTTACTACAGATTATTATTACTATATCTACATGTATTATGTAAATAGTGAATAGAGAAAGTATTGTATTCCACTAAAAATTCGATACCGAGATTCCACCGGAAATGTATGTTTTGGGATACCCTAAATTCAAAAAAAGTATTTTAAGAAAAATGTCCATGTCTGTGTGGGCAGCATAGCTAAAAAATTACCCACACCAAATACCCTTTACATGGAAAAAATTCGAAAATGTTGATTTTCTCAAAAATAGTTCTAACGATTTGATTAAACCTGTTATATTTAAGATGTTTACATGACAAATAAAATGTATATCTTTAATTATCTGGGAATAACCTCTGAAGACCTGTTTATTCGGATGATTTTTATTGAACTGCAAAATTGGTAAACTGTAGGAGATGGACAAAACGTATTGCACAAAAAATGTAGATCACGATAACACATATAATTTATATCATATACATGTTTTTCTTGGAGTTGGGTTTTCGTGATATTCCTTGTTATGGATTTCAGGTGTAAAATACTTTAACTTTTCTCACTTGTCAATGCTTGGCCTCGCAAAGTAACGTATTTCAATCCCATAGCAACCACATTTTAAAACATTTACCTGTCGGTTTAGCCTAGTGTTTTCCCTTGTTTCCCTTCTATTTATGAGGAACCTAAACAATAACACTGTTTCTCTAATGAAATAGATAGAAGAATAAGCTTGTTAACAATAATTTGTTACAGAGATGTAGAGAAAGTCATGTGAATAAAGCTCATCAGATTTTTTTTACGTCATGCTAATCGAGATAAACATTAGCAGAATTGGTCCTATTATTTGCTTCCTTGTAAGCAGGAAGGATACAAGGGATACACTAGTCTAAAACGATAGTCAAATCTTTCAAAAGTTGGCCGCTAAGTGAAACAATGGAGCTTGGTTTGCATTACATGGTGCCGTTTAAGAAAATTTAGGTATTTTAAAATCAAAACCCATTTCAAGGAACATCTCTTATACGAGCAACTATACGATTAAGACGCAATTGACATAAATTATGTGTTTTAATAAAATTTACATTTCTTGTACAGCAAGTTTTTGTCTATCGCTTACGGTTTAACAGTTCTGCAAAAGTATGCAAAACTCATCCAGAATAAAGTCTTCAGAGTATATTCCAAGTAAATTCAAAATATACGTTTTATTTGTGTTATAATATATATAACGAATAACATTTTAATCAAAATCTTTAGAACCATTTTGCGAAAAACAAAAATTTCCAAATTGTTCCCATTTAAAGAGCAATTTGTCAGGTAGTGGTGGAATTTTCTTGAAAATTTTCGGGTCACATCCTTGGACGATGCTAAACATAAATACATCAAGTTTGGTATTTAACGGTATTTCCGTTTTTGAGCTATGCTATCCACACACACACACACACACACACACAAACAGACTTTCTTCTAAAATCTTTTCGGACTCAGGGAATCTCAAAATATATATTTCCTGTGAAATCTTGGTATTGAAATTGGTTTATACCATACCTTCTCTATCCACTATGTAAATTGTAAATACGGAATAGAGAAAGTAAAAATATTCTAGGCCTAAGCAGTACTCAAATCTTTTAAGATTTCGTCGCTGTGTGATGTAAAACTTCGTGCTCTTTGCCTGGTCAGAAAAAAAAGAAAGAAAAAAAAAAAGAAGCCAATTACCGATTCCAATTTTAGAAAAATATAAGTATTTTAAAAGTTAAAACCTATTAGAAGCAGCATCCTAGAAACGATTAACTCCAAATCTAGATATACGAGATAAATTCCATTATTTAACGAAACACGAAGAATAAAACATTTTGTCTCTATGGGATTGGTGGCTTTATGGCTGTTTATGAAGAGGGTATTATGCGCTATTTTCAGTAAGTTCAAGATTTACATTTCGTTTATCATGTATATATATTTTAAAAGGATGGTATGTATTTTAATAAAAATCGAAAAACGTTCCATGTGAATGGAAGCATGCATTGTGAACTTTCCTGATAATCTTCTTGCCATATTCTTGGAACATAAAAAACTTAAATTCAGTTCACCCTGAAGACGAGGAAGATGCACTTCTTTGAAACGTTGGTGTCAAGCCAAGTTATTACCTGGCTAGAAGCCCGAGAAGATTTTGAATTAACACGTCGCCAGGAAAGCTATAGTTCTTATTTTAAATTCACTTGTTTAACTGATTTTTCATTACTTTTTCTAGCCCTTATATGCAATGTACATAGTAGCTATAGAAGGTATTCCACACAAAAATTCGATACCAAGATTCCACCGGAAATACATGTTTTGACGACCCCTGATTTAAAGAAAAAGTCTTTAAAAAAAAAAAGCTCCGTGTGTGCGTGTTGTGGACAGCGTAAATCAAAAACGAAAAGTCTCGATTAAATGTCAAATTTATTTAATATCTTCCAGTGATGTGACCGAAATTTTTTCAGAAGAATCCCCACCCCAAATTACTCTTTACGTGGTAAAAATTTCGAAGGTTTGGTTTTCTCAAAAATTGCCCTATTAACGTATTAAATAACGTATATTAAAAATAGTTACACCACTAATAGAATGCAAATGTTGAACTTTTTGGAAATATTTTCTTAAGACCATTGTTTAATTAGTAGACCGTAAACGAAAACTTATTACACGAAAAATGTATGTTTCGTTAAAACGTACAATTTGTCACATACATATATTTTATAGGGTTAACCTTTCCGATATTCTTTATTATTTGTTTCAACTTTGCACTTTTAAACATTTCTGATCTTTCTTTTCAACTCACTTAAGTTTTACTCTTGACTTTTGTAAACAGAACAGAATTTCAATTGATTCACTCCTCACAGTTTTTAAAGGATCTCAGTATTGTTTTAGCTTAGTGTTCCGTTATTCTCCAAACTTATAAGAAACTAAATAATCAGACCAATTCTGCTAATAATTATTGATTTACTGAAGTAGATAGAAGGTCAAAGCGTTGTAAGAATACTTTGTTACAGAACAGGCAGAGAAAGTTATATGAATATAACACATCAGTTTCTTTTTGAGTTAGGTTGTTTACAAATACAACACACACATACAGAGCTAGAGAGAGAAAGAGAGCCACAGATAGAGAGAGAAAGCCAAACTGATAATCACAAAGAGAACTTTTTCTAAAAATCTGATGTGTTCTATTCATCTCTACATCTCAATAACAAAGTATTGTTAAAAAGCTCATCCTTTTAACTACTTCATGCTAATTGAGATAAGTATCAGCAGAAACGGTTATATTACTTACTTCCTTATAGGTAGAAGGGAAATAAGGGGATACACAAGGCTAAACCGATAGTCAAATGCTTTAAAGTGTGGTTGCTATGGTATAGAAATCCGATTCCTAGTATATTCTCTTGTTTCATTTTAGTTACAAAGAAGAAGTTATTAGACCAATCTCCATAAGTATGATGTAGATGGAAGAATAGTCTTTTGAAAGGAAAGTTTGCTTTTGTACAGCTAGAGTCTTGTGAATGGAACACATAACATTTTTCATTTTGAAATACATCTAGAGGTAAAAGAGGTTTCATCTCCTCCTAATTATAACATTTGGTGTTTATACAAATCTTTATCTTAAATAAATAAATAAATAAATAATGGATTATTATTTTAATATTAACTTTGGAAAACTTATGAGTAGAGAGAGATTTGTGGGAATTAAAGAGAAGGAAATTAACATGTCCGTATATGTTAGGAGTATAATCCTAAATAGTTATTACTTTCTCTACATAGTACATGGTGTAGGTAGAGAAGATATTGCACTCCACCAACAAATTCGATACTGAGATTTCATGGGAAATACACGTTTGGAATCCCCTGTATCTAAAACGTTAGAAGAAGGTCGTGTTTGTTTGTGCGTGTGTAAACACAATAATTCAAAAACGAAAAAAGAGTAAAATACAAACCTTGGTATTGAAGTTACGGTCTTCCAAGAATTCGATAAGAAGGTTTTAGAACCCCAAACTATCCCTAACGTGGAAAAAATTTCGAAAGTTTCTATTTTCTCAAAAATGGCTGTGGCGATTTTGATTAACATACGGTACATCAAAGATATTAAAATAAAATAAAATGTATGTTTTGAATTTTATTCAAATAGCCTCTGAAAAGCTCTTTATTCTGGATGAACTTTGGTGACTACTGCATAAATGGTAAACTGTAAGAGATAGAAAAGAACTTGCTACACAATGCTAAAAGACACAATTTATGTCATATACATTTTTTTCGCGGAATTTGAATATTTTTAAAACATTCCTTGTTATTAGTTTCAACTTTAAAAAATTCTTACTTTTCTCAAGTAGGAATTTGTTAACTCTTGGCAATACAAAGAAACGAATGCCAACCACATGGCAACCAGCTTTCAAAAGATTTGACTATCACTTTAGCTAAATGTATTCCCTTATTTCTCTTCTACTTAAAATAAAGCAAGTAATGTTTATCTCAATTATCTGGAACAGACGGACGGTTAATATTTTTAATAATAATTTGTTAAAGAGATATAGAGAAATGGAAAACATCAAACGTTTTCCTTTTTAGTGCAAAAACGTAGAAAGGAAATGCCTTCACAATATTTTAGGTCCAAGCATGTAACTTATAATACAATTATAATGAAGATAAAGTAACATACGTTTTCGTCGTTTATTTCGTTCCCTTCAGCATTTTGTAGATGAAGTTATAGTTACAGACACAAGGAAAATTAATATAATTATATTCCACAGCAAGAGCAGGTGCCTCTGTAGTCCAGTGGGTTTACAACCGCATGCTGGTGCTAGTCCTTTCCCATAGATCAACACCACGGTCCATAGCATGGCGTTTTCCCTACATAAAAGGACAGCTTTGCATCTGCTGTCAAAAGGGGAAAATGAAAAATCTGTTACCTTTCCGTGAACATGAGGGGGAGGGGGAGGACAAGGACAGACAGTTTGGAAGCAGAGGAGCAAAAATAAGCGACTCCTACCTTCCTGGTACGGCAGGGTCTGGTAATCCCTGTGCGAACATGCATGTGTTGCGGGATAACTCGTTGATGCTATAAAATAAGGAGCAGGATTTTAAAATTTTCTTTCAGTGGTGGCAGTTCCTTTTCATTTCCTCTAACCCCGTATGTACAATGTACATAGTGATTAGAGAAAGTAGTGTATTCCACCCAAAAATTCAATACCGAGATTTCACCGGAAATACTTGTTCTAGGACACCCTGAATCCCCATTTTCAGAAAAAGGTCCGTGATAGGTGTATCTGTGGGTGTGTGTTTGTGTGTGTGTGTCTATGGATAGCATAGCAACAAAAAAAAAAGATAGTTAAATACTAAACTTGGTAATTAAGTTTGGTATCTTCCAAGGATGCAACATATTTATCCCCCAATACAAATCACCCTTTACATAGAATAATTTTCAGAAATGTTATTTTTCTTAAAAAATGACTCTAATGATCTTTATAAAATAGAAGAAATAATATTTTTAAGAAGTTTGTAGAACAGCTAGAGAAGGTCATGTAAGTGTAACTCATCAGATGTTTTTTCTAACTTTGTTTTATTTTTAAGGATCAGTTTTACACTCTATAAATCCAGAAAATACCAAATGTTCTATTGTGGTTTAACTTGTACCGGAGTATGTTCTTACGAATCTCTTTGTTTCGGCTCCGGTTGGAAGGTCTTCCTTAAGGGAATGTATGACTGAACATTTAAAAGTACAAATTAATTATGTCAGCTTTTTAAAATTTATACCACATGTGTAGTATAATACAAATAAATTAAAACTAAAGTTGGCTACATTGGAGTGCTATAATTTTATGACAGAATTTCCTAATTTTACTTTCTATACAGGTCCGTTGTCCTCCGAGGTGTAATTGTTACCTTAATAGCTTCATATATACAAGGTCGCGGGTTCAAACCCGGGTGGAGGACGTGGATTTTTTCGGGTGTGAACATCCTTAGCATGGCTTCCTTCGGAAAGGTTGGTCCCGTATCGTAGATTTAGGACAAGTGAAAGAACCTCAAGCTTGATAAAGACACCTCTGAGTCAAATTAAGCAGTCTTTCACCCCCAGTATGGAATGGGACGCTGAGAACCACAGTTTAATAATGCCCATAAATAAAACTCCGTTTCCATTTCCTGTGCTAACTTCATCCATTTTTCTCAAATGGTTTGGAAGTTATGGTCAAATGTACTTATATTTTGTCACGTGACAAAAAAGTCCCTTGCTATAAAAAAATTAAAATTTCTGTCCAATATTTTAACCCTAGGTTCAAAATGCCTGTACTTTTTTTAAATTATCCTAGGGTTCTCTGTGTCTTCTTTCCAAAAATATTTAAACTTATGAATCTGCTATCATGCTCATAAATATATAATTTTTGTCATTGAAAATTGAACACATATGCTTAAATATAGTAAAACCTTTGAAAATGTTTATTCATTGTCCTTCTGTGAACATGTACAGCAAATTTTATTTATACATGGTCCGTAAGGGGCCAGAAAACAAGATTAGGTAGCAATGCATGGCTCAAATTAAAATCTACCAGATTGGAAGTTTGGACCCTCAGCTTTCCTTTTCCTCTTCTCTGATTCTGCCTTTTCTGTTCTTTTCTTCTTGAATTGCTGCTTTTCTTCTGCATAACTTTGTTTTTTATTTTTCCTGATGCGAATGAGATCTCGTTGAACTGAAGATTTTCTTGCCAAGTTCAGTGCAGTTTCACTCTAATGCTTTCACCTAAGGCATTTAAATGCCACTTGGTACCCAAATTTACCTTTTTTGCAAAAACAATTTAACAAATAGACTTTTTTTTTTTGATTTTTCATGAAATTTTAGCCATACATACCCTTAACTAAAGTCTGTGACGACAGCCGCTCGCTGCCGTGTGGTCAGGGTTGCAGTCTCAAGTGGGTCGAGCCGGGTCAGTTATTTGCAGGCGTGTGAGCAAAACAGCTGGAGTTTGTAGTCCGGGTTCCCTACCATTAGTTTAACTCGTTGTGAGTATTCGTTTTTTAACCATTCTGGTGTAGCGAAAATTATTTCCCGATTGTCCGTTATACAAAGAATTTCTCAGCCGACATTATTATTATTATTATTATTATTATTATTATTATTATTATTATTATTATTATTATTATTATTATTATTATTATTATTTTTATTATTATTACTATTATTATTATTATTATTGATCTGAATTTTATTCAGGGAAGGGTTCTCCTAAAATATGTTAACTGGGGTGTTTGGTTGTATCAGCTATGCCGGAAATTAGGAGTTATTAAACCTTAGAGAGTTGAAATTCAATTGATTTCTTAATATCCATTATGAAGATCCATGGTACTCAACCATAAGTGACGGTCCATGTATGTGCCTTTGTGGTAAAATGGGGACAGGCATGGTCCAAACTTTATGTAAGTACTATATGATTTATTCTTAGCAGAGCCTTAGAGCGTGTGAGCATCATTTCGTATCGTATAATCTGAGCTAAAGAAGGCTTTGTACAATAAATTGAAATTCGAAGAAACAAACTATTATCTCAAATAATGCGCCCCATTTTTCAAATGGGCCTACTAAAATATCCAGCGAGAATTATTTATAAAAATAATCTGATCCATTGACATTATTTTATCTACATCTGTGTAACAAATTATTGTTACAAAGCTTACTCTTCTATCTACCCATGCTAATCGAGATAAGCATGCAGAAATGGTCTTATTGCTTGTTTCCTTGTAAGAACTAGGGAAATAAGAGCACACACTTGGCTAAAGCAATACTAAAATCTTTTAAAAGCTCGTTGCCTGTGATTGAATTTTATTTCTATGCATGACCAGAAGTTTTAAAACTGAACCGTATAACACTGAATGTCTCGGAAATGATCAAATCCACGAAAAAAGTGTTATATATATGACAAATCGCGCGTTACAACGAATCTACATTTTACTGTACTAAGTTTTTTATCTCTATCTTGCGATTTACCGGTAATGCAAAAATCAGCAACATACATCCTGAATAAGGTGGTCTTCAGAGGCTATTCCCAGAAAATTAAGATATACACTTAATTTGCTATGTAAATATCTTTAATATACCGTATATTAACCAAAATCGTTAAAATTTTTGATCCAATCGAACATTTACAATCTTTTTCCATGTAAAGACTAGTTTGGGGTGGGAGGATTTTTCACAAAATCTTCGTGTCGCATTCTTGGAAGATGGTAAAAAGATAAGAGTGGTAAGACTGGTATTTTACGTCTTTTGTTTTTTATTATCGTGTTCACAGACAGATGGGCACAACACACACGGATCTTTTTCCGAAAATGATTTTTTGGATACAGTAGACCCTAAAATATGTATTTCCGGTGAAATCTCGGTATCAAATTTTTGGGTGGAATACAATATCTTCTCGAGGTACTTTGCACATTGTACATACATGCTATAGAAGAAAAAACTAAAGAAAATGTGATATATTAATTAATCACTGATTTTACAACTGATTCCTGAAACCAAATCTGAAAAGGAGCCACATCGTAGAAAAGGAATGTAGTTATTGCTAAGGGCAGTATCGAATCTAAATGTTAAAGCTGCAACACGAATATGATTATTAAAGTAGTGTATGAACCACGAATAGTAATGCCATGTAACACCATATTTCCGGACAATGCCTGTATTTCTAACGCTGTGCTACCTTTTTGCGCAGGTATTTTAAGTAAAATAAAAAAAGGGATTTTAAAATATATAACTTTATTACAGGCTTAAAATAAGGAAAGGGTTTTGAATGGTGAGCAGAAATAGAAACTGTTAATATTTCTTAATTTATTGATATACTATGCTGATTTGTTTAAAACAAATCCTAATCTGCAAAAATAGTGAACGAAAACTCATTATAAAGTTATGTAATCTGTATGTATAAATAAATGTACACAAATCTTTAGAATATATATAACATTTCAATTTACCAAATGTATACCACAATTTAGCTCCGCCAAAATTACCCACTTTTCCAGGACAATAGAAATCCCTCTCTCTGACACTGGCGAGTGCAGGCTTTCAAAGAGGGTCGCTTCCTATGTTTACCAAAAGAGGGCAGCACACTAGTATATATAGTCCTTAGCAGAGGATGTCTGGTTGATTGGAATACAATTTCAGACATGTACCTCTGATATGGCTGTTCAATATTGTGGAATGGGGTGAAACTGTTGTAATGATTAGACTTTTCATTGCATTATCAAATTCAGATTTATTCAAGATATCTGTTGTATATGATTTGCATTAGACTATCTTATTAGTCCACTAAAATTCCCACCAAAATAGTTTTTCTTTTTCCTTACTTTCCCTACTGGTAAGGAGGATTTTACCAGCAGGGCTGGTTATACTGGGGTTATATCAGAGCGAATTGCCATAAGGGTTAACAACCCTGACAACTGATATGAGAGGAAGAAGATAATATGAATAAGAACGCGATTATGGAACAGACTGTGGAATGAATAAGAACCTGTAGATAACTCGTCGATATGCCACTTTGTTCACCAAAATCCCACATGATGTCCCCTGGGATCGAACCACTCTCGTTCACAGCGCCGCCCACCAAAATATTCACGCTTGAACAAAATACATACGTCACAACTGAATAATGTGCATATGTTTATATAAACAAGCTCCACACCATAGCCAATCTTAAGAACAACAATAAAGAAAATTACCCAAGAATATGCTAAGAATTCATCGATTTTTTGGCAGTTTAACGCCCTCTTTTACTTCTTATGACACCTCAGGCGCTGACACTGGGGATACATGGAATGAAGATGGAGCACCGGTGGAATGTGATGGCGGGGAAAACCGGAGAATTCAGAGAAAACCCGCTCCTGCACCGCATTGTCCACCACAAATCTCACATGCGGTTGCTTGGGATCGAACCCGGGCCATCTAGGTGAGAGGCGAGTGGTCTTGCAGATGGACTCCACGTTCAACACAATTATTACTTGACAGAGCAAACGGGGTGTCGTTTGAGGGATTACAAGCTAACAACAATATGGAGATTGATGACGTCACTGACAGGGGAGGGGTGAGCAATTTAATGTTCGCTTTCGATTAACTAAACCGCTCTTCCTGATTTGCTTTTTTTCAACGATATGCAAAGTGTATATTTTTGGACGTCCATTATTGACACAGCTTCATTTACTTTTTTGGTGTTGGTTGCTTGGACGCGTTTCAACAATCTTCATTGACATCTTCCAGCAGATTTGTTGACGTCAAGTAATCCACAACTGTATATCGCACTCTGTTTATTATATCATTAATCAATGTATTCGCTTATATTGGCTATTTTTACTTTCCCTACGAATACTATGTGTATAGTTTATAGAGAAGGTATTGTACTGTACCCAAAAATTCGATACCGAGATTTCACCAGAAATACATGTTTTGGGATCCCCTAAGTCCCAACAAAAAGGTTTTAGAAAAATGTCCGTGTGTGTATTTAAGTGCAGTATCGTTCAAGGATGCGACACGAAAATTTTCAAGAAAATCCCCCTACTCCCAACCACCCTTTACATTGAAAAATTGTCTAACATTTTGATTTTCTCAAAAATAGCTCTATTTTGATTAAAATATCGTATAATAAAGATATTTACATGACAAGTAAAATGTATATCTTGAATTTTCTGGGAATAGCCTATGAAGATATCTTTATTTTGGATTAATTTTTTGAAATTTTGTATAACTGTTAAACCGTAAGAGATACACAAAATCTTACTATACAAAAAATGTATAGGATGTTATAATATACAATTTATATTATATGCAGTTTTTTTCCTAGAGATGACCGTCTTTAAGATATTCCTTGTTACTGATATCAGTTTTAAAATACTTAATACTTTTCTCAGACAGAATTTGTCAACACCTGACCACGCAAAGAATCAGATTTCTATACCATAACAACCACGTTTTAAAGCATTTGACTGTCAGTTTAGCTTAGAGTATCCCCTTATTTCCCTTCTACTTATAAGGAACTAAGTATTAAAACCGTTTCTGCTAATGCTCATCTCGATTTGCATGAAGTAGATATAAGAATAAGCTTATTAACAATAATTTGCTACAGAGATGTAGAGAAAGCATGTGAATGGAGCACATCAATTTTTTTGGAAAGAATTTTGTGTTCAAGTTTTATTCTATTAAATATTTTCCTATGATATATAGATTATTAAAATCATTTGCTTTCGATACTTTTGAGTCCTGTTCTTATATATTCTTGTATTTGTGTCGCATTACTATATAATTAACTATAAAGGAACTATAATCATGATGAGTTTAATCAATATTTCAGGTTTCATGAGACAAGAACGCTGAAGGTTGACGAAGTCCGGATTTATAGGAGAATTTTATCACACGGTTTGAGGCTACCAAGTAATATTGTTGGTCCCTCTGTTGACTATCACCTCGACACTGACCATGTTGTAAGCTTAAGCTTTCCACTGCTGTGAGGAGGACTCATTTAAAAATAAAATTACAAGCACAACCAAAGAAAAGAACAACATTCCCGAAACGAAATAAACAAAAGAAAATGAAATTAAGTAACATTAAGAAATAAAAAGCTACAAATGAACCTCCCTTGGACCCGCTTTTTCTGCTGGATCGTCCTCTCTGCTTTTCAACTTCCAATCACTAATAATAAAAAACATAGTTAACTACAATGTAATTTCATTCTTATTTAGTTCATTATTAAAATACTTGCCTTAGTTTCAATTATGGTTTCAATAAATAAATAAAATTAAAAAAATACCAAACTTGTTATTTAAGTTAAACAAAACATTTCTAGGGAAATTATTTTCGTTTACTGGGCCTGTACTATTTTAATTTCCTTCCTACATAGCGCGAAATTCCATCTTGAAGGAGATATAAATGCTTCCTTATATCCATTGTAAGCTAATAAAAGCATTGAAAATGCGTGGCCTAAAGTAAATAACTTTACTTGATAATACTACTCTAGAATTATAGACAGATGCCTTTGAATGTGGGTGTGTAAAGGTAAATGTTGATTTTCGGACAAATGTTTGTCAGTTGATATAGGCGTATTTTGCTATTGATTTACAGCATTTACAATTTGTGTTTTATAAAGCATTTGGTTGTGAAATTTTAATGATATTGCACCAATCGAAAGACGGCGGCATATATTACAATGCAATGTGAAATAAAACCAACCATGTAATTTGCTGCTCTAAGGGAAGTGTTTTACCAGAAAGAGGTTCCACAATTTGTCAAATTTACATATAATTTTACATCATGTGGAGCATTTGAAGTATGTAAAAATGCTGAAAAACTTTGCAAGAAGCAAGCTTTAAAATTGGGCATGCCTATTATTAAGCAAACGTGTATACTTCTAATTTATTGATAGATAAGTTTTCCAAGTGGAAAAACCGATATATTTGTTGAAGTTTGGAACCTAAGTATATCGATCTATTATAAAAATATTTTAAATTCTATAGTATTTTGGTTTGCATTGGCTCTGTAAACTGATAGAGGCGCTCAAATTAAAAAAAAATGCACTCGTTATGAGACAGTGCATCTATATGCGTAGAGTACATGTATGAAGGCAGGGCAATAGGGAAAACACGTGGGTATATTAAGTTACCGCATTGAAGTCTGAAAATTCAACTTTCGACGATCACAGCATGAATGAAAAGTGAATAAAATACAATTGTCGAAAAAGATACCTTTGTCGCTTCGAGGACTTCTTTTTACTTCTTCTGCACGTATCATGTGCATAGTGTATAGACAAGGTATTGTAATGCATCCAAAAATTCGATACTCCGATTTCACAACAAATACATGTTTTGGGTCCCCCTGAATTCAAAAGAAGCATTTTTGGAAAAAGGTTCGCGTGTGTGTGCGCGTGTGTCTGTAGACAGCATAGCTCCAAAACGAAAAGTCCGTTAAATACCAAACTTGGTATTTTAGTTGAGTATCTTCCAAGGATGCAACACGGAAGATTTTCAAGAAAATCCCCCATCCCCAATTACCTTTTATATGAAAAAAAGTTCGAAAATGTTGATTTTTTTAAAAATGACTCTAACGATTTGATTAAAACATTGTATACTAAAGATATTTACCAGACAAATAAAATGTATATCTTAAATTTTCTGGGAATAGTCTCTGAAGACTACTTTATTCTGCATAAATGTTAGGAATTTTGCATAAGAGATAGACAAAAACTTACTTAGCAGAAAATTTAGAGCTCGTTAGAACACCCACTTTATGTTGCATATGTTTTTACTTGGAGTGGATCATTTTAAGATATTCTTTGTTATTATTTTCAGCTTTAAAAACGTATTTTTCTCATACGGGAATTTATCAACTCCTTTCCATATAAACAAAGCAACTTCACTCACATAGCAACCAGCTTTTTAGTAATATTTAAGCCTATGCTACTCCCTTCTGCCAACATGGAAGCAATAAATAAGATTATTTCTGCTAATTTTTGCTCGGTTAGCATGAAGTAAAAACAAGCATAAGCTTTTTAACCATAATTTGTTGCAGAGATGTAGAGAAAATCATGTGAATAGAACACGTCAAATTTTTATTAACATGGTGTTCAGTACATATTGATTTAGCTTATTGCTGAGTAACCCATACCTGTAGAGACGTAAATTATGGATGACTTTTATCTACACTTCACTTTTGCATGAAGTATGCTAGATTGAGATTAAGTGAGATGTAGATGAAGTAGGGTCAGACCTGCGTAATAAAGAGGCGCTGGATTCTAAACCTCAGATACCTCACCACATTCAAAGAGGTTTCTTTGTGATTTTCACTGGTGGTAAACAAAGCTGTGATAAAATCTTAAGTGATATGAACCTTCCTTCTCATCTATATTCTTGTTGATATTTACAGTAAGTTCCTAAGGTAAGTGTGTGAAACATAATTTCACTGTACACCATCCACAAATAAAAACAATAATTTTCTCGCATTTATCACATAGTCCTTCCAGTACGGTTGGCTCTTTTCTGGGCTATAAGAAAAAAACCAAAACCATTTTCAAAACACAACGAATTATTGTTTTAAGAATTTGAAAGAACTATGTGATAAATGCAAAAAATCGGATGTATTCCATTCACATGACTTTCTCTACACCTCTGCAAATAAATATTGTTAAAAAGCTTATGCTTCTATTCACTTCTAGCTAATCGAGAAAAAACTAGAAGAAATAGTATTCTTACTTGGTTCCTTGTAAGTAGCAGCGAAATAAGGGAGCACAATAGGCTAAAGTGATAACCAAAAGCTGGTTGCTATGTGACTGAAGTTCCTTTGTTTGTATGGACATGAGTTGACAAATTCCTGGATGAGAAAAGTATGCTTTTTAAAGCTGAAACCAAAAACAAGGAATATCTCAAAAACGATCAATTCCACGAAACAAATGCATATAACATATAATGTGTGTTTTAAGGTGTTCTACTTTTTTGTGTGGTAAGTTTTTGTCTATCTCTTACGGTTTAGTAGTTATGCAAAATTTCGTAAAATTCATCCAGCATAAAGTAGTCTTCAGAGGCTATTCCCAGAAAATTCAAGATATATATTTTATTTGTCAGGTAATTATCTTTAATATGCGATAATTTAATCAAAATCGTTAGAGCCATTTTTAGAAAGCAAAAATTTTTGAAAATGTTCCATTAAAAGGGTAGTTTAGGGTGAGACAATTTTTCTCAACATTTTCGTGTCGCATCCCTGAAAGATAAAAAACTTAAATACCAAGTTTGGTATTTTACCGACTTTTCGTTTCTGAGTTATCGTGTTTAAAAACACATGGACACACCGACATACACACACGGACCTTTTTCTTAAAATACTTTTTTTGGATACAGGGGACCCTAAAGCATATATTTATGGTAAAATCTCGGTATCGAATTTTTTGGTGGAGTACAATATACATACACTATGTACATGAATGAATGAATGAATGAATAAGTGTATTTATTAACATAGTAATATCATACATAGAATTTCAACAATCGCACGGGTCCACAGACCGTGCGTGCTTTTGTAATACATATTACAAGCAATATTAAAACAACAACAACAATAACAAAGAGTTAAAAGAGTAAACACGAAAATAAAAAGACAAAGGAAATACACAGTCAAAAGCAATATTAAACAACAGTAAAGGATTAAGAGTGAACCCGAAAATAAAAATACAAAAATATTTAAATATAGCAATTAAAATTTATAGCACAGAGTACACCTTCATAAATGCATTAGATAATTACACTTAAAAGAGATATATACACATAATATATACACCATATATAAAACCATAGCACAAACGTGACCTAAGTATGACATAATGTATATGTATGTAGAACATTGTAGTCACTTTTGTTTAGTTGATCTTATCCCCCCCCCTTCTCTATTACATAGTACGTGTATAGAAAGTAAAGAATGGCAGTTATTAGGCTTGGATGGTGTACAATGAAATTACACTTTTTTGTGGGAATATGTTTAGGAATAATAATCACATTTGGAGATGTGTAGTTCTCTCGAGAAGCTTCAATTAAGGTAAGGTTTCTTCTCACATGTAAGCAAACGTCACCCCCTCCCCCGCTCTTATTAATATGTTAATAATTAGCGAAGTAATCGCAATCGCGTTATAAACATTATTTATATAAGCACTTGTTTAACATTAAAAATTGTTGGAAGAAAAAGAACACATTTTTATCTGCTTTATCTGAGAATACTTGCTTCTGAGTTGACTGCGATGGCTTATTGCCGTGGCCTTTGAGCTCACCTGGGAATCCTTTACCTAGCTCTTGTTACTTATTTGCAGATCTTAAAAAAAATCTGATGTATTACAGTCACACGACTTTCTCCAACTTTTCAAAAAACTTCTCACCAAACATTATTCTTATTTTTACATCATGCTAATCGGGATAAACATTTTTCTTATTACTTAGTTCCTTATAAGTAGAAGGGCACTAAGCGAAATATACTAAGCCAAAGTGATAGTCAAATTTTTTTTTAAGCTGTTGCTATGCTATTGTCAGGGAAATGTTTGATTTTGCCTGGCCAGAAGAAAAACAAAAGAATAACGGCTGACATCCTATCGAATAAAAGTTAAAGTATTTTAAAACTGAAACCAATAAAAATCAGATGTCTTACAAATATATGTCTTTCTTTAGCTGCTCTACAAACAAACTTCTTACAAAAATGCAACAAAAATTTTTCAAGAATATTACAACTACGCTTTGTAGACTTCTTTTTCTTAAATTTTGATTTTTCTCAAAAATGGCTAACGATTTTGATTAAACTAGTACGAGGGTGGTCTAAAAAAAGTTCTCGGCCTCACCCAGAGATCACGGCACTACTTTATTAATATTTTTCCTTAAGTTGGCGCACATGTTACCAGACCATATGTAAAATTACAAGTCTTTCCAGGCAATAGTCAACAGTAGGCAGTTGTTTGAAGCAGTGGAAGTGCGCCTTGCTTTGAAAATGGAGAAATTTGAGTATCGTGCTGTGATAAAATTCTTCGTAGAAGAAAGTTTAACACCTACATAAATTCATTTGCGGATTGTAAATGAGTATGGTGACTCTTCACCTTCAGTTTCTACTGTGAAGAAATGGGAGGCCAATTTTAAACGTGGCCGTGAAAGCGTCCAAGACAATCCACGAGGAGGACGTCAAAAAACTTTAACCACACCGGAAATTTTTGAAAAAGTGCATGACATGATTTTAGAAGATCGGCATACAAAGGTGCGTGAAATTACTAATTCTCTTGGAATTTCAAAGGAACGAATTGGTCATATCTTGCATCAGGAATTAAACATGAAAAGGCTTTGCGCAAGATGGGTGCCGCGTATTCTCACTGTGGATAACAAACGCATTCGCACGACACTTTCTGAAAAGTGCTTGGCGCATTTTCAGAAGAACAGAAGTGACTTTTTGTGCCGATACGTCACAATGGCTGAAACATGGATTCACCACTACACACCCGAATCCAAGCAGCAGTCCAGGCAGTGGACAGAAGCTGGTTCGTCAGCTTCAAAGAAGGAGAGAATAGAACAGAACCTGGTTAAAAAAGAAAAAAATCTGATGTATTCCATTCACATGACTTTCTCTACATTCTCTACAAAAAATATTATTTAAAAGCTTATTCTTCTATTTACTTCATGCTAATTGAGAAAAATTAGCAGAAATAGTCTTATTACTTGCTCCATGTAAGTAGTAATGAAATAAGGGAGTACCATAAATTAAAGTAATAGTCAAAAGCTGGTTGCTACTTGACTGAAGTTCTTTTGATGTATGGACAGGAGTTGACAAATTCCTGTATGAGAAAAGTATAAGTTTTTCAAAGCTAAAACTAATAACAAGGAATATCTCAAAAACGATCAACTCCACGAAAAAGATAAATATTATATAAATTGTGTGTTTTAAAGTGCTCTAGATTTTTTGTGTGGAAAGTTTTTGTCCATCTCTTTTTTTTTTTTTTTTTAGTAGTTATGCAAATTCCGTAAAATTCATCCAGAATATAGAGTCTTCAGAGACTATTCCCAGAAAATTCAAAATATATTTGTATATTTTATTTGTCAGGTAAATATCTTTAATATACGTTATTTTAATCAATATTGTTAGAGCCATTTTTAAGAAAATCAAAATTTTCGAAAAAAGTTCCATGTAGTTGGGGGTAATGGATGTTCTTGAAAATCTTCCTGTCGCATCCTTGAAAAATACCAAACCTAAATACCAAGTTTGGTTTTTAACGGAATTTTCGTTTTTGAGCTATACTGCCCACAGACACACACATACAGACAGACAGATTTTTGGATTCAGAGCGTCTCAAAATATGTATTTCCGGTGAAACCTCGGTATCGAATTTTTGGGTGCATTACAATACCTTCTCTATACACTATGTACATAGTACGTATAGAGAAAGTACAAATTGTTTTCCATCAGGACAATGCACCGTCCCACAAAAGTGTTTTAGCAATGAGGAAATTGAGAGATCTGCACTATGAAGTGCTGGAAAATGCAGCCTATCCTCCAGATTTGTCACCCTCGGAATCCATCTGTTTCCAAAACTAAAGAAATTCCTCGCTGGTAGGCGCATTTCGTCCAATGAAGAAGCAATTGCGGCTGTAAATGGGTACTTTGCAGCACTTCCAGAGGAACACTACAGAGAGGTGCTAATGGCATTGGAACGTCGCTGGACAAAATATATTGATATCAGAGCAGATTATGTTGACAAATAAAACTACTTCGAAAGCATGAATTGCCGATTTTCACTATTAGGCCGAGAACTTTTCAGATCACCCTAGTATATTAAATATATTTACATGGCAAATAAACTGTATATATTCGTTTATCTGAGAATAGCCTCTGAAGCGCTATTTTTTCAGAATGAATTTTGCTAAATATTGCATAACCGGTATATCATAAGAGATAGACAAAATCTTACTACACATAATATGTAGATCTCGTTACAAACATAATTTCTGTCATATACATTTTTTTCGTGGGGTTGACCATTTCCGAAATATTTCCTATAATTGATTTGAGTTTTAAAATACTTAAACTTTACTCATACTGGGGCCTGTCAACTCCTGATCATGCAAAGAAACGGATTTCAATCCCATAGCAACCTGTTTTTAAAAGATTTAAATATCGTTTTAGCCCAGTGTATGCCCTTATTTACTTTCCAACTATAGGAAGGTAAGTAATATCGCCATTTCTGATAATGTCTATCTCAATTAGCATGAAGTAAATAGGAAAATACGTTTTTAACTACAATATGTTACAGAGATATGGAGAAAGTTATGTGATTGGAACACATCAGATTTTTGTTTAACTGTTTGACTGTTTCTTGCGGTTTACCAGCTATGCAAAATTTATCCAGAAGGAAGAACTTCAGAGGCTCTTCCCAGAAAATTAAAAAATATTATATATATATAATTAATTTTATTTCTTAAATAAATGTCTTTAATAGACGGTATTTTAGTTAAAAGCGTTAAGACCAAATTTTCTACTTAAAGAATAGTTAAGGGTAGGGGGAACTTCTTAAAAATATTTGTGTTTCAAAGAAGATACTAAATTTACAGATCAAGTTAGGTATTTAATGGACTTTTCGTTTTTGATTATACTATCCTTAGATGCACACGAACACACAGATAGGCTGAGACACTGACCTTTTTCTAAAAATGCTAATTTTCGATTTAAGGGGTCTCAAAACCTTTACTTTCGGCGAAATATAGTATCAATTTTTTCAGTGCATTTAATATGCACGTTATACATATACGCTAGAAAATGTAAGAATATTTCTGTGGAATTATTTTTCCTTTCTTTTCCTTAAGCTTCTGTTGTTTGATTTCCACTTTTATCTACTTATAAACATAAAAAGATTTTGAAGTACACAAACACCCTTACCCGCGGAGCGAATCAACCCCTCGATCCCCTGCGCCACGAAGTATCATACCTAGGCACTTTAGCGAGGATGCTTGAGCAAGAAAGATGGACGTTAAGAACCTAAAAGTATTAGTACTTCTGCTAGCTCCCATATTATTGAAATACTTCTACACAGGTTCAACGTTTTAACTAACACGATTGAAAAACAAAGGTAAATCACTTTAACAGCAAAGCCTTTGACTCGGTAGGTAAATTTAAAAATATTAAGATGTTCAATTGTTCATATCTTCATTCCTTTTAGCTCTTAGTGTACAAATAGAAAAGCAGTTACAAAAAAAACTTGAGATTTAAGTCCTATGAATCGTCAGATTAAACAGAGAGATTTATAACTCATCAAAAGAAAGTAATCCTAAAGGATCAGCTGTGTACTTTACGACCATATTTTAATTCTTTATCTGTTAAGCAATCCCAATGAGACGCTTTGAAAGCTCTCTTAATCGGATTGGTATTTTCGGAGATCAAAGAATGTTGAAGTTACGTAAAGAAAGGGAATCACTACCTCTATTACGCAGGAGGGTAAAGATATAATTCAATCATTGGAGTCTCTTATCAATGTACCTTTTACATACTTAGAGCTATTTGTGCTGCTTTGTATTACTAAGTCCCCATTTGAGAGTAACTCATTTTAGTATTATAGGAGTGATTCAATTGCTTCATACTGCATAAAAATGAATAATCTATTAAGCTGTAAATCATGAAATTATCTGTATATCGTAGTATTTTTTACCTTAATTAAACCTAATTGTACAGTAGGATAAGTAATATAGTTAAAGTAACGGAACATAGTTTTGTAAATAATTGAAAATTAAACCAAAATAAAATCAATTAATATTATTAATTATATTATATATTATTATTAGCCACCAGGAAAAAACACTTCTATTAATGTTCCTCAACGTTATATAATGGCTGTTTTGGTGCCTTCTTCATTCATACACTGTAACTGGTTGTGTTTAATAAGTTCATTTAATTAGGATAAGTACACCCTGACTCTCATAACACTACAAATACATATATAAAATGAATAATACATTTACGGTCCAAATGCGTAGGCTTCCACGACTGTTGTCTAATAAATTGGTTCAGCTTCCGGTATTGGCCGCGTTGTCTTGTAGCTCACGTTTTGCCGAAATTTCACGCAACTTTTGAGCTTTAAAAACGTACTATCTGTTACATTATACTGACTTTTCCTACCCATTCATCAGCATGATATCGTTACAAAGCTGTATTTTGCTATCTAATTTATTTTTAAAAATAATGTGATCATGTGTTTCCTTGCTATAGTTGCGAAAGTTTATTTTGTTATCTAATTTGTAGTTAGAAATAGTTTTATTGTATATTTCCTTGAAGATATAACGGAAATAAGGTGACATTAAAGCAAAAGGCATAGCTTTTAAGAGCTTTTTGATATGTGATAACTTAGAAATTATCTTGTATTTCTATAACGAGGAGAAAAAGGCTACTTCCCATTTTAGAAAAGTGTAAGTTTGAGAAATTTCAAACCAATATCAAAGAACACTTTGGAAATGGTTATCTCCAAAGCAGAATGTGTTTTATATAAATGCTTTGTTCTAACAATATCCCATATTTTTCACAGAGTTAAAAGGAGTTATAAGACCACAAAATTCATGATATACACGTATTTCCGGTGAAATCTTGGTACCGAATTTACGGTTCGATTATAAAATCTACTTTACTTTGTGTACATTTTTAAGTACAAATAATGTATAGGATACAATAAAAATCAGAACGATGCATCACCACAACATGGACAATTTCTGATTTTGTACACTCACACAGATTTCTCTACTCATTACACCAGCCTTTTTTGAGCTCAAATAATGCCGGCCAGTCCCTGAAATGTGTTGTTATATGTAATTGATACCATAAATTTAGTATAGAGTACCCCAAAATTCGATTGTAATTCACCCAAAAATTCAATGTTGAGATTTTACTGGAAATTTATGTTTTGAGGCCCCCTGATATAAAAAAAAACATTTTAGAAAAAAGAAACGTCTATGTGTGTGTAAAGAGCATACTTAACTACAACAAATACCGTTAGATACCAAATACGGTTTTTAAGTTTAGTATCTTAAGGATTCGGTGCAAAGATTTTTAATTCCCCCACCTCGACAACCCTTTACTGGGAAACTGTTTTAAAATTTTTGTTTTTTAAAAGATGGCTCTAACGATTTTGATTAAAATGCCGTATATTAAACACGTTTATATCAAAATAAATTGTGTATCTTGAGTTTTCTGAAAATAGCCTTTAAAGACCTCCTCATTCTGGATGAATTTTGCATAACTGGTAAACCGCAAGAGGAATATAAAACTTGATATACAAAAAATGTATCCTTCCTCAAAATACAGAAGTTAGGTTTTTTTTTTTTTTTTTTTCCAGAGTCAAACTTTTCTGAGATACTCCTTATTATTGGTTTCAGTTTTAAGTTGCTTAAACTTCTTTCAAACTTAAGGCCATCTTTAGTTTAATCTCTAGCCATGCAAAACGAAAACAGATTTTTTATTTTTTATGTAGCTTAACGTCCTTTAATCTGGTTCGTCATATCGGACGATGAATGAAATTCGTGAAAGATTCTCAAATGATCTCGGATCCATAGAGCTTAAAGTTACTACTACATTGGTAGTTTCAGGATAAGGGAGCACCCCGAAAAAACCTTGACCTGGTAACCTTTTTCTAATTGCTTTGTTATGGAATTATGGGCTCTCAAAACGTGTCTTCACAGTAAAATATCAGTATCAAATTACTTTCTCTACACACACTATGTACATAGCGTATAGAGAAGGTATTGCATTCCATCCAAAAATTCGATACCGAGATTTCACCAGAAATATATGTTTTAGGGTCTCCAGTATCCAAAAAAAGCATTTTCACATAAAGGTTCGTGTGTGTGTGTGAGTGTGTGTGTGTGAGTGTGTCTGTGAGCACGATAACTCAAAAACGAAAAGTCGGTAAAATAGCAAATCCCCCCACCCCAAAGTACCCTTTACATGGAACTTTTACCGAAAATTTTGATTTTCTCAAAAATGGCTCTAACGATTTTGATTAAAATATCATATAGTAAAGATATTTACCTGACAAATAAAATTTATATCTTGAATTTTCTGGGAAGAGCCTCTGAAGGCAAATTAATTCTGGACGAATTTTATGGTATTTTACATAACTACTAAACCTAAAGAGATGGAAAAATAAAATCACCACACAAAAAATATAGAGTACTTAGTACACACAATCTATGTTATATGCACTTTTTCATCGAGTTGAGATATTCCTTGTTTTTGGTTTCAAACTTTAAAAACTTTTGCTTTTCTCACACAGGACATTGTCAACTCCTGTCCATACAAACAAATGAATTTCAGTCACATAGCAACCAGCTTTTGACTATCACTTTAACCTATGGTATCCCTTATTTCGCTTCTACTTACAAGGAAGCAAGTACTAAGGCTATTTTTGTCGATTAGCATTAAGTAGATAAAACAATACGTTTTTTAACAGTAATTTGTTGCAGAGATGTAGAAAAAGTCATGTGAATGGAACACATCAGATTTTTTTTTGGTAGTAATGCAATATTTTCTCTGTCTAGATAAAGTAATCAAAACAAAGAATACAATTGATGAAATTAAAGAACATTCGAAAACTGGCATCATCATGTAGAAAGCATGACCAAAGATAGACTATCGTATCAAGCATATTTTTCTGAGGCCGTTAGAAAACGTGACCTTGGTCACACAAGAAGAACATGAAAGCACTCAATTACCCTCGGAAAGAGACAAAAATGACTTATCCTTGACAGGAAGAATAAAAATCTGATGTGTTCCATTCGAGTGACCTTCTCTACCTCTCTACAACAAATTAATTTTAAAAAGCTTATTCCACTATTTACTTCATACTAATCGAGAAAACAATTAGAAGAATTAATTATCTTATCACTTGCTTCCTTTTAAGTAGAACGGAAATTAGGGAGTACACTAGACTAAAGCAATAGTCAAATCTTTTAAAGGCTGGTTCCCATGTGATTGAAGTCCTTTTATTTGTATGGCCAGGAGTTGAAAAATTCCCATATGAGAAAAGTACAAGTATTTTAAAACTGAAACCAATAAAAAGGAATATCCCCAAAACGGTCCCCTTACAAAAAATTGCATATGCCATAATTTGTGTGCTTTAATCGGCTCTACATTTTTGTTATGCAAGTTTTTGTCTAACTCTTATGATTTATCAGTTATAAAAATTCTAGAAAATTCATCCAGTATAAAGATCCTCAGACGCTATTCCCAGAAAATTCAAAATATAGAGTTTATTTTTCAGTTAAATATCTTTGATATTCAACATTTTAATCAAAATCGTTACAGCCATTTTTTTAGAAAATCAAAATTTTTAAAAAAGTTCTATGTAAAGGGTAGTTTGGAGTGAGGGTTTTTTTCTCAGAATCTTCGTGTCACATGCCTGGAAGATACTAACCTTAAATACCAAGTTTGGTATTTTAGCGTCTTTTCGTTTTTGATTTATCGTGTTTACAGACACACACACACACACATAGGACCTTTTTCTGAAAATACCTTTTTTTGGATACAGGGGACCCTAAAATATATATTTCCGGAGAAATCTCGGTATCGGTGGAGTGCAATACCTTCTCTGTACACTATGTACATAGTACGTGTAGAGAAAGTAAAAAAGAAGGAAAGAATATTCATGCTTCATAAATTTAAATAATTTCTCACTCTTTATTTGTTCTTGCCTTGATTTCAGAAATACATTTACTTCCTCTATTAGAGTTTCCTTGCTTACTGCTGTGTTAGGGGTTCCTGGAGACAATATTCCTGTATGCTGTGAACTAAAAGTAAGCAAATCGCTAGGAGGTGCTGCATGCATTTCTGGAGGTTCAAATTCCCCGCATGCCATGCCACAGTCTTTGAGATTACCGCTTTCTCTAGCTTTCGCTCTAGGCCCTCTTTAAGACGGTAGCAAAACTCCGCAAAGGTATGTCCACCAATAGGAATGTTAAAATGGTGCATCTCCAACAAAACTATTATTCCTATGGTAAACTGAATATGCTTGCAACTAGTATGAAGGATATACATTCAGAAGAGATTTAATCAAATAGTAGTTTACTCCTGACTATATGAATGATTTTTACAATAGCTGCGCCGTGGCCGAGTGGTTAGCCCACTCGCCCCTCACCGAGGTGGTCGAAGAATTAAAACTTTTAATTGAAAAGAAAGAAATTAATTAAAGATCCACATTTATTTTAATTTCTATTTGCTCTATAATTTTATATAACAATTTTGTAGGTCTGTTTCTAGTAAAGAATATTTCGTTTGATGCTGAACTAGAGACATATATAAATAGAACTAGGGTTTGACCACAAGCCACCGCATGTGGGATTTGTGATGGACAAAGCGGCGAAGGGGCGGGTTTTCTCCAGGTATTTCGGTTTTCCCTACCATCGCATTCCACCGGTGCGCCAACTTCATTCCAGCTATCATGAGTACCTGGTGTCAAAGTAGTAAAAGTTAAATAATTATAAAAAAAAAAAATATTTTTATAGGGGTATAACTTTTCACCAATTTTTTGTTACTTCTCATATCGGAAATTCCTTAGACAAGCCACTTTATTAGTTTTAAATGGGAGTTTTGAGAGAGAGACTCACGGCAACAAATGCATTTTTTTTCTTAATTTGTCCCTATCTCCTCTCTCATAGTCACATGTCGTTTTTACTTTCTGTACTAGAACTGCATACATTATAAATAGAGAAGTTGTTGTATTCTGCCTAAAAATCGATGTCAAAATTTCACCAGAAACATGAGTTTTGGGCATCCCTGAACATAAAAAAGCATTATTAGAAAAAAGGTATTTCATCCACTTACTAATTGGAATAAAAATAAGCAGAGGTTGTCTTATTATTTGTTTCTTTGTAAGTGGAAGGGAACTAAGGGAATATATCACGCTAAAGCGATAGTCAAATCTTTTAAAAGCTATCGCTATGGGCATTAAAATCGTGTTCATTTCGTATTCCCGGGAATAAAACTGCAGAAATGAAAATAAGGTTTTCTTTCCCCTTTGAGGAAAGTTCAAGTACTTTAAAATTAATACCAATAACAAGAAAAAAAGTCTCAGTAAGCGTTAACTGTACAAAAATATATGAGATAAGTTGTGTATTATAATAAGATCTACATTTTTTGTGCAGTAAGGTTTTGTATATCTCTTATGGTTTATGAATTACATAAAGCATCCAAAGTAAAGAGGTCCTAAGAGGCTACTCCCAGAAAATTCAAGATATATATTTCGTTTGTCCTGAAAATATCTTAAACATATGACTTACTAAACAAATCTATTAGATATTTCTTAGAAAACCAAATTTCAACCACTGGGGTTAACCATCAATGGAAAGGTACACAAGCAATTTTAATTAAAAGGGGAATTATAATTAAGTTATTTCATGTTATATTCTTTATGAAATAAAATATCTTATAGAGATTAGTTTTTAAAAGGATTAAAAATGTTGCGTGTAAAGGTAGCTGGAGGAGGGGAGGATTTTGTTTAAAATCTTCGTATCGCATCCTTGGAAGATACTGAACTTAAATACCAAGTTTGGTATTTGATCGACTTTTCATTTTTGAACTGTGTTACCCACTGATACACCCACACACAATACACATAAGACAGGCATGGAAACGTTTCTAAAAAAAATAATTCGGGGGATCTCAAAACATGTATTTTCAGTGAAATTTCGGTATCGAATATTTGCATGAAATACAATACTCGCACTATCTACTATGTACATTGTACTTACACGCTAGAGAAAGAAAGAAAAACGTTTCATGAAAGACATCGTTTAAAGAAACTGTGGATAGTTTGTTGAGGAGAGGTTAAAATACAATGTATGCTTTAGACTACATTTATCGGAAAAGAAACTGACAAAATCGTTATTATTGGTATTTATCAATGGTGTATTAAATCTTACAGAATCCAGATGTGTTCAAAAGATTAAGTCACACTTTCATCTCTAAAAGTATAAGTGGTGAAATTTCCGATTGTTGATTGAACTCAAATAATATATCAATATTTCTATAATTCAATTTCAATTTAATAAATAACCGAAAAAGTTGTAATAAACATACAAAACTTTGTCAAAGAGAGTGACAATTTGTTATGTTTTGGTGGTGATCTATAAATATTATACGAAGGCTTGGCACACCTACCTAGCAAACAGAATGCTAGTATACAAGATGATTCAAAAATAACTTTATTAAGCTTGGGTACAGATTCCTTACATGAAAACAAAAATGTTTGTATAAATGCATGTCCCAAAATCCTTCATTCTCAATTTTGCAAGTTTCCATGTCGCGTAGATTTTCTTCATTTGGGATGCTGCTGCATAAACTAATGGTTTAAGATGCCCCCAAAAAATAAAAATGCAAAGTTTGAGGTCGGGGGACGTGCACACCATGGCTCTTCTCTACGTATCCATTTGTCATATCAGCCAGTGCATCTCGAACAATGAAAATAAAATGTACTAGAGCATCATGTATAAACCACGCATTTGTTCTTATTTGCAGAAGCATATTTTCTAGTAAGTCTGGGAGAGTGTTCTGAATGAAGTCCCTGTGGACAGCACTTGAAAGGAATGCATTACACATCTGGTAAATGACAAATGTTAACAAGTAATCATGGCAACACAAGGTCAACTGCAGGGTAAAATGGGCCAAAGTCTACAATGAGTGCATAAATAAGTAAAGACATTAAGTTGGCGACAGAAATCCGGGGAAGGTGACTTTCATTGATAAATTGATAACGCGAAAATGAAGTGTTTTAGAGCATGTGTTTATATGAAGCTCTTTTCTTGCTTTGATGTCAGGAATCCATCCCCATACATTGTAACAGCACTTTTGAATCATCCTGTAGATAGCGACACCTTTACAGATTTGTACCAGCGTTGAGCATCGGAGGGTCATTGGATTTTTGTCAGCAGAAGGGTTGAAACCAATCGAAAATCACCATCGGATGTCAGCAATAAGGTGAGTCGAGCGTAAGTGTGTGAGCTGGCAGATAACTTGAAACGAGGAGTTCAAAATCTAAAGTTTGTGCGAACTGAAGAAGTGCTGGTAAGGTTATGTCACTTATGGTCCCAGTGAGTAATTCTTGAACATTACATGCCAAGAGGTTAAAATATAAGCAGTGAGACTTACGCAAAACTTATCAAAATTTGAAACCAACAATTTTGAGGAAGTGGCGTGGACTGAAGTCCAGGGGGGTATTGTTACTGCATGACAACGCCACGTCTCACACTACTAGTCACTTTAGATCCTTCAAGGGCCTGAAGTTCGTCTGCTTACCCCCCCCCTCCCGCCAGATCTGGCACTTTCAGATGATCACATTTTTAACCCACTCAAGGAAGCTCTTATGGCTCAAGGTTCATAGACAATGAGCAGTCTAGGCTGAAGCACATAGCTGGTTACGCACACGCCCCCAAGAATTCTTTTCACTTGATTAAGAAGCTTATGCTGCTCTGACATAAGTGCATATAAGTGCATAGATCTTGGGGGGGGGGGTTACTTTGAAAAATAATAACTGTCGAATTCCATTCTCGTAATATAATGCAGTCATCGGAACAATTTTTAGGTTCCACACTTGCACCATTTATATACCTGGAGGTGTTTCAATTAAGAAACATTGAACAATAGCTTTGGTTTATTCATTTGCTATCTTTAAAATTTTCTTATCCCAACTACACATATACTTGTTAATGATACCGATTGACATATATCATCAACAAAATAATACATAGTTTAATCATAAATTAACAAATACATAGATTTTAGATATTTAATTTTTCATTTTGCACCGATAGATGAACAGCAGCCTATGATTGCTATCATTATGTCAAACAACGCAGTGTCGATAATAATCCAGACGTCCGTGTATGAATGTATCCAATCACATCAGCGAATTCAAAGACTTATAGAAAATTCAGTAAAAAATGAAACGCTGAAAACGCCACGTTACTCAACTCATGTAAAATTTAATGAAATGGCGTTGATGGAACACCAAACTTTTGACTGGTGCTCGGTTTTGATTACAAAGAGCACACAGGTACAAACACACAGAGTAGTCTGCACTATAAAGAGAGTTTAATGGAGAGGGGTTTGTAGAGTAAACATGCACACGTTGAGGTATAATCTGTTTCAAAGTAGCTCATTACATATATTGACATCATAGGCACCATTTCAATTCATAAAATAGCATAATAAAACTAATTTCATAATATGATTTGTGAATAAAACCGCCTTGAACTTTTACAAATAAACGTATAAAGCCTGAAACAAACAATTCAGGATAATAAGGTGCAGAACTTTGAAAATACAATGGACATAAATCAACTAAACTCACTCAGAATTCGTTGCAGAGAATTAAAAATATATCTTTACTGTATCGAAAGAAAGGGCTCTCATCCTGTCACTCAAAATATGTTTGAATTGTCCGTAAGTTTGTTCAATGTTCATTGTTACCCTTTCGTATATTCCACATTTTTCAATCTGCGCTCTCTTTCAATGTCCACTGGTTTATCTACTAGCAGTAACTGAACGAGGCCAGGCAGTTAGCAATGTCAGACTGTAGAGACCACGCCTACTCCATCTCGTCATAGTTGCACGCATTAAACCTCAACCCGGCAACATCGTGACCGGACCGAGCTCTGCTTATAACGGTAGCGATGAAATTAAAATAGACGTTTGTTACCACATTTTAAAGCCAGTATAAGATCTTTCTAAGCTATTTGAAACTTCAATTTATTTATAGATATTATAATATTTGAGATAGAAAAAACCTAATGTTTTACACTCACATAACTTTCTCTAACTGTTCTACAAACAAACTTCTTACTAAAGATTTTCTTTCTACAATATGCTAATCGAGATAAACATTAGCTGAATATTATTATTACTTAGTTCCTTTTAAGTAGCCGGAAACTAAAGGAATGAGATATGCTAAACTAATAGTTAAATGTTTTAAAAGCTGCTTCATTGCTTGGCCAGGAGTAGAACAAAAGAAAAACGGACACTTCGTCTCTGAGAAAAGTAAAAGCACTTTACAACTGAAACTAATAACAAGGAATATTTCGAAAACAGTAAATTCCACGAATATGTATATGACGTAAGTTGTGTATTTTGACATGATCTACATTTTTTGTGTAGTAAGTTTCTGTGTATCCCTTACACTGTACTAGTTATGCAAAATTCATTCAGAATGAACAGGTCTTCAGAAGCTATTGCCAGACAATTCAAGATATACATTTTATTTGTGATGGAAATAGCTTTAATATGTGGTACTTTAATCAAACTTGTTTCAGCCATTTTTAAGAAGTTCTAAAATTTGTCTATATAAAGGGTAGTAAGGGTGGGGATATTTTCTTGAAAATCTTCCTGTCGCATCCTTGGAAGATCCCAAACATAAATACCAAGTTCAGTATTTAACGGTCTCTTAGTTTTTGAGCTATGTTGTCCACACACACACACACACACACACACACACACACACACCACACACACACACTAACGGACCGTTTTCTAAAAATGCTCTTTTTTGGATTCAAGGGGTACTAAAGCATGTATTTCCAGTGAAATCTCGGTATAGAATTTTTGGGTGCAACATACGGAGGGGTCTAGAGAAAGTAATAAGTCAAATACTGACCAACAGTGGGGTTTTATACAACATTGGGAAAGTGATCTTCATTCTCTTATGCAACGTACACCATTCTTTCTGCGATTCCAAGCAAACGTTTTTGTAGATGACAAATATGAAATTAAAAATTTCGTTTATGAGATAAATGCTATAATTCATCGTTAACCCCGCGGTAGTGTCATCGCAATACCCGTATAAAATTTATAAATAAATTTAACTTCTCTGTGCACAAACAAACTAATTTTTGGACAATAAATAATTGTAGCCCAAAGTTCACTTTACTACGAAAAATTTTTATATAAGCATGGATGCTAGTGTCATTAATTTTTATCATCAAACCTGCCAGATTAACACAATAACAGCAATTTAGATTATGCAGGGTTAATGCATCCACTTTCAAATTAATACACAAACAACGGGAATACACATAATGAACTTAATAGTACATATATTGAAATGCGCATTGGTAATAATACTCGTATATTTCAGAAGTGTTTTAAAACCATAAATGTTAGCGCAAATATGTATTAATTTATTATTTACTTTAAAATCAATAAGTAAATAAAGCACCATGTTATTTTCTTTCTTTATATCATCTTTTTTACTTCTTCGTCGTCGTTTTTGACACATTCAATGTAGGATAACTAAGGAAATCCCTACCCAAAGCTACTCTTTACAAGTAACATTTTTTTAAAAAGCTGTTTCTTTCAAAAATGCTTGATTAAAGTAACATATGTAAAATATTTTCTGATAAATGTAATGTATAAAGCGAATTTTCTGGTAATAACTTCTGAAGTCCTCTTAATTCTGGATGCCATACGTATAACAGATAAACCTAAAAGACAGAGAAAGTCTATTTACACAAAAATGCAGATTTTGACAAACTACACAATTTATGTAAAATACATTGTGTATAGGATTAGTAGTTCTCGAGATATTCCTCAAATTCATTTCCTCAAATTCTGATGATCGTGCAATCCAATTCTAATTTCAATGTCATCACAGAATTATCACCAAAAATATGTTACTTACGTTTTACCCTCGTGTCTTCCCTTGTTCTCTCTCTTTCTATATTAGCATTAAGTACAAAAAATAATGAGGTTTTTAAGAATAACTTGTTGAAAAATAGATAGAGAAGGTAGAAAAATTCAATTTCTGTTGCCTTTACTGATCATAATTATTCATTCGCTGTAAATTAAAATCTGTAAACTGGATACAGACAACAAGTGCAAATGAAATCCTTAAACAATTTCAAATAATAAGGAAGTGATAAATATTTAATTAGAAATCAGTAACTTTCACCAGAGTCAGTAATTAAGGCTTGCTAACATAATGCTGGATTTTTAGCAAGAGGAGATCTTTAACCACAAGATACCATTATACAAGATTGTCTTATATATAGTCAAAATATATAAATGTTTGCAATAAAAATCAACTGATTTTTTTACCGTCAAATGTGAACCCGTCAGCTTCCAAGCTTGCCAATATACCAGTTATTTTACTTGGACCCTCCCCATTCACTACCAGAGCCCAAAATGCTTATTTTTTGGAGAAGGGTCTCAATCATATATTTCCTGTGAAATCCCGATATCGTGTTACTTTCTTTTCATGTACTTACTAGTGTACAGAGAAGGTACTGTAATACACTCAAAAATTCCACCGGAAATACATGTTTTAGGACTCCCTGAATGCAAAAAAAAAAAAAAAAAATTAGAAAACATGTCCCTGTGGTACTGTGTGTGTGTGTGTGTCTGTGGTAGTATAGCTCAAAAACGAAAAGTGCGTTGAATTCCAAACTTCATATTTAAGTTTAGTATCTTCCAAGGACGCAACACGAAGATTTAAAAAAAAATATCCCCACCCCCGACTACCCTTTAAATGGAAAATGTCTCTAGCAATATTCATTAAAATTTCTTATATTTAAGATATTTACATAACAAATAAAATGTATATCTTGAATTTTCTGGAAATAGCCTGTGAGGACCTCTTTATTCTGGATGAGTTCTTTTGAATTTTGAATAGTTTATACACCGTAAGAACTAGACAAATGCTTACTACACATAAATGTAAGTCTTTTTAAAATACACAATTTATGTCATATACATATTTGGGTGGGGTTGTCCGTTTTCGAGATATGCCTTCTAATTGGTTACAGTTTTAAAATACTTAAGTTTTTTCTCATACAGCAACTTGTGAACTCCTGAACACGCAAAGAAACGGTCTTTAATCCCATAGTAATCATATTTTAAAAGATATGACTTATCTTGTTGACCTTATAGTTATGAAGAATTAAGTAATAAGACCATTTCTACTTGTATTTATTTTGATTAGTATGAAGTAGATACAAGAATACACATATTAACAACATAATTGTTACAGAAATGCAGAGAAAATCAGTGTATGGAAAGCATCAGATCTTTTTGGAAGGGAACACAATATTTTCCCTATTTAATATGCTAATAGAGAAAGTAAAGGTCAACCTGTAAGCCACTGAGACATACTAAAATCTGCATAAACTTTTCAGAAAAACTTCGCATATAAATACATTATTTTATGTATTTTAAATCCAATCAGCTAAATATATGCCAAAAACAATATCTACACCAGCTTCTGTGCAGTAAAATTATTAATTTCAGTTATGGAGTTAAACCTTAGAATGCATAAATTCCTTTGTTCAGGAGTGTTTTACGACTGCACTGTCATGAAATTATACGAACGTTTGCAAAATGTAAGTGGTAGAAACGGTGCAGGCGTCCCAAGAAGCTCGCAGACCGCATCTCTACATGAACCAGACACCCTCCCCACTGTCTCTAGACCTGTTTCCCCTCTATACCAATTACAACTTGAGTAACTTAATTTTGTAATGTTGTAATGCAGCAAGCCGAGCAAAGACTCGAAACACGATCCATTCGCTCTGCTCTGATGAGATTAAAACTACGGGGAATGTTACTGGGGACGGGAGATTTTTAGCAAGGAGGGGAGAAAATGCACATCAAGAAAATGTGAGCAACTTCTGCTTTAAAAAGATACCGAGCTGAGTCTTTAAAAGAAATTTTAAATCTAGATAGGAAAATATACACTCGAGTATAAGATAAGAATAAGTGGCTTATCTTTGCAATGCAAGTTAAAACTCTTTTTCTTCTTCTGCTGATAACCAGACTGGTTCATCTTTTGTTCACAACGTCGTGAAAAGATTGTAGGTAGCTTTCTTTAGTCTTAAATAGTGCATAAGCAAAGATATTGCATTCCATCCAAAGATTCAATACTGAGATTTCCTTGGAAATACACTTTCATAGTCCTCTGAATTTATTTAGTTAGTATTTTGATTAAAAGGCGGTATATTAAACATGCTTATATGACTAATAAAATTGATATTTAAATTTTCTGGGAATGGCTTCTCAAGTCCTCTTCCTTCTGAGTAATTTTGTGTAACTGGTAAACCATGGAGATAGATAAAAATGTAGGTATCGTCAAAATACGCAATTTATATCATATACTTTATTTGTGGACTAGCCATTAAGAGATATTCCTGTTTTGAAATAAGAACTGAAGCTTTCCTGGCGACGTATTAATTCAGAATCTTCTCGGGCTTTTAACCAGGTAAAAACTTGGCTTGACACCAACGTTTCGAAGAGGGGCATCTTCCTCGTCTTCAGGGTGAACGCTTGCGGAGACTGGTATTTATAAGAGCTGGAATGAACCAATCAGGTGTTAGCTTCATTCCAGCTCTTATAAATACCAGTCTCCGCAAGCTCAATCCATCAGTTCACCCTGAAGACAAGGAAGATGCATTTCTTCGAAACGTTGGTGTCAAGCCAAGTTTTTACCTGTTAGAAGCCCGAGAAGATTTTGAATTCCTGCTTTGGTCTTTAATTTTATAGAATTTAAACTTTTCTTATACGGTAATTTCTCTGCTCCTAGCCACGCAACTAAAGACAAATGTTAATCATATAGCAAGTAACTTTAAAGGTTTTGACTGTCGCTTTAGCTCTTGTTTCCCTTCTACTAAAAAAGTACTAAGTAATAAGACACCCACGCACACACCAGCTGTCGCCCTCCGTGGTGTAATGGTTACCATGTTAACTTCATATACCCAAGGTCGCGGGTTCAAACCCGGCGGAGGACCATGGATTTTTTCGGGCGTAAACACACCAGCTGAACTGAGATTAGAGTTAAACTCACATACTCTCTCTCTCTCTCTCTCTCTGTCCTTGCTCTCGTGTGTACATTAAAAAATCTGATGTGTTCCATTCACATGAATTTCTCTACATCTGTGTAACATAGTATAGTTATAAAGCTTATTTTTCTATTTACTTCTAGCTAATCAAGATAAACATTAGCTAAAATTGTCTTACTATTTGCTTTCTTCTAAGTAGAAGGTGAATAAGGGAATTCACTAGGCTAAACCGACAGTGGTTGGTATGAGATTGAAATCCGTTTCTTTGCGTGACCAGTAGTTGACAAGTTTCCGTATGAAAAAATGAGTATTTTTAAAACTAAAACAAACAAAAATTAATATCTCAAAAACAGTCAACTCCACGAAAAAAGTAATGACCTAAAATATGTGTTTCTACGGGATCTGTATTTCATGTTTAGTAAGCATTTGTCTATCTCTTACGGTTTACCAGTTATGCAAAATTCAGTGAAATGTGTTCACAATAAAGATGTCTGCAAGGGCCATTCCCAGAAAATTGAAGATTTACAGTTTATTTTCCATATAAATATCATTAATGTAAGGTATTTTAATCAAAATGTTATAACTATTTTTTAAAAAATCAAATTACATTCCAAGCATCCTTGAAGATACTGAACTTAAAACTTTGATATTTAACGGACTTTTCCATTTTGAGTTATGCTACCCATAAATACACATACACAGACAGATAGACACACACGGGCATTTTTCTAAAAATGCTTTTTTTTTATTTTTGGATTGAGGGAGTCCCAAAACTTGTATATCCGGTGAAATCTCGGTATTGAATAATTGGGTCCAATACAATACCTTCTCTATAAACTATGTACACATTACGCGTAGAGAAAGTAGAAATGGATAGTCACATGAATACTCAATTTTCTTTTCTTGATTTTAATTCTTTACTCTTTCGTATATTTCAGATGACGGTTTTGCATGACTCTCTATAATAGCTGCATTGTCGATTCTTTCGTCCAACCCATTTCTTCGCTAGTAAAATGGAGTAAGCATAGGCCAGTTTGCTAATGTCGGGCCACATTTAGTCAGGTGCGGGCGTAATGCATAGCATACTCACCATATTTTGCAGTGCTATGGAAAGCACTTTTTTAGCCAAACATGTTGAATCAACGTATTTCGCAAGACTGGTGAACACCAACATGTTGTGCTCATCGTGCTAAATCAATAGTTTTTTTTATTTCTTGTTGTAACAGTGGAAACACAACTTTAACCTCATTCATATATAATTTAGAAGCTAATTAAGTTTAAGTAGTTTACGTTAACTGTAGTCATGATTCTTAATGAATGTGAGTAGAAGCATTGATTAGTAATCACATCATACTGTCTCAGAAATAGGAAGAATTCATCATAAGCTATTCTTTTCAAGTTCTTACTTGTTTCTAAAAAACTTTAACTCACGTCGCAAAATGTTATATCAGTTAAGGTGATGTATTTGTGAAATGTGACCAAAATTTGTGAAACATTAAAAAATAATCCGTTCGTAATAAAAGTATATGAACTTAAAATATTAAGGGTACAGAGTTAGATGAAGGGGCCAAAAATGACAATTTTCGTTTTTGGCATGGTTAAATTTTATGAAGATTTCAGTTTCAAAAAATATATACTTTTAATATGATACGCCCATTTTTTTAACGTTTAAATATCCTTTTACACATGACGCTCAATCTTTTAAATGCTCCCGGGCAGATCGCCACTGCATCTTCAATATTTCTGCTTTATAAGATGATAGAAACTTGAGGGAAATTTTCATGCTGTACGAGCTGCCCAACAGTCCACAAAGCTAGCAGACAGAGTCCAGGAATAAAACTTCATATGATTATGACCCTCGAACTATTGAACCAAGTCAGATTAGCATTGCAAATTTTTAAGTTAAAATGTCTCCAATTACACTTTCTGATACACTTGTATTTTTTACTCAGGAAGCATTGATGCCAGAATGTTGAAATTTTCTAAGAAAATTGATATATTTTAATATTCCCTTTTCCACAAATATGGTATTTTTAAAATAATTATCTTGAGCCATATACTTCTGATTCTGGCAGTTAAAGTAGATAAGTATAATAATATGTGTAACATTTTTTAATATTCTTTTTTGAAAGGTTTCTCAGTATGAGGTACTCGTACATGAACTCACTCATACTTTTTCATGTAAATTTTCTTCTTTTTTCCAAAAATTATAATTTTTTAAAAATAAGGTTTTGAAGATAAAAACATAAATTTTTCCCCAAGAGAACTGAAGACTGCTATTGTATATACCACAACATTTTCATGAAAATTCATTATGTACTTCCTGATATGAGAGTTTTGATAAATGCTTAAAGCCTTAAAACCACACTATCTTGTAGCTTAAAAACTATATTATTTTTCCTATTTGGCCCAATTAACTAATGATTTACTATAAATGGACATGCACTGCTTATTAATAGGCACTCGTAGCTCTGAGTCTTATTTTCTGGAAAATATTTTTCTAACATTTTTTGACACTCAGATGGTTATTACACGATGCAAATTTTTCCTAATTTGCATACTGCCACTCAAAAATACGTTTAAGAAAATGGTTATATACTTTATCGAAACAACCTTCCAATTTTGAAAAATAAAGTACCAATTTTAAAATCAGGAGCTTTGGAGAATACGAAAAGTAACAATGTTTCTACAATGATGATTATGATAATTGATATTGTAGGGTGCCAACTGCTTGGTTATGATGGCCCTGATAAAACAAATATTGACATAAGCTAAAATAAAAATAAATTTAAAATTAAGTAAAATAATAGTTGAAATACACATATAAATATTTATAGTAGCATATGCAAGAATCACCTATTACAAAAAACTAAAGATTTATGAATCAAAAAAGTAGTGCACCAATGCAGCGAAAAAGGGATAAAAAGGCTAAAGCGAAAGCCTTGTTCCAGATTTATATTTAATAAAAAAGAATATTAAAAAATTAGCTTCTACTCTATTATCATCCGAGAGGATAAATAAAACAAATTAAATCCGGGTTGTAAAAGGCACTAGAGATAAAAAGCTAAACACCTCGTCAACCGCTCGGTTATCATCGCCCAGGACCGCTGTAAGACCGGTCGGCAAATGCAGAGTTATTCTATAATGGTATATCATGATGGCCCTCAAACTGAACTGCTCCCCCGTTCCATTGGGCATTAACTTTTAGCAAACAAAAGACAAACATGTAATAAGGGGCGAAAGGCAAGGTAGTAATATCTGTTGCAAGTCGAGAATCGCGCCTCAGTTAGGGAACAGTAAGTGGAAGACTTGAAAACAGCGAGGATTGGTTTCCAACTGCAAACTCCCTAACCACAAACTTTAAAGTCAGGCCTTTGGAAAAAGAGCGGGGCAGGGTCTTTATATACTGAAAAATACAATTCAGTTAATAACGGGTGTCTCAAATGTGTCTCCACAGTGTGGTGAATGCGCTAGTACGGTCACTCATGATGTTTCGGTTGGCAACTGATCCCCTAATTATTATTATTATTATTATTATTTTTTTTTTTTTTTTTTTTTTTGTAGTTTAACGTCCTTTAACCTGGCTGGTCATATCGGACGATGAATCAAATTAGTGAAATGATGCTCAAATGATCTCGGGGTCCATGGAGCTTAAAGTTACTCGACATTCGTCTTCTCAGGATAAGGGAAACCCTCGAAAAAACCGTATCCTGGTAACTCACTCTAAGCGAGATTCGAACTCGCCACCTGTTGAATATGAGGCAGATGCGTAGCGCTACCCAGTCAAGCTACGCTAATTATTGTTGGAAATGAAGATGAGCAGCAATAAAATAGAGAATAATTATTTACCACTATCGCAGAAGATGCTATAAATGCTTTCCTCATCACTATAGGCAGTGTTCGATTCCTTTCCTCTTATTTCGGACACTGTGTATGGTTTTCCGCGTAATCGTGTATATATAATTTGTAATTTCTTCTTTTGTTCATTTTGTTTTCGGGTACTCTACATTAATAGGGACGGAATTTCATTTCCTTAGTAACAGCTCTGTACGCTATCTACTCAGACACAGTTTTTTTTTCTTGTGCTGATTTCCACATTCATTTAGTGCAGCTTTTTAACATTACATCTGAAATTTCGCCCAGTTTAGCCTCTGCTAAAAGCTTAGACCTTCGTCTTTGCGTGGTATCATATTCAGACCTGGTATCAAGGAACTTAATGATTAAATCTGTTATGTATCGCGGACATGCCGAATTGCAAGCGTTTAGATATTTACGTTTTACATTTTCTGAATCTTATCACCATCAAAGAATACGCCGACTGTAAACGTTCTCTCTTCAATGATTAACATTTTGAGTTCGTTTCACAAGCACACTCACACAGTATTGACTTCAAGCACACAGTTGCCACAGTATTACTCGAGTAGGATAAGGGAGGACAAACATCTCAAAGTAATGTTCCCCTCCATAGTTCCATTACCAACATAACCACAGTTACAGCTGTCCGAGTTCACTGCGGAGAAATTTTAGACACACCAGAAAATATACGTAATTTACAAATCTATTTGAAAACTGCAATATTATGTGACTATTTTTAACAATGCAAAATTGGCCAATTCTTATTAGAGCAATGAATTTAGACCATAAAGTTATATATAAACATGCAAGCTAGCAAATATTACTATCATTTTGTGTATAATAATAACTTCATGTTGCTTCTAAAGGACCATAGGTCATCCTTAAGACGTTTCCTTGATTGATACATTTCTGGTTCATAAGTTTGCGCCATGGTGACAAGGGTTCGGCTAATGGACCTATATGACGAAATCACGATTTGCATACGCGAAATGCATTACGTTTGCTTAAAAACCTTCTTCTTTCAAGATATGGGGTTACTTTATGTGTAAATCAACATTAGACGAAACCATTGGCTGTACTTCACTTTCGAAGGAAGGATTTTTGCTTCCGAAAAAGTCCATCACTTAAACCTGCAATCTTGGGTTTTAGAGGCTAACATAGTAACCGCTACACCACTGAGGGCGACTTTATATAACAACTGGTAATAATTTCAGTAAGATATCTTATACACCATGATTTTTCAAAATTTAACAGATGCATCACCTTAATACAGAGTTTTAAAAGACCAGAAACTAAATGCACACAATGAAATGTAACTCCAGATGGCGTAGAGCACCACTGTACAATGAAATACTTGGACCAGCGCATGCGAAAATGTTGATCATACAGTCAGAGAGTTCACAGTGCAGAAATATCTGGCAAGTCTTAATTACCAGCAGACTGTTTGCTTTCTAGCGCTCCACCTCGACAGTAAAACCAACGCACGTTTGGCATTGACAAGAGTGGGATCGCCCAGACTCACTTTTGTTTCGCCTTCTGCGAGCTCAAAAGGACATAGCGTAAAATATTCTATAGGCAAGCTTGGGAATAGCTTCCTGAATTTTAATTAGATGTAAATCAATTTGCAGATTTCCTCAGAGGATAAATTCATAGTACCTGGAATTAAACTGCACATAGCTTGCTCTGTGATGTGTTGCTGTTTCTAATTTTATTAAGCGTATGTGTGTGAGGAAGGTGTAGGTTTTAGTTTTCATAAGCACCAGAAATTGAATTAAGCATAATGCTTAATAATCATACAAATATGTTGTACAAAGCTAGTAGAAGATACTTTTTATCACCTTCTCTTAATTACATTTCCAGAGGTTGTAATTCATAAAAAATCTGATGTGTTCCATTCACATGACTTTCTCTAGCTATTACACAAACTTTCCTTACAAAAATTCTTCTTTCATCTACGATATGCTAATCAAGGTAAACATTAGAAGAAATTGTGATAATTTAATTGTTTTCTCACAAAAACCGTGTGTTGGATAGGTAGAGTGAGCCTGGAAAATGCAATGCCATATCCGGGACTTGAACCACGGATTTCCCAGTCTCTAGCCGATTGCTCTACCACTGGCAACATGCTGGCATGGCATTAAATTTCTCAGTTGACTCTCATGTTTCCCATTAGAAAAACTTATCTTAGTACTTGCTTCCTTGTAAATAGACGGGACATAAGAAAATACACTAGACTAAAGCAATGGGCAAATCTTTTAAAATCTGATTCTATGTGAATCATTTGAAGTTCGGTTCGCCTTACATGGCCTGCAGTAAAACAAGGGAGATAAAACGAAACGTCACTTCCGGCTTAAAAAAAAGTTTTAAGCAGTTTAAATTAGAAACCAATAACTGGGAATATCTCAGAAACGGTCAATACTACACAAAAGACATATAAGACATAGCGTATTTACTTTACCGAGTTCTATATTTTTTGTGTAATAAGTCTTTTTCTCTCTATTACGGTTTAACCACTAAGCAAAATTCTGCAAATCTTTTCCATAATAAATAGGTATTCAGAGGCTATTCCCTGCAGATACAAAATATATATTTTATTTGTGATGTAAATATCTTTAATAGGTATACGGTATATTAATCAAAAGCGTTAGAGACATTTTTGAGAAATGTTCAAAACGTAAAGAGTAGTTTATGGCGGGTGAATTTTATTGAAAATCTTCGTGTCGCATCCAAGTTTAGTATTTATTGGTCTTTTTGCTTTTGAGTTATGCTGTCCACAGACACACAGACCTCTTTCCAATTTTTTCGGGCTCAGAGGACCTCAAAACGTGTACTTCTGGTGAATTCTCGACATTAAATTTTTGGATGGAAAGTCAAAACTCGATATATGAAACGGATTCTGGGAATCGGGAAGACAGCGCTATCAAGATTGACTTAGGTCTTGACGAGAGGAACCTTCTTCATAGAAGATGTCAGATTGCAGATACTCCTGCCAAACAGCGAAGCCGACGAGAGAACAAGACAAATACTCATTAGAAAAAACGCCATCTGGAATGATTTCTACTCTACAGACGCCATGATGACGGAAGAATGGAAGCAGGCGAACTACGACCTTCGGCACGAAGTTACACAACACACGGCACATGGATTCCATCGTAAACTCTGCCACAACAAGAAATTCCACCAGCCAAACGAAGACTGCGCGTGCCAACTGTGCAACAAACCGTGTGAAAGGTACCACACACAAAACTGCAAGAAAAGACAAATGAGAATAACAATGCTAGCCCTAGAACAATACTAATCAATCTCATTCTTTGCACATTGTGCGCATTCCCATTAATAAATATAATACCTTCTCTATCCACTATGCACATTGTACATACAAGCTGTATAACATAAAAATAGTGCTTATTTTAATAATTAGTCGACATAAAAACATGTTTTCTTAGCATTACATTCTGTATCAATATTTATAAGGTATACAGTAGATAGAGAAAGTGTTGGACAGGCAAAGTTAGACTGAAAAATTCATTGCAAAAGCCGCGATATGAACCACGGATTTCCCAGTCTCTACCCGGTTGCTTTAACCACTCAGCTACCATGGAAATATGCCGACACAGCATTTAATTCCTCAACTGACTCGCGCTTCCTGACAGTTGATGGAAATTCCTCAACTCATGCAATAACATTCCATCATAAAATAAAGAATTTAAGATACAATGCCTCGCGAATCACTGAAAAATCACCGCTAACAGGTGAAAAGTCTATCTAGCTAAGATTGCCAAACAACAGTAACTTGAAGCACGGGAATATGTCATATGAAGTGCAAGAGACTCCAAAGTATTCAATTGTATGAATATACCCATATATTTATCTAAGGCCTATCTACTACCGACTACACCACCATGTTGGCAAAATTCCCACTTATAAAAGAAATCTGAACCAAATCTTCATTCTTGTTCACTGTTCAATTCTAAGTATCTTTTGTTTGCTAAATTCTCAGTGTTCGCCTACATGGTTTTTCAACATCTAAGCGATGCTTAGATTTTTGCATACACTAGTTCACCAAACGGGTGTTTCTTTTTACTGAGATTCCTGGCAACTAATTATCTTCACTAATATGACTTCAAGATAATAGCTTCGCCTATCTTGCCGCTACTAATAATTTCTTACCTAGCAGCGCAATTCTTCTAACTTATGCTGTTTTAACATTAAGTTTCACTAATGGCTTGCCCACAACGGAATCATTATTTGTGGAACATTATATCTTTCGATGATTTTAATACTAATTGGCCCAGCTGCTCATATTTGACGTTTACAAATATCCCTTCGTCCGTTAAGAGTTGAGAGCTAAAACGGGGCTATTTCAAGTTGCAGCCGGCCAGTGGAAAACTAGCGAGCGCGACTTTCGTTTTATACTTCTCAATTAGCGTGGGCCGATCACCGTCTCCGCTGATAAGCAAGAGGGGTTAAAATGAATGCCGCTCAGTCAATTCCCCACTTACTGCTTTAACTTGAAATAGCGCCGATGACTACAGCAACTCTTAACGCAAGAAGAACATCTGTACAAGTCAAAAGGCCACCTGGTATATGAAATTATTTATCGCTATTATTTTCCCTATTATTTTTAAAACATAATCATTAATTTGCTACGACCATATACCGGTGTGATGTAAGAGTGTTAGAGTGGAACTCAGTACGTACATTCGCGGTCCTTGGCCCAGAAATATAAAAAACGCACTGTAAATCTGTTATGTTTGTTGATTTGTTCTATTTTCAGCTTCTGTAGTTATTGCTTTTACTAACCTGCCTAGAGCTTTTTCCTTGCAAACCAATAAAAAGTTAACAATCTTAAAAAGGGACCTAATAATTGGAAAAGGACATAAAAGGTTGATGTAAATTAATTGATAATTCCGGTTTCAATTATATACTGAATGAATATGTTTCAAAAATACAACATTCTAGTGGCTGCACGATCATAAACGAAAAAATTACATAAAAGGAATACCTCATTTGATTCAGGAACCAATAATGCTCATTCTAGACAAAGAAATTAAAATAGGAAAATTAGAGTAATGTTTACAGAAAAGAACACCTTCATCAGTAGAAATTCTGATACAAATTGTTTAAAAATTTACAGAGCTTAATTTTATGCACGCTTACTTCCACAAACTGGAAAACTGCAGTGAAACATAACATAACCTTTCCACTTTCTAGTAGAGTTTGTCTCTACGCTGGTCAAAAACAACGGGATTCAAAAACGGTTCAATAATTTCTCTTCACATCTCTGTTGATATTAATGACTCGAATACAACAGAAACGCTCCTCTTAATTGGTAATAACCAAACAGATTTACCAACAAAGGTATTAACACGAATTCTAATTACATCAGAAGGTATAATTCATTCATGAACAATTCCTAGCTTGGAGTAATTGTACCCAGTGATTATTAATTAAATGAATTAGTATTGAAACTGATTCCACTAGTCAGGATAAAGAGAGACAAAAGAAAGTAAAGTTGCAATAAAACCGTAAAATGAAACAAAACCCTACAAAGGATCATTTAAACAAAAACACCGAAAGAGGCCAAAAAGGAGAAGTAAAATTCACCACTTTCTGGCTTATAGTAACGAACATGCATTATATTGGACATCGTCTTTAGAAACTAGAAAAAAGAAAGAAAAAAAAAACATTTTATGTAGTTCCACTCACATGACTTTCTCTACCGGTTTTGCAAACAAGCAATTCTTACAAAATATGCCATAATCTGCATTATGCTAATCGAGACAAACGTTAGTAGCATAATATTATTACTTGCTTCCTTGTAAGCAGAAGCGAGAGAAGTGAATACACCCGGCGAAAGCGATAGCCACATCTTTTAAAAGCCGGTCGTATGTGACCGTCTGAAGTTTGGTTCGCTTTATATTTCCAGAAAAACAAAAGAGAGATGAAACGAAAGCTGATCCCGTCTGAAGAGATATCTGGTTTAAAATTGAAATCAATAAGAAGGAATTGCTCAAAAACGGTGAACTCTACAACAAAAATGTATATGACATAAATTATGTATTTTAACGAGATCTACACTTTTTGTATGGTACATTTTTTTCCATCTCCTATGCTTTACCAGTAATGCAAAAGTCAGCAAAATTCATTCAAAATAAATAGTTATTCATAAGCTATTCGCAGAAAATTCAAGATATACATTTTATTTTTCATGTTAATGGCTTTAATATACGATATTTTAATCAAAATCTTTAGAGACATTTTTGAGAAAATCTAAATTTTCAAAAATTGTACCATGTAATGAGTATCCTTGGAAGATACCAAACTTAAATATCAAATTAGGTATTAAAGGTCTTTTAGCTTTTGATCTATGCTGTCCTTAGACACACACATGGACTTTTTCTAAAAAATGCTTTTTTGGATTCAGGAGATATCTAAACATATATTTTTAGGTTCGACACAACTCCTTTTCTATTCACTATGTACATAGTGTGTGTAGAGAAAGCAAAAAGGGTTTTCCTTCACTTCATAGTCCTAGGTATGAATATATAATTACGCTCAATAGTAGATCAAAACTCTTTTGTTATACGTTGCATTTCGCGAGCAGCACGATTGGTTCTGTTTTGAGCGTTATCCCTCCCTTGCGATTTCAGAAGCTGAAAAATGAGAGAAGATACATTAGGCAGTGCTCGATGAAGCAGATCCCTGGAGATATTTACCTGTAGCGCGGGGATGATAATGATGATGATATATTCTCTCCGGGACCATCACAATGACCAAGTCTATTACGAACACTGCTTCATTGCGGGTTGCACATTTAAACTGCGTTTCCTGACAACAGTAAACACTCCCTTGTTATGCAGTAGTACCAACAACCTCTGTCAGAATTGTTTCCTAAACTGTGTATGTAAGTGACAGGTCTTAACAAGGGTGGCAGTTGAGGGAGTTCCACCGTCTACCGTTGCATCAGCTAAACTACCCTTGCTTTAAATATAAGACATGTACACTAACGCGCAGAAAAAGTGGTCCATTCCTCTAAATCACAATAGTATGCTTCTCTCCAAAAGCTTTCCACCTTAGGTAACCAACTAATGGTTCACAATTGTTTAACACGAAGGCCATCGTAAAGAAAGCTATCAACATAAAACTTTATTTACAAAGTTGCAGTACCTTACTCTATTTGTCAATGCAATCTCCATTCATTCAAGATATTTACTATCACTTAGTACCATTTTAATACTGAATTTATACTTTTCTGCCGCTAAAGAACTTATTCATTTATATAAATACACAAAATGTTCGGCCAATAGAATTGTATAGGCAAATAACGCAAGTGTATAGTGATAATGCAATGAACGACTCTTCATTGAGTAAATGGCGCATAATTTATGAGTAATCAAGAAAGAACCAGTAAGTACGATAAAGACCAGAGTGCAAGTTCTTCAATCGTTATGATGGAATTGAAAGAAAATGTTAATGAAAGAATTCAGAAAAACCGGTACTTCACTTTGGTCAACATACACGACTTTTTTGGCTGGAAAGGATTTCGCAACCGGTGAAAACCTCAACAGCTTGCCTCAGATCTTTAGCGTTGGTAGAGTATAACATAGGCATTGAAACACCGGCACCACATGGTAGAAATACCGATTACTAAGAGTGATTTTCGTTGTAAATCAAGTTTTGTGTTCATATCTTTCTTTATCATATAGTGATGCCAATATGTCCGTTACCTTCTGGACAGCCCTCGTGCAATGGTAACACCTCTCTCTCTCTCTCTCTCTCTCTCTCTCTCTCTCTCTCTCTCTCTCTCTCATAATTATATACACACGGTAATGATTTTTTATTATTGGGACCTGTTGAACAATGCAATGCCAAAACCGGGATTTGAACACAGTTCTCTCACTCTCCATGCGGTTGCTCTAACCATTGAGCCACTGTGACAACGTTATGTTAATAATACTTACGACCGTTAGTCGCCATTAAGGTAGTTCTCTGAAAGGAGCATACTGGTTGCTTGAACCGGGTAAACAACATATAATAAAATGAAGGATTGAATGGGATACCGGCAAGTTGTCACAGTAGCTCAATGCTTAGAGCACTACGCGGAGAATGGGAAAACTGTGTTCAAATCTCGGCTGTGGCGTTGAAGAATTCAACTGGTTCCAATAACATAGTTGCTTATTTTGACTTGAGATTGTATCGCTGTTATCCAAGGCGAATAACTAAGGTACAAAAAACCCACAGTGAATCGTACAAAAAGGACAAATTTTTAAAGTCCTAGGGATTAAAGTGGGAAAAAAAAAAAGACTAGCAGAGTTTCATAATTTACTAATTTAAAGTCTTTTAACAAGCAGCTATTTAAGTTATAATTGATTTTACTATACAGGCCTTGAATTCACAAATTAAAACTACATTTTGCGTTCAAAAAACGCCGGACTGTCCCAACTAACAGAATTTAGACAAACCAAAACATATTCCCAAGCCAAAAGAAAGCCCACTTTTGCCTTCTTTTGGCGACTATGCAGCGAAACTCCGCTGTGCTCTTTAAAACGATTTGTCCCTCGGTGAATTTCGAGCTAGACAGAAAACGGTCTCCTGCGGAGGGCCGCTGAAGAGCGGAAGGAATGTGTAGTCCCAAGTTTTCCCACTAATTCGCAGCTAAATCTGTTTTGATATTGTTTAGCACCCGCTTTTAATACATATGGCACCGCAGACGATGGCGGTTAGTATGTAAGAATTGAAGATAGAGTACCGGTGGAATGCGATGGCGGAGAACCCGGAGAAAACCCACCCCTACACCACTTTGTCCACCATAAATCTCTTATGCGGTCACATGGGATCGAACTCGGGTCGCCTGTAAAGAAAGTTAATTAATTGCTGTTGTCGAAAGGAATAAAAAAACCGACATTAAAAATATTGGTGTGTTCAATTCATATAACTTTCTCTATCTGTTCTGTAAACAAAGTATTCTTACAAAAGATAATTTTTGTCTACAGCATGTTAATCAAGACACACAATAACATAAAATGCCTTATTACTTAGAAGTGGAAGAGAAATTAGGGGATACACTGGGCTAAACAAACGGTCAAATCTTAAAAAAGGCTGTTCCTATCATGGAACTCGGTTCTCTTTCCATGGCGAAGAGTAAAAGAAAATAGATGTGAAACGAATGAGGACTTTCCGTTTCAAAATGTATGATTAATTTGAAATTTAAACCAATTACACTGTGTGCTTAAACGAGATCTACTTTTTTAATAGAAAGTTTTTGTATATTTCTTATGATTTTCTTGTTATACAAAAGTCATTCAGAACAAAAATAATTTCAGGGATTATCCCCAAGAAAATTAGGATCTGCGCTTTATTTACCACTTAATATCTTAAATGTACGGCAGTTTAATCAAAATCGTTGGAGACATTTTTAGAAAATTCAAAATTTCGTAAAATGTTCCATATAAAGGGTAATTTAGGGTGGCGGATTTTCTGAAAATCTTTGTTTTGCATCCCTGGAGAATGCTATACTTAAACATCGAGTTTAATAGTTCACTGACTTTTCATTATTACTTTCTCTAGCACGTATGTACAATGTACATGCTACCTAAAAATTGGATACCGAGATTTTACTGGAAATATACGATTTAGGGCCTTCTGTATCCATCAAAAGCATTTTTGGAAAACGGTATTTGCATGTGCGCGTGAGTGTGTCCGTCTGTCTGTGAAAACGGTAACTCAAAAACAAAAAGTTGGTAAATACTAAACTCGGTATTTAGGTTTAGTATTTTTGAAGGATACGACTGAAATCTTAAATATAGAAAAAAGTGTATTTGCTCAAAAAATGCTCTAAACGATTTTGTTGAAAATATCTATATTAAAGATATTTACAAATCAAATAAAGTGTATGGCTTAAATTTTCTGGTAATAGCCTCTGAGGACCTGTGAATTTTAAATGACTTTCTCCTAACTGATAAAGCGTAAGAGTTAGACAAAACTTACTGCACAAAATGTGTAGATTTTTTTTAAATACTCAATATATGACATACATTTTTTTCATCGAGTTGACCATTTCTGAGATATTCCTCGGTATTGGTTTCAGTTTTGAAATATTTGAACTTCTCTCATAGGGAATTTGTGAGCTCCTGGCTATGAAAACAAAAAAACTTCAAATACGTAGCTACAGTTTTTAAAACATCTGACTATCTCTTTAGATTAGTATATACCCTTATTTCCCATCTAATTAAAAGGCAATAATTAATATGACAGTTTCATCTATTTTCTGTTTATTTGATTAGTACGAGGGAGGCAGAAGGATCCGTATTTGTGAGAAAAATTCGTTGTAGAGTAGCTAGAGAAAGTAAAGTAAATAGAACACATCAGGTTTTGTCATTATGCTGCCCATAGACACAAACAGACAAGCAGAATCACACATTGACATGTATTTCTCGTGAAATACCGATATCTGTCAAATGTATGGTTGGAATATAGTAGGTTCTCTACATATTATATATGTGAGATAGAGATAATAAAAACAGCAGTTACGTAAAATAAAAGCTTTATTGTAATCTTGCGTTCGACAGTTCGGCCATATTTTAGGAAAGATAAAAGTACCCTATCAACCCATTGACTAGAATCATGCTCGAATAAAGAAGTAATTAGTGGGTATAGATTTTAACAGTGCCAACATAAACAGTTCCACTGCATTATGAACCATATTTTTTTTTCTCGTGAGTATACTTAAATGCAACAAATTTGATTTTAAAATGTATTACGTTTAGATTGTCGGTGTATAGAAAGATCGTTGCTATAATTAAGCGCTGTTTAAATAAAAGCATTGGCAAGCCTGAACAATGAGTTTATGAAATATTTATCAGCTTCATTAGCATACACATTTCAAAACTTCACTAGCGTGTGACCGCACACTCAACACATTCCTGATGAATATTACAAAAAAGAAGGGACATAACAGACAAGCCTCTCTGTTTTAATAATAGTAGAATGAACTTGGTGCTTCGCCTAAAACAGAAATAATAGTTATTTTTATTTTCTCTGCAAGTGTACATGGTGTATAGAGAAGGTATTGATTGTAATGCACCCAAAAATACCGAGATTTCACCGGAAATACACATTTTGAGACTCCCTGAATCGAAAAAAAAATTAGAAAAAGGCCTGTATGTGTGTCAATCAGTGTGTGTTTGTGTCTGTCTGTGGGCAACATAGCTCAAAATCGAAAGGTGGGTTAAATACCAAACTTTGTATTTAAGTTGAGTATCTTTCAAGGATGCGACACGAAAATCAAGAAAATCCCTCCACCCCGAACTACCCTTTACATGGAATATTTTTAGAAAATTTAAAGTTTTTCAAAACGGGCTCTAAAGATTTGATTAAAATACTTTATGTAAAATATATTTTTATAACAAACGAAATGTGTATCTTGAATTTTGTGGGAATAGCCTCTAAAGACATAAAACGGGCAAACCGTAAGAGATACACAAAACCTTATTACACAAAAATGTAGACCTTATTAAAACAAACAATTTATATCACATACAGTTTTTCAGTATACTTAACCGTTTTCGAGATATTTCGGATTATTGGCTTCAATTTTAAGCCACTTAAATTTTTCTCGAACGGGAAGACATCTTTCTTCTTGTTTCTCGTTTGTTTACTCCTGACAGATTGGAATTTCAATTGTTTCACATAGTGACTGGATTTTCAAGGTACGAAACTATCGCTTTAATCTGTATTTTCTTATTTCCCTTCTACTTAGAAGAATGCTAGTAATAAAGCTAGTTCTGCTTATGTTTATCTTGCATAGCATGCTGTAGATAACAGATACTTTTTTTTGAATAAATGTTTAACTACCAAACAGCTAGAGCACATCATGTGAATAGAACACTTTCGATTTTTGCCTATCTACTTACAAAAAACTAAGTAATATGGACAATTTCTGCTAATGTTCACCTCGATTATCATGAAGTAGATAGAAGAATAAGCTTTTTAATAATAAATTGTTACAGAGATGTAGAGAAAGATATGTGAATGGAATATATCAGATTTTTTATATAAGAGCGTGAAGTTATGGTTTTTAATTCGAGCGGGAATATTGTGATAGGATACGCACGGGAGAGTCAAAAAGAAACTTTATGCTCGCGTATCATATAATGTTGTTTCTAGAGAACTTTCTGATATTAAAAGAAAAGCAACGAAAGATGAAAATTATTTGAGGTTAAGTTAGAACCAGTCACCAAAGGTTATATATAGTTCGTTATTTATTTCGCATTGTTGGGCGCAATGATGGTACACCTATAACAGGCCGTTACAAACCAATATTATTGTTATTCTGTGATGTATTTTGAGAAAATGGCAGATTTTGAGAATTATGATATCCTCAGAGCTGCGAAAGAAGCAGAACACGAAAAGTATATGGGGCACAATATGAGAAATGTATGACGTGGTGTGTGTTCATCAATGGGTATACTCACTAAAGTCGTGAATTATTTTGGCGAGCGTAAAATTGCAACAGCATTACTTTATCCTAATCTAAAGACTTCATGTCTACATTTCCTCTATCCTATGAAACAACAAAAATAAGTATTTATTTCATTATAAATTATTTTAACTCCTTTGGCAGCTCACCATTCTTTAAATAATGAAAATTCCTAGTAATATAAGTCCTTCGACTTTCAAGGTAAAGCTAACTACAGCTTTTTTAACATAATCTAAAATTTCTTCGGAAATATACATTTTCATTCACTTATTGATTTTTTTCGTGCATTTTAAAGAACCAGAATTTTAACCCGGCGGGGTTACGCAGCAACGAAGAAACAAGGTACTACCTACGTCACGACTAAAATTCAATTCCTTGTAATGACGACTCTAATAACATTAATATTAATAAATATAAGAATATTTCAGTTAATATTAGGATAGGATAAAATGTTGTATAATCACACGTGACTTATTAAAGTATTAATTGCTCATGAGACATTAGAACAATCGAATTTACGCGCTCGTGTACTGAACATCCCACTCACAAATAATAGTTCTATTTAAGCCACTATAATATAAATAACTATTACGCTTGCTACATCTCTTTGCTTGCGGATTCCATAAAAATCAATGTATATTTCTGAAATGAGCTCGAAAACTACTCAATTACTCGGACGTAGAAAAAAATCCTATGTGCTCCATTAACATAACTTTCTGTACATCTCCGTAACAAATCATTGTTTAAAAGTGAATTCTTCTATTTACTGCATGCTAATCGAGGAAAAATTAGCAAAAATTATCTTATTACTTGCTTCCTTGTATGTAGAAGGGAAATAAGGGAATACGCTAGGTTAGAGCAAAAGCAAAATCTTTTAAAACTGATGTTATGTGATGTCAGTTCCTTTGATTGTATGGCTAGGAGTTGGCAGGTTCCGTATGAGTATTTTAAAAGTGAAACCAATAACAAAGAATATCTCAAAAACGGTCAACATAAATTGTTGTTTTAATGAGCTCTACATGTTTTGTGTAATAAGTTTTTCTTTTCTATCTCCTACTGTTTACCAGTTAAGCAAAATTCCACAAATGTTACCCAGAATAAAGATGTCTTCAGAGGCTATTCTCAGAAAATTCAAGATATACATTTTATTGGTCATGCAACTATCTTTAATGTATGATATTTTAATCAAAATCAGTACTGACATTTTTGAGAAAATCAAAGTTTTCGAAACGTTTTCTAGATGATGGGTTGTTGGGTTTTGGAGGGGGATTTCTTGACATTCTGCGTGTTGCTTGCTTGGAAAATACTAAACATAAATACCATTTTTTACCTATGCTGCCTACAAACACACACACAAGGATATTCTAAAACTCCTTTTTATATTCAGGGGGTTTCAAAACATATTTTGGGTGCGTTACAATATCTTCTCTATACACTATGTACGTAGTACGTGTAGAGAAAGTAAAACTATGTTTCAGTTGGAATTCTTCTGTAAGGACTGCATATGGAGGTTGACCCACATAAAGTATTGCTGCTTAAATGAATAGAAAGACCAAGTTTTATTGGAGCCAGGACACTTCCAAATCATCTATTACTTTCAAGGATTTATTGGTTCGTTCCGGCTGCTGTAGCAATCTCCTCGGTAGACGTCCTTGGTCTCTTTTCTACTTCTCGGTCGGTAATTCAAACTTTTCCAAGGCTTTCTATTGTTATCCAATCTACAGACATGTTCATACCATTGTCTTTTATATTCTTCTTTTTTTTTGTGCGACTAAATATTTGTAATCCGTTGTGAATATCTTCACTTCGCTTTCTGTTTATCCGTTAATGTATAGTACTTTTCAAAAATCACTTCAAACTTTAAAACCTATATGAATATTATAATATTTAAGATTTGATAGAAACAAAAACATTCTCATAATAGTGTAAGAATGGAATTAGTTTTCCTTTGTTTGTTTTTTCAGTTCGCCATTATCAAAGCTACAGTTCTGTTGAATAACAGTTATTTGTAATATAAATATCTTGAATATATTTCTCACAAGCATACAATAGTCTAATAAGCCACGTGTAATATACAACGTTTTATTCTATCCTAATATTAATGAAATATTCTCATATGTATTAATATTAATATTATTAGAGTCTTCATTACAAAGAATTGAATTTTAGTCGTGACGTAAGTAGTGCTTTGCTGGTTCATTGCTGCGTAACCCCACCGGAATAAACAGTTTTAATTCTGGTTGTTTAAACTGTACCAAATAAAGCTATTAGTAAATGGATTTTTCTGAAGAAGTTTTAGATTATGCTATAAAAAGCTCTACTTAGTTTTTGTTATCCGGTAAGTTGAATGAGACAAGAAACTTTTATTATTGAAAGAATGGGACGCTGCCAAATAGATACAATGAAATGAAGTGTTTATTTTATTTCACGATGAAATAAAGACTATTCTCTTTGTTTCCTAGGATACAAGAAATGTATGCATGAAGTCTATAGGATAGGATAAAATAGTTTTTCCCAAGGTCTTAGAACATTTAGAACTTTTAACAATTTAAGAGCAGGCGTATATTCTATTCGAAATTATGGAGATTTAATCAGGAATATTGGTTCTGTTGATGATAAGAAATCTGGAAGATGAAAGATAAACAATGATGTTACTTTTGCTGAAGTGTGCACAAGATAATAAAATGTATTAAAAATACTAATAATAATAGCAATAATAATAATAATAATCATCATCATAAAACAGTAAACAGGAAAAATACAAAAACAAATATATTCAGAAACATCTTAAATTTACTACATACAATACACGATTAACCGTATTCCAATTCATTAGTGTGCCCTATTATAGTAAGCAAATATACCATAGAGAAATACATAAACACAATATTAACAATAACTGAATGGGGTGCCATAAATACATGTATAAAGCACTATTAACACCTTTTAGTTCTTTATACAGCCCACCCCGCCCCCTTTTTCTATTTATCTATTAGCCTTTTCACACCTTAGCTGTCTTGCCTTAAGCATAAAGCTTAAATGTTCCTTCTTCCACGTCTGCCAGTAGCGTCTAACATGCCCCTGACTCTCTATTCGGGGTGGTAAAGGATCGCGGTAAATATTTTCCCTCCATTCCTCCGTACCCCTGCGTCTTACCAAGATATGCACCTATGACTCTTCCCCTTCACAAATTGAGCTATTCTCATTTTCATCAGAAATTTATATCCTCTGCCGTGTTCCTAGTCTAATTTACAATATCCCCCGTCTAATGAGTGTGATATCTGTGTGGACGTATGTAGCAACCATTGAAACAGATTGTGAAATGTAGGCCTGTGTTGCACGCCGTCTCTACGAAGGAGTATAGCCACCACTTGTATTCAAGAGAGTAATCCAGTTGGTACAGCACATGCCTGCTGTCCTGGGTTTGTTTCCAGGCTGAGAGTTTGGGATTACTCTCTAGCCAAAATGATTACTTGTTCTCCCTAGTATGGAAGTATGAATGCGAGTGAGCTAATGTATAAAATCCAAACTTAAAATTCAGTAACAACTGTAGAGGAATTAATAATATTCCCGAAGGGATATAGGAAATGGTACAATATCTATAATTTCGGAAAAATTATATTGTAACTGGACGTATATTCAAGAAAAAAATAATTTCAACCATGGTACTTTTTGTTTGAGGTTTAATGGTTTAATGAATATGTAATATAACTATTACATCTTTAAAAGTGTTCGTTTAAACACAAGAGAATTTTGCCGGATAAAAATGGTTTGGTACTCCCTTATTTCGCTTCTACTTAATAGGAAGGAAATAATAAGACTATTCTGCTAATTTTTCTCGATTAGTATGAAGTAAGTAGAAGCTTAAGCTTTCTAACATTAACTTATAGCAGAGATGTAGAGGAAGTCATGTGAATGGAACACATGAGATTTTTTATTTTTGATTGTGTTTAACGCCCGCTTTTACCTTTGCCTCAGGCGAATGAAGATGGAGCACCGGTGGAACGCGATGGTGGGGGAAACTGGAGAAGGCAAGGAGCGGCCTTCTCTATGGATGTCTCACAACCAGTAGCAACTAAATGCAAGTCACTAGCCCCACCATGCAAGCACATAGAAACCAAACAAGTTTATAAGAGCGTATAAAACTAAGCAATTTTATTACCTCTTAACAAAGAAACTATTAAACCTCTATAGAACATGTAGATATATTCACAGAAAAAATAGGGGGCGGTGAAGGGAGCTTCCGCATTGCAGTGTCGCAGTGAGGCAAGTGCTAGCAACACTACGAAACTAAAATTAGCGCTAACTTATGTTAATCGGAATTGTACCACCGTACTCTAATATATTCCAACGGTAAAAGGATTGTATTTAGCTGGCTAGAAGTCTGAGAAAATTTATAGTTTATATCCAAAAGGGTTTCGAAGAAACGACATCAAACTTCGGAGAAGTTGGAAGCTATAAGTAGTATATATATTTGTTATATTAAGTTTTGTTTCGAAGCATATATTTATATTTTGAGCATATTAATAAAAGTAGTAATTTGACATTGAATACTCTTTTATTGTTTTTAAAAACATTCTCTTTTGTAATAAATACACCTATCTGTTTGAGACACCTCCAAAACACAGTTTTTGAACGTATCAACGGCATCTTCTGCCGACGAAAATCGTTGTTCACGCATTTTATTTTTGATGTTCAGGAACAAAAAGAAGTCCTTGGGTGCTAAATCAGGATTGTGCGGCGGATGAGTCATCAATTCAGTTTTGTGAGTATTGAAATAGTCGGTTGTTAGACGAGATGTGTGAGCACACACATTGTCTTGGTAAAGAACGATCCGACGGCACTTGTTTGTTTTCCTTACCTATCCGAAGATTTCCAACAAACAAAAGGTTCTATACCATTTAGGATTAGCCATTTTAAGTTTTTCTAACGAAACTGTTGCTACATGACCTGTTTTTTGGAAAAAACAAGCGAACAATTTTTTCAAAGTGCTTCGAGTGCGAACAGTTTTTGCTGGATTTGTTTCATCTTGAAACACCCATTCAGTTGACTGCTATTTACGTTTCGGCTCACTTGCATAGATCCGTGCTTCGGCACCTGCTTCAGTCTTGTGTAAGTCTTGAGCATTTGTGTGAACCAATTTATACGAGCATCCTTTTGAGATTGTGTCAAATTAAGTGACATACAATGAGAGGAAACCGTTTTCACGGCTAAATACTATACATATTCTGGTGGAACTAGAAACAGGGTTGTCTCTATCTCACAGTATGTGGAATGATAATCTTGTGCTATCAGATTTGCAGAGTATCAATGTTTTCTGGCACAACAACTGATTTTGAACAACCTTTACGAATTTCGTTACTGAGCGAACGGCGGCCACCATTAAACTCGTCATACCAGCTTTCACAGTGGCCAAGGATGAAGTTTCATCACAAAATATGGTGGTAAGTTGATCCATACACTCTTGATAATCCACGTCGGAAATCATAATAAATCATTGCACGAAAATGTTAACAAGCTAATTCCATCTTTTCACTGAGATACAGTTTTAACTCCACCGTAAACAACACAAATACCGCTCTATTGATAAAATATCTGAAGTAGGTAGACGTTAATTATGCCAAACTTTCCAGTGAAATCACCAGAGGAAACCTACAGCAATCAGTGTTGCCAAAATATCGAAATTATGTGGGCATTGTAGTCTGGAGGGTTGATAAATCCCTTTGAAATCTGAGAACATTTAAACACAAACCGTTTTAAAATGCGCTGTTAACTAACCAGTTCGGTTCGAAATTGAAATCTTGCATATCGTCAGCATGAGTTACATTGCATTATCTGTGTATTACAGTGCATGTGACAGTCTACAGCATAATATGGCAATATATCCCATGGATGTATTTGATGTGAGGTTCAAAAATAGGTTTATAAGCGCTCATATTTCATGGGCAGACACTTATACATTCACTAATCCTACACTTTTATCGCTGGGTTTAGTACTCTTGGCCTATAAAATGGCAATAAAGTTTATGACCTCCACGTTTCTCTACTTGAAAAACATCTTAATCGCCAGGCGCTGAGTATATATAGAATTGTGAATCATGTGTATTATTGGCAATAAATTCACACGGAACTGATGACTGTGGAATGCTGTTGCTTCGGTTTTGAATAATATACCAGGTATTCAGAGAACGAACCGGTGTACGTCATAAACTGTTGATGAAATTCCTGGTACACTGGATGGCTCCAAAATTCAGCATTTAATAGCAACAATAGTTTTGGAAAAAAAAAATCCGGTGTGTTCCATTCACATGCTTTTCTCTACATAATCTACAACAAACTATTCTTATTAAAGCTTATTCTTATATATACTTCATATTAATGGAGATAAAGATTTGCAGAAATAGTCTTGTTACTTAGTTACTTGTAAATATGAAAAAATAAGAGGATACACTAAGCTAAAGGGACAGGCAAATATTTTAAAAGCTATTCACTGCGTGATGACATTGAACTTAAGATTTTTGTATGACTAAGTGCAAAACAAAAGAAAATGAGTAAATATTTCTAGTTTATGAAATATTGAAGTATTGGAAAATTTACACCAACTACAAGGAACCACATGGAAATTGTTAACTCCACAAAAATAAAGTATGCTTTAACTAGGTCTACATTTTACATTCTCTACCATGTATGTATAATGTACTAGTAGGCAGAGAAGGTATTGTACTCAACCCACAAATTTGATAACGAGATTTCATCGGAAATATATTTTTTGAAATCCCCAAATAAAAAAAAGTATATATTTTAAAAAAAATACGTCTGCGTTGTCAACAGCTTACCCACAAAATGAAAACTTTCCATGCAGCACGAAGCTTTTCATGAAATTGCCCCAACCCAAACGATCTTATACATTGGAAAACATTTGGAAACTAGTTATATTATGAACAATGACTATTTTAATGAAAATATCGTAAATTAAAGATATTGTCATTTCAAATAAACTGTATATCTTGAATTTCTAGGTAATAGACTCGGAAGTCCTGTTCATTCTCAATGACTTTTGCATAACTGGTAAACTGTAAGAGATAGCTAAAAGCTTACTACAACTAAACTGTAGATCTCGTTAAAACACGTAACTTTTGAGTTTACATTTTTATTGCGGAAGTAATTATCCTCAAGATAATCCTTGTAATTGGTTTCAGTTTTAAAATACTTACCCACACTTTTCTCAACAGACAAAAAGGTGTTGCATCCTTGGAAGATACTGAACATAATGGCAAGCTTGGTAATTCACGTACTTTTCGTTTTTGAGCTATGGTGCCACGCCCCCACCCACCCACACACACAGCACACACATACGGATATTTTTTTTAATTTTTTTTTTTTGCTTCAATGGATCCAAAACATATATTTTTGGTGAATTCCTGGTATCCAATTTGAATTCATTACAATATACTCTCTATACAATATGTGCATAGTACGTGTAGATAAAGTAATACATCACGTAACTTATTTTACTATAATAATGTATTTAAACATTAAAAATCTGATGTATTACACTCACATGACTTTCTCTAGCTGTTCTACAAACTTCATACATAAGATTCTTCTTCTTTCTGCACCTTGCTAATCGTGGTACTCATTAGCACAATGTGCTTATTATTTAGTTCCGTATAAGTAGGAAGAAAATAAGGGAATACACTAGGCTAAACCAAAAGTCAAATGTTTTAAAAGCTGTCGTTATGCGATTGCCATTAAAAATCGCTCTTTTCTTGGCCAGGAGCAGAACAAAACAAAAACGGACACTCCCGTCTAAGAAAAGTTCACAACGAAACTAATAAAAATGAATATCTCGAAAACGTTAAGCTCCACGAGAAAAATGTATATGACATAACTGGTATATTTTAACAAGACCTACATTTTCTGTATAGTAAGTTTTTGTCTATTTCTTACGGTTTACTAGTTATGCCAAATTAAGCAAAATTCATTCAGTATAAACAAGTCTTCAGAAGCTATTCCCAGAAAGTTCAAGATATAAATTTTATTTGTTAGGTAAATATCTTTAATATATCATATCTTAATTAAAATCGTTAGAGCCATTTTTAAGAAAATCAAAATTTTCGAAAACATAGTTCCATGTAAAGGGTAGTTTGGGTTGGGGGATTTTTCTAAAAATCTTCGTATCGCATCCCTGGAAGATACTAAACTTAAATACCAGGTTTGGTATTTTAGCTACTTTTCGTTTTTGAGTTATCGTGTTCATAGACACACGGACACACGGACACACACACGGACCTTTTTTGTGAAAATGCTTTTTTTTTTGGATACAGGGGACCCTAAAACATATATTTCCTGTGAAATCTTGGTATCGAATTTTTGGGTGTAATACAATACTTATCTATCCCTATGTACGTTGTACATACGGGCCTAGAGAAAGTAAAAAATATGATCTGTTACATTCACATGACTTACTCTACATCGATGATACAATTTATTGCTAAAAAGCATATTCATCTATCTGCTTTATGATAATCCAGATAAACATCAACAGAAATTGTCTGAATTGTTTTTTTTTTCATCATAAGTAGGAAGAGAAATAATGGAATACACCAGGCTAAAGTGATAGTCAAATCTTCTAAAAGCTGATTGCCATGTGGTGGAAATCCGTTTCTATGCAGGGTTCTATGAGTTTACAGCTTTCCGTGTGAGAAAAGTTTAAGTATTTTAAATGTGAAACAAATAATAAGGATAATCTCAGGAATGGTCAATCCCACAAAAAAAAAAAAAAAAAAATGTATATGACAATTTGTGTGATTTAACGTAATCTACATTTTTTGTGAGGTAAGCTTTTGACTCTATCCTATGGTTTACCAGTAATGCAAAATTCAACAAAATCCAATCAGAAGGATGAGGTCTTTAGAGGTTATTCGCAGAAAATTCAAGATACGCTTTTTATTTGCCTTATAAATATTATTAATATACAGTGTTTAATTAAAATCCTTAGCCATTTTTGAGAAAATCCACATTTTCGAATTTTTTTTCCTTCTTTGATATAGTTTGGGGTGGGAGGAATTTTTCGAAATCTTCGTGTCGCATAGTTGGAAAATACTAAACTTAAATGCCATCATTGTTATTTTACCGACTTTTCGCGTTTGAGTAATCCGGTTTATGGACACAATGACTCACGTATCTACACACTGACACACACGGACCTTTTTCTAAAAATCTGTTGTGTTCCATTCACAAGAGTTCTCTACTTTGCTGTAACAGATTGTTGTTAAAAAGCATATTCTTCTATTTACTTTATGATAATCAAGATAAACATTAGCAGAAATTATCTCAATTACTTGCTTCCTTTAATTAGAACGGAAATAAGGGAATGCACCAGGCTAAAGTGATAGTCACAACTTTTAAAAGCTGGTTGTCATGTGGTTGAAATCCGTTTCTATGCAGAGCCAGGAGATTACAACTTTCCGTGTGTGAAAAGTTTTAAGTATTTTAAATCTGAAACAAATAACAAGAAATATCTAAAAAAAATGGTCAACTCCACTAAAAAATGTATATGATGTAAATTTTCTATTTTAACAAGATCTAAATTTATTTTGTAGTATGCCTTTGTCTATCCCTAACTCTTTAACCATTATGAAAAGTTCTGCAAAACCCAACCAGAATAAACAGGACTTCAGAGGCTATTCCCAGAAAATTAAAAAATATTTGTGAGGTGAATATCTTTAATTTACGATATTCTTATAAATTTAGTTACAACAATTTTTGAGAAAATCAAACTAATTGATAAATATTCCCTGCAAAGGGTAATCAGGGTGTGGCGGTTTTCTTGAACATCTTCATATCGCATGCTTGGAAGATACCAATTTAACTACCAAATTTCGTATTTAACCGACTTGACACACACCGGCTGTTTTCTAAAAGAAACCTTTTTCGGAATCAGGGGACCTTTAAACGTATATTTTCGTGAATCTTGGTATCGAAAATCCATTATCCAGTTTTTACATACGGGCTAGAGATAGTAATACATCACGTAGCTCATTTTACTTTCTCTACAGATACTATGCACATAGTGTATAGAGAAGGAATTGTAGTACACCCTAAAATTAGATACCGAGATTTCACCGGAAATATGTTTTGGGTCCCCCTGTATCCAAAAAAAAAAAAAAGCATTTTCTGAAAAAGGTCCTTGTATGTGTATGTGTGTGCGTGTGTGTCCGTGTGTCTGTGAACTAGATATCTCAAAAACGAAAAGTCGATAAAACACCAAACTTGGTATTTAACTATAGTATCTCCCAGGGATGCGACACGAAGATTTTGAGAAAAATCCCCCCACCCCAAACTACCTTTTATATGGAATAAATTCGAAAATTTTGATTTTCTCAAAAGTGGCTCTAACGATTTGATTAAAATATCGTATATTAAAGATATTTACCAGACAAATAAAATGTATATCCTGAAGAGTTCTTTATTTTGGATGAATTTTTCGGAATATTACATAACTAAACCGTAAGACATGGAGAAAAACATACCACACAAAAAAGGTAGAGCACATTAAAACACACAGTTTATGTTATACACATTTTTTGTGGAATTGGTCGTTTTTTAAATATTCTTTGAATTTTGGTTTCACCTTTAAAAAACAAACTTTTCTCATACAGGAATTTGTCAACTACTGTCCATTCAAACAAAGGAACTTTAGTCAAGTAGCAACCAGCTTTTGATTATCACTTTAGCCTATGGTACTCCTATATTTTGCTTCTACTTACAAGGAAGCAAGTAATAAGATTATTTCTGCTAATATTTTTTTGATTAGCATGAAGTAAATAAATATAAGCATAAGCTTTTCAATAATAATTTGTTGCAGATACGTAGAGAAAATCATGTGAATGTAATACATCAGATTTTTACAATAACAATGAATTTAAACAATGAAAAGCTATTATTTAAATAAGCATGCCTGCTATAATTTTTATACATGGGAGAAATATATGTAGCCAACTAGTATACAATTCAATAAGGTATCTTGCATTTTGAGGAGTTTACAATTTGCACAGATGGTACACTATTAGTGTTTTTGAAATTATGTATTGTCGAGACATAAAGCTTTAAGTACGTGATAATCAATAGACTTGTGACGAGAAATCTATTTTGGAAAGCACATCGTTGAGTTCAGCATGAATAATATCTGACTAGGATCAGCCAAAGTTGCGTGAGAGGGTACAACAGACTTTATCGTCATGTTTTTTTCTTACGACAGGAAGCATACAATATGTGCACGCGATATACAACACATTCTCACCTGCTAGAACGTAAGGAAAGTGATGGAAACCTTGCACACACTTTCTTCTTAGAAAACATTGTACAAGGAACTGTATGACAAGCTCTGCGAGATAAAACAATTTACTTAGGAAACTAATTACAGTAAAGCCTCATTATTAGAGCTCTAGCTTGTCCAAATTAATGAAAGTCCGAATTAAACAAAAAAAAAAAAAATTAATGTGTTCCATTCACATAACATTATCTGCATCTCTGAATCAAATTATTTTTAAAAAACGTATTCTTCTATCTACTTCATGCTAATCAATGTAAACATTAGCAGAAATGCTTTCTTGTAAGTAGAAGGAATATAATGGGATACAGTAGGCTAAAGAAAATTTAAAACTTTGAAAAACTCTTTGCCATGTGGATGAAATCCGTTTCTTTACCAGAAGTTCACAAATTCCTGTATGTGAAAAGTTTTGTATTGCAAAACCTAACCTAATAACAAGGAATATCTCAAAAAGGTCAACTCTACGAAAAGAATGAATATTACATAAATTGTGTGTTCTAACATGTTCTACATTTTTGTGTAGAAAATGTTTGTCTATCTCTTAGGGTTTACCCGCTATGCAAAATTCTGCACAACTTATTCAGAATAAAGATATCTTCAGAAGTTATTCCCAGAAAATTAAAAAAATGCATTTCATTTTCGTGTAAATATCTTTAATATACGGTATTTTAATCAAAATTGTTAGGACCATTTTTCAGAAAATCAAAATTTTCGAAAATCTTTCCATGTAAAGGGTAGTTTGGGGTGGGGGGATTTTCTTCAAATTCTTTGTGTCGCATTCTTGGAGGACACCAAACTTATATACCAAGTTTAGTTTTTAACGGTGTTTTAGTTTATGAGCTATGCTGTCCATAGATATATACACACGGACTTTTTTCTAAAAATGTTTTTTTTTTTTTTTATTCTGGGGGTCCGAAAACATGTATTTCCGGTGAATTCTCGGTATCAAATTTTTGGGTGGAATTCAATAATTCCTCTATACATTATGTGCATAGTACGTGTAGAGAAAGTAAAATCATTTTAGAAACTAATTACAGTAGAAGCTCGTTAATCCGGTTTAATTGGGGCTATAACTTGTCCGAATTAATTAAAATAATTAAAAAAAAATAACCTATGAAATGAGCCAAGATACATATTTAAACACCGTGTTCGGTAAAAAGAAAGTGTATGTTAAATTGAAAAAAATACAAAGGTTATTTAATATACAATACCTTTGTAGCGTACAAGTCACGCTAGAAACTGACAATCAAGTCACACTGTCATAGATCACACTTGGCACGCTTAATGGTTTGAAGAAACTGCTGATCTTTTGTTGTTTTCCTTTACAATAATTTCTTTAACAATTCACCCGCGCAGATGCCTGTAATGTTAGTAATATGCAGATATGTTTTTATCGTTATCTTTAACCTTGGGAAACTCAACAATCTGCTACTAGTTGCGGTTCAAACAGACGACTGACCGACTGAGACTGATGGGAGGTAGTGAAACTGAAGGTTGTCAGGTATTAAACGGTTGTCCGAATAAAGAGAAGTCCGAAATATTGGGTCTAGATTAATGAAGTTCTACTGTATTTCCTTCAATGTAGAACCGAGACGTATTATTTATATATTTTGACTTTCTCTAGTTCATAAATAGTGCATAGATGAGGGAGATATTAATTCGATACCGAGATTTCATTGGAAATGTTCATTTTAGTGCCCCTTATATAAAAAAAATTTTAAAAAAATCTGATGTGTTTCATTCAAATTATTTTCTTTAGCTATTCTGCAACAGCTTATTCTTATAAAAGCTTATTCTTCTCTCTACTTCGTACTAATCATGACAAATTGAAGATAGCAGAAATGATCGTTCTAGTTACTTCCTTACAGTAGAAGGCGAGGCTAAAGAGATGTTTTAAAAGGTACTGCTGTGTGTTTTAAATTCGTTTCTTTGTGGCCAAGAGTTGAAAAATTCTCGCATGAGAAAATTTGAAATATTTGAAAACTAAAACTGTAAAAGGAAAAAAAAAAAAATACAGAAATCGTGTTTTAACCTGATTTACATTTCTGTTAAGTAAGTTGTTGTCTATCTCTCACAGTTTACCAGTTATGCAAAATTCTGCAAAGTCAATCCAGAATAAAGATGTCTTCAGAGGATATTTCCAGAAAATTCAAGATATACATTTTATTTGTCATGTAATTATCTTTAACATACGACATTTTAATCAAAGTCGTTAGTCATTTTTGATAAAATCAAAATTTTCGAAAAAGTTTCCATTTAAAGGGTAGTAGTGGGTTGAGGATTTTCTTGAAGATCTTCGTGTCGCATCCTTGGAAGATACATAACTTAAATAACAAGTTTGGCTTTGACGAACTTTTCGTTTTTGAGCCAAGCTGCTCGGAGACACACACACGGGGACAATTTTCTAAATATACTTTTTTGGATTCAAGGGGTCCCAAAACACTTATTTCCGGTGAAATTTCGGTATCTTATTTTTGGGTGGAATGCAATCTCTACGTGTAGAGACAGTAAAAAGGGGAAAAATGTAACCCCCGGCAGCATCAAGCGTGCCGTCAGCCCGGTTATTTTACTTGGGCCCTCCCCATCCTTTGCCAAGGCATATTTTACTGAAGTCGCTGAGACTCAGCAACGGACTGTTTAGTCTAAACTTTGAAGATGGTAATGATGATCACGTTGACTAAAAACATAAAATTAAAGAGAGAATTTCTGTTAACAGGTCTGCAAGGAAAACTAAACATATTATATTGTCTATCCAAGACAATACTTAGTAAATATAATAGAAATACCCGTTTTGCCGCTTTCTGTGGCAGGTTTAAAAAAAGACCAGGCTACCGTAATAAAAATGTCGACAGATCGTGGTAAGGGGAAGCGGTGTTAAGAATGTGGACAAACAATAATGGAGGAGCCTATGGCCAAGCGACCACTTAAGATATCGATGTTAACTTGCACTAACAATAGAGCGAAGGAACACGCTAACTGGACAAACAAGGCCTTTGTGCCCATGCGAAACTTCCCGGACATTCTTGATCTCCATCTCCAGTATTTTTCCATAGTTTGTATAATTAGATATTTCGGAGCCCGGCTACGGACAGTATAAGGAGTCGACAAGTGTCGGTGTGGGGATGAAACGAAGTGAATTTCTGTATTGTGTTTAAAACCAGTTTGTACTACGGCACTGCAGTGGTCTGACCACTCGGCCACGGCGCGACCACCTGAAGTGAGTTGAAATTCAAGCTGTAACGAATGCTAAGAAGATTGGGAACTTTTGGGACAGAGTAAGGGACTAATAATTGAGGAAATAAATAAACAGGACGATGAGGTAAATTAAGGAAAAGTAAGTATAAAGTATTTGATCTAAGATATAAGTAGGACCCATTGCTTGGCAACCTCAGGATTTAAGTCTATTGGGCCACATGGCACTCAGCAACTTAGTGTAGTGATAGCACGCCAATATGTAAAAGTTATGGAAATAAACTTACTTATTACTACAAGCGATGACACTGATGGAGTACCGGTGGTATGCGATGGCGGCGGAAACCGGAGAACCCGCCCCTCGCCACTTTGTCCACCACAAATCTCACATGCAGTCGTTTGGGTTCGAACCCGTGCTGTCTTTGTATTATGTTGAGTAGCCTAATGATGAATAAAGTGAATTTAAAAGTAACCGGTATTCCCATTTGTTACAATATGACTTTCATTCATAATAGGCTGAAACGTACTCAAACTCGCTACTATATGCATATTATTTATTATTTGCGCTGAAAGCAATGCATATTTTCTAACAATAAATTTGACTTTTACAATTCACATGAATTACAGCGTACTGAGAGCTCACTTAAAACATCGTTAAAAATTTAATGGCCTGGCAGTTGGTGATGAATGATTTATAACAAACTTGGAAGCCACGATGTAAATCTATCCACTGCCCTATGAAAGCGCCCATCGCAGTGTATGTTGGCTGCTTTCCCGTCTTTAATTTTGATGCTGAACATTTATCCGAACCTCTTTCCCCGAAACGGCCATCCCGCGTGTTGCGGTGGTTTTTTTTTTTTTTTTTTATAAATATACTTCCGGAGGCTTGTCAGGACACCGGCGTTGTATTCCTTTTCTCTCTATTTTTTCCATTTTCCTATATTACCTTAGTAGACCTTATTAATCTCAACGTTTTCCTTTTACATATACATACACAAACATAGACACATTTACAAAGACAGAAACACCCCATACCCAAGGCGGGACTCGAACCCACGATCCCGTGCACCACGAAGCGCCAAAGCGAGACACTTTAGCGAGCACTGCCACCGGGATCGGCATCTCGATTCGTATCCCGCGGCCAGGCTTAAGAGATTAGGGAATGGTGTGGAGATGTGGGTCTCCTAGCTCCGAATGTGTTGACATGGAATCTTTCTCAGGTGCGGTAAGACATAAGAGTTTGATTTCATTTGAGTTCAAAATTTGTATTGAGCTCGTTTATTTATTTTCTTCGGCATTTTTACTTTATAGGTACTATGTACATAGTGTATGGAGAAAGTATTGTAATACACCCAAAATTCAATACCGAGATTTCACCGGAAATACATGTTTTGAGACACCCTGAATACAAAAAAAAGCATTTTTAGAAAAATGTCCGTGTGTGTGTCTGTCTGTGTCTGTGGGCAGCATAGCTCAAAAACGAAAAGACCGTTAAATACCAAACTTGGTATTTAAGTTCAGTATCTTCCAAGGATGCGACACGAAGGATTTTAAGAAAATCCCCCCACCTCAAACTACCCTTCACATGGAAAAATGTTCGAAAATTTTGATCTTCTAAAAAATGGCTCTAAGGATTTTGATTAAAATATCGTATATTAAAGATATATACCTGAGAAATAATAGGCTCTGAAGACTACTTTAATCTGGATGAGTTTTACATAACTGCTAAAGCGTAATAAATGGACAAAAACCTACCACATAAAAATTGTAGAGCACATTAAAACACAGAATTTATGTTATATACATTTTTTGTGGAGTTTGTAATTCTATAGATATTGCTTGTTTTTGGTTCCACCTCATACAGGAATTTGTCAACTGCTGTCCATAGAAACAAAGGAACTTCAGTCACATAGCAACCAGTTTTTGACTACCACGTTAACCTATGGTACTCCCTTTTTTCTCTTCTACTTACAAGGAAGCAAGTAATAAGACTATTTCTCCTAATTGTTTCCCGATGAGCCTGAATTAAATATAAGCATAATCTTTTTAACAATTATTTGTTGCAGAGATGTAGAGAAAGTCATATGAATGGAACACATCAGACTTTTTGTCATAGAACACACGCACATTTCTCCTAAAATTTCCCCTTTTCGGCTACTATTTATGGACAACGCCTACCATTTCTTATTATTTGTGACCGCCTTTTGGTGCATTAAATAAACACTGTTTCTATCACGGCCATATGCAGCCCCTTCATTTCATATCCTGTCTTAACCAAACGTATCTTCCATAGCAAGCGAAAATGCGTCCTAGACCAACAAGAAATCCGTTTTTTATTCGCTTTGATATGTCCACCTTCAGGCTGTGGAACTTCCAACCCCTTCTGTTCATTGTCCTGCCCTTAACTGTACACTTCTACCAGGGTCGTTTGCTAGCTCGTGGTAATCTCTATCTTTGTGCTTTTAGACGGGTTTCACAACATTTCTTCCCTGGCCATTTCCAATGTACATTTTTCCTTTCTTAACATAATTTATATATTTTCTATTTGATCTGCAAACAAGTAATTCTTACAAAAGATTAGTTTTTATCTACATCATACTAATCGAGATAACCAAAAGTATAAACGATTTTATTACGTGCTTCCTTGTAATTATACGGGAATTCACTAGGCTAAAGCGACGGTCAAATCTTATGAAAGCTTGTCACTATGTGATACAAATGAAATTAGGTTGTTTTTTAGATGATTTTAATTAAAGCTATGTACATCACAAATAAATTGTATATCTTGAACTTACTGAGAATAGTTTCTGAAGACCTGTCCATTCTGGATGAATTTTGCTGAAGTTTGCAGAGCTGGTAAACAGTAAGAGTTACACAAATACTTACTATACAAAAAATTTAGATATCGCTAAAACTCAACTTATGCCATACATTTTTATTTGAGTTGGCCGTTTCTGAGATATACTTGTTACTGATTTCAATTTTAAACTACACATCTTCTGGGTCACCTTACGTTTCACTTCTCTTTTGTTTTTTCTCGAAATGCAAAGTGAACCGAACTTCAATTGTTCACATATCCGTTGACTTTTAAAGGACTAGGCTATTGTTGTAGTCTGATGTATTCCCTTATTTCCCTTCTGCTTTCAAGGAATTGTAATAAGAGCAATTGTGTTAATGTTTATGTGTTATCACATGATGTAGATAGAAGAATAATCTTTTGTAAGAATAGTTTGCGTGCAGACTAGATAGAGAAAGTTATGTGAATGCAACTCATCAATTTACCCGTTTCCTTTCCAGAATACTGACTATCCTTTCACATTCAATATTGTAATGGCTATCATCTCTCTACAAGAAGCAGTTTAGGCGTCACAGTTTTCTAAGACAATTATACTTATATCTTACTTAAAGAACATGTAGTTAATGAAAGAGTATTTGACATAAAAAGCAGGTTTGGAACGGCAATAAAACTAGTAGTTTAAAATTATGGCATCTTGATCAATTCTGAAATAATTCCGTTTGAAATTGCTAAATTTAACACAGGGGAAATAATAATTTAACTCTTCTTAACTGCACGAAGATATAAAAGGATAAGCTCAAAAGCAATTAGGATATTGCTGGCATTTGGCAAGACAGTTTTGTCAGGAATTGAGGCAGTGCTGTGCCGGAATCTTGGCACATTTTCTTTTCGTCGGTGTCGAAATTGCAGCAATTTGTGCAACATCATCCGCCTCAGGTGGAACAGGTGAAAGAAACGTCAATATTGACTCTGATCCCTGCAAACGAAAGAAAGAGGATCCTCTACTCATGGATTTTACTTCCCTTTGGTCGACCTACTACTTGTCGGGCATACCCGTTATATCCTGCCCTCTGATCTGATAACATCTTGAAGTATAGATATTTTGTTCTCTTTTTCACGACTTTTTGTATTCGTAACCAAGATTTTCAAGGTGCTCAAAATTAGTTTCGTATCCTTGCCTCTGTTACCCCTATTCTGAATAAAAACCATCTGCCACAGAACATTATATGCATTCATTCAATGTCCAAAATCTAGAACATCCTTCTCCTTATTCCTCTTCAACTTCTTCTTTGGGCCAACGACCGTACCGAGGCCAATTATTACATTCGTGTTGGCCTCTCCATCTTTCTAGGCCTCCGTTCCGTTCGGTCTATAAAGTACATGAACCAAATAAAGCCATGTAGACCAATAAGACAACTAATACGTTCTCGTAGGCATAAAATGGCTGACTTCAGGTTGCTATCGCGTAATCGTTATCTTCTGCCAACGTTTCGACCTCTTGTTGAGACCATCTTCAGGGCTACACAGTTACATAATTTGGCTGGCTCCTGGTTGCTGCCGCGAGATCGTAATCTTCTGCCAACATTTCGACCTCTTGTTCAGACCGTCTTCAGGGCTACACAGTCTGTAGGTTACAATGAAGTGGCAGCAACCAGAAGCTAGGCATATTAAGATTAACTAATAGTTTTTAAGAAACTTCTGCATAATATCAGTAGGTGTCAGAACCTTTTTGATGTCCTCCGTGGTCTAAGGGGTAACATGGTAGCCTCTGGTTCCCAAGGTCACGGTTTAAATTACGACACAGGGGTAAGGATACCTTGAGGTGCAAAAAGCCTTGCCGTGGTTACCTTCACAAGCGAAGTAAAGCCTGTGTCGTAGATTTACGGCACGTAAAAGAAGCTCAATCATATTAAAGAGCCCTCTGAGCAAAACTAAGCGCTCTTTTACGCCCAATATAGAATGGGGAGCTGAGAAATACAGCAGTCCATATCAAAAAACTCGATGTGACCGTTTTTGAAACATTCCCTGTTATTGGTTTCAGTTTTAAAATATTTAAAATAATTCTCACACAGGAATTTGTCAACTTCTGGCCACGCAAAGAAACTGATCACATAGCAACCACATTTGAAAATACAGTCGCTTTAGCCTGGCGGTTTCCCTTATTTCCCTTCTGTTTATAAGCAACTAAGTAATAACACTGTTTCCCCTAGTGTTCATATCGAGCAGCATAAAGTGTTTAGAAGAATAAACTTACTAACAATAATTTTTACAGACATGTAGAGAAAGTCATGTGAGTGGAACATATTACATGATATTTCTTTCATATTCGCACCATTTATATCTATATAGATTACGATTCATTATCACTTTATGATATGTGACATCTTTATATGCTGTTTTCACAAATTACAAAGTGAAGAAAAGCGAGCTACCTGATTTCCATTGATCTTCATCTACCTTATTTTTTCAGTTGATATTCATTTTATACTCTTCTGACACATAATTTGCTATAATCACAGACCTCTGTACATCAGCATTTGATTCTGCCATTACAGCCAACAGAATTCTTTTATATACACATTGCAGTTAAGCATTTATATGGATTATTTTCAAGCGAATAAACCTTTTTCAGAAAATCATATTTTATTTAAAATGTTTAATTTAGATATTAAAATGTCTAACTCTATAAAACAACTGTCACAGTTTAGATTCAGAGTTATTGAAATATCACGCGTAAAGCCATTTAGATTTTAAGACACGTGGAACATTCTGAGTGTGCAATCTATTGAAATAATAAAGTTTATGAAATAATTTATGCATTGCAAAGTATTTAAACAATATGAAATAAATTTGGTATCCGTATTAAAATAATAACAGTTCAATCACAATAAAATTTTGAGAAACATCTACAAAAAAAGTCTGATAGTAATCATACCTTTCTCCATTTGTTCTGGAAACAAACAATTCTTACAAAAGATTATCACTTTATAATTCTAACCAAGATAAACATAACCGGAAATGATCTTATTACTTAGTTACTTAGGGAACTATGGGGATACACTATGCTAAAGCGATAGTCAAATCTTTTAAAACCTGTCGCTATGTCATATACATTGTGTGTTTTAGCGAACCACCATTTTTTTGTGTAGTAAGTTTTTGTCTATCTCTTTACCATTAATAAAAAAGTCATCTAGAATGAATATATTTTTAGAGACTATTCCCCAAAAATTCATATATACATGACGTTTGTAATAAAATACCTATCTTTAAAATATGCTATTTAAATCAAAATCGTTTTTCATTTATTAAAAATTCAAAATTTACGCAAAAAATATTCCCTGTAAACGGTGGCTGTGTGGAAGTCAACGAAAGAGCAAGGATAGTTTTATTAATGGGGAGGGCAGACAATTACTTGCTTTATGCGATGCCTTCTCTTTAGAAATAATGAATGGCAAGAACGGTGAGGATCGAGAGGGAGAACTCACTTTCATAAATGAAAATGGGGGGGGGGGGGTAGTGTAATAGATTTTATTTTCATAAGTTAGGGTTTAATTGGCAGAATTAGAAATTTTTGGGTGGGGGATCGTATCGAGTCACATCACTGTCCGGTTGTCCTGGAACTGAATATAGAGACGGCCATGGTGGCGCATGCACCTGAAGAGGGGCAGGGGGACGAAGGGAGATTCATTAGTATATTTATATGGAAACCGATAGAAAAAGAAGTATTTGTTGATAAATTAGAAAGAAGATTAGGGGAAAGGAACGCAGACACAGCGGAGGAACTAACGCATATAATAGCAATGGCTGCGGGGACAATGAAAGTCCAAATGCATGGTAAGGTAAAACGATTCAATGGTTGGTATGACCAGCAATGCAGAACTGTAAAGAAACAAGCAGAAGAGGCTCTGTCAAAATTCAGAAGGGAGAGGGGAGATGACATTAGGAAAATGTTTACAAAAAAGCGAAGGGAGTACAAACAGCTCTTACGGGAAAAGAGAACTACGTGGCAAGACAAAATTACTCAGAAAATTAGTAATATTTTAACACGGGGGGATAACGCTGAGATGTGGCAAGTAGTAAAACATTTAAGAGGCAACCGTCAGGCGCCCAACAAAATTTCTCCCAGAAAATGGGCAATGCATTTTATGGGAATATTCGGGAAATGTGAAAGGGAAGGAATTTTTATAAAGGAAGTGCAAATTTTGGGAAATTTTGAGATCCCAATACTGGACGAGGAAATATCAGCACGAGAAATAGCTCAGGCGCTAAGGAGTCTGAAGGGAGGCAAAGCTCCAGGGTTGGATGGGTTGCCCCCGGAAGTTTTTAAAGCCGCAGCCAATGTTAAGAGTTTGGTAGGAGTATGCTCCAGATATGTAACAGATTGTTTATTGAGGGGAATTACCCTACCTGCTGGGGAAAGAGCATTATTCATCCCATTTATAAAGGGAAGGGAACTATTGGAAATCCGGATAACTATAGGGGGGGTTACTCTGTTGCCAATTATGGAGAAAATTTATTGTAGAGTGTTATATAACCGGATAAAGGACTGGGAATCTAAATTTGGCAAACTTTCAAAATTTCAAATGGGTTTCAGAGAAGGACACAGTACCATAGATGCCGCTTTTATATTAGGCATTTTAAGGACGAAGCAACTGTTAGTTAAGTGGGGAAAGCTTCATTGTGCTTTTGTGGACTTTAAGAAGGCATTTGACTCTATCATTCGAAATGCATTATGGTACAAACTAGGCAGAAAGGGGTTATCAAGTAAAATGGTTAGAGCATTGCAGGCAATGTATCAAAATGTCCAATTCTGTGTGAAGTACGACAGAAACAGAGTGTCCGAGAGCTGCCGAAGCTATAGGGGAGTGAGGCAGGGTTGTATTTTATCTCCCTTGCTATTTAATCTCTTTGTGGATGATATTACTGATACAATAATAGCAGAGAATATTCAAGCACCAGTAGTAGCGGATTTGCAGATCCCAACACTTTTATACGCAGACGATTTAGTATTGTGCTCTACGACAGTAAACGGATTGCAACGAGGACTGGACAAACTTAAGAACTATTGCGATGAATGGCTACTTACAGTTAATGTGAATAAGACTAAGGCAATGACTTTCAAAAAGGGTTGTGTTTATAGCAGGGAGGAGACTTGGACATATGCAGGGCAGATACTGGACAATGTTAAATCTTTTGTGTACTTAAGACTCACATTTACAATGAACGGAAAATGGACAAAACACATTGACATTACGAAACACAAGGCAAGGGTGAAAGCGGCGGAAGCTCTCCGGATACGCTGCAGAATTCCGAATATCTCCATAACCTTAATGGAAGCTGTATACGGAGCGACAGTTAGATCCACGATGACATACGGAGGAGAAATATCGGGGTGGGAACAAACAGGGAATCTGGATCAAGTGAGGACCCAATTTTTGAAAGGAATTCTGGGTGTAGGGAGGGGTACGGCAAACTGCGGAATAATGAGGGAATTCGGGGTACATAGTGAAACGATAGAGTGCAAAATCAGAGCAGTTAAATATTGGATGAGAATCGTTCACGGAAACCAATCTCTAATTAGGGCAGTCTGCTACCGTGAACAGCTGCGAATGGAAGGTAATTTGACGTGGGCATCAAAATTAAAGAAAGGGTTGGAAACCATTGGGATGGGAGACATTTGGATGGCGGGGCAGGAAAACAGGTGAAGTATTTGGAGAAAAATTAAGAAACGTCTCTGTGATATTGACAGACAGCAAATAATTGCGCAATGCACAGAGAAGGTGTCATTAGAAGTACAGTCTGGGCTGAAATCGGAGTGGGGTATGGAGCAATACATCAAAACAGGTACCAAACTCATTAGAGAGGGGCTCGCGTGGATTAGACTAGGAGCATGGAGGAGCACGAAAATTTCTGACGAGAATGGTATAAGAATCTGTCCCATTTGCGAGGAGGAAGAGTCGTGGACTCACATCTTGGCAAGATGTAGGGGTACGGAGGAATGGCGGGAAAAATATTTGCCACGATTTATTACCACTGTGATTGTAGGGATAGAAGCATGTTGGGCGCTACTGGCAGGCACGGAAAACATGGACGGGCTAGGTAAATTTATACTTAAGGCAAGACAGCTGAGATCTGAGGAGGCTGCCAATAGAGAAGGGGGGGGGGAACAAGATCAACTAAACAAAAGTGACTACAGTGTTCTACATACATGTATATTATATCATACTTAGGTCACTGTTGTGCTAGGGTTGTATATATTATGTGTATAAATGTCTTTTAAGTATAATTATCTATTATAAGAGGGTGCATTTATGAAGGTGTACTCTGTGCTGTAAATTTAAATTTCTATATTTGAATATCTTTGTATATTTTCGGATTCACTCTTAATTTTTATTTTTGTTTAATATTGCTTTTGACGGTGTATTTCCTTTGTCTTTTTAATTTCGTGTTTACTCTTTTAATTCTTTGTTGTGGTTGTTGTTTTAATATTGCTTGTAATGTGTATTACAAAAGCACGTACGGTCTGTGGACCCGTGCGACTGTTCAAATTCTATGTATGATATTGCTATGTTAATAAATACACTTATTCATTCATTCATTCATACAAAGACATTTTTTTATTCAGGGGTTTCCAAAGCATGTACTTTCGGTGAAATCTCTATATCGAGGTTTATCTGGAATACAATACCTTCTCTACATTCAGTGCACATTGTACATACCTGATAGAGGAAGTAACATGGACATTTGAAATTTCATTCCCAGTGGCCCAAAAAATATGAGGTGCTGAAGTCATAAGGGCTGTAAGAGTAACACCATAATATTGATTGAACACGAAGCTTAAAATATTTTCTGCACATTATTTCGTTCATGAAACGTGATCATAGGAAGTGGCCAATTCAGTACATTGGCGCGTAAAATCTAACCAATCGAAACTCATTATCTCTGCAATTTAATAGTTTTTTTTTAACATACCCACGTGCATTTGTTTTCTCTCTGATCTAATGTTCGTCTCATAATAATAGCATCCGTGTGCAATGGCAGAAGTTCCAAAACGTTTTGGGGAAATATGTCTATCACTGAAATAGACATATTAATTGAAAACTCAAATCCGCAAAATACTAAAAACAAAGGAGGGTGTGTGAAACCAGTTCAAGAAATTCTGTAAGCAACGAGGCCATGATTTATGGTGTGGACATTAAATTAAAGTGATTTCGGTGCAAATTAACGTCAAGAGAAATGGAATATTATTCTTTGTGTCCATATAGGCTAATAATTTTTATTTTATTCACGAAATAGTCTTATTAAATACAACTCGAGCTACAAATTTTCTCTAGATAAATTCACTGGCAATAAATTGCTTTCGAATTTATCGACAAAAGTTGGAACTCTCGTTATGTTACTCATGATAAAAACTAATATATGTTTTGGAAAATGTTGACCAAATTTCAACTGTGGGTGTCCTTAAATGAAAAAGATGAAACACTGCTTTTGATTTCCGTGACTGAAGTTGAGAAACAAGCATACAAATACAGCAAATGTGCCCAGGAAAACGTAGTTGTGTCATATTGGATGCCTGTTGCAGCGAAGCTTGAGTGGTATGCGAATCACGCAATGCCAGCACAGCACAAATGTGGAACTGCCAGTATACTTTATTTTTATGGTCATACATCTTCGCTGCTTCCCTTCCTGCATACATGGGCTTTCTCACAGACACGAACGAGCATACGTCATAGTATAAATGTGCTGGTATGGTGAAAATTGGTCATTTCAAAAACAGTATTGAAAAGAAGTATGTTATAGCGACAAACAAAGTGGTTATTCCATTACTTTAACTTACGAGTGGCTCATAAGAGTTGTATTTGAAGAGTAAATACGTTACATGTGTTAATTTGAAACTATCGTTCTCTATGGATAATATAGCGATGAAGCTGGCGGTAGTGTCTTTCAGCGCTAGCCGGCCGTAATTGGTTAGAGAGAAGGAAACTTGTAGTGGTACAGTACAAGGAGCTTGATTTTTGGAGGAAGACAGACCTAAGTCAGCGTTAATACTTGAAACTATATTTTTCCCTCCGAATAGGAATCCTATGGAGGAGAAAGTCAAGGGGATGTATGTTTTTGATGTGTTTTCACTCTAAAAAGTGTTGCTTGATCTGCGACATCAATGTGGTAATGGCCCCCTGTGTGTTTGAAAGTTACTTTACGATACATTTTTACTCGCTTAATCATCAAGGTATCACAGATACTTTTATTATTATGGAATATAGACAATGTCTCATAAGTAATGTCGAGTTTTAAAGAAAATTTTATTTCAAAAGTGGTGTCTGAGACATCTTCAGCAAGGTTTACCACACCGCAACGCCACTGCTTCACTGTTTCCAAAAATGCTTCAAAGCAGCAAATGAGCCTTGGATCTAAACAAATGTTAATCTGACAGCGCAAGATCAGCTCTGTGTTGGATGTGGTAGTAGTTCGATTCCTTCCAATTCCGGAATTTATGAACTGTTTTTTGAGCATAATCGTGCTGCAAGAGAATTTTGTTTCTATTAACTAATGCCGAATGTTTCTGCCTTAAAACCTGATGACTTCGCTTCAGCTGTTGAGAATGAAGATTTGCATTGACTGATCGTCCAATCGGAGCCGCTTCCCAGTGAATACACCTTCAAAATTCCAACAACAACAACAACAACAACAACAAAATTATTTTGGGGCCAAACCGACTTTTTAACGACAACGTTTGCAGGCTGTCACGTATTAAGCACTGTTTCGAGGGGTCAGGGTTACGGTAATACATACCCTTTTCATCAAAAGTGACAATTCTCTTGATCAATATAGATCCCAGGGATTAACACAGAACTCCCTCTACGTTGAACTTAAACAGGTGACATTCATGGGTACAAATTTACAACTTCTGAATGATTTTTAAGTGTCATAATATGGCGAGGCATGGCAATGCTACTCTCCAAACCAAACTTTCTTCCTACTCCATACTAATCGAGATAAACATTACCAAAATGTTCTTATTACTTGGTTCCTTGTAAGTAGAATGGAAATAAGGGAATACGCTACGCTAAAGCGATACTAACATTTTTAAAAACTATAGCTAAGCGGCTGTCATTGAAATCCACCTTTGCATGGTCAGAAGAAAACAAAATTGATTTCCCGATTGATAAAAGAGTAGTATTGTAAACTTGAAACCAATAACAAGAAATAACTGGAAAAAGCTCCACAATAAAAAAGTATAGGACATAAATTGTGTGTTTTGATAGAATCTATATTTTTTAGGATTCTTAACCGAATAGTCGGTTAAACTTTGAAGCCCGGAATTTAATTTACAAGATTGCATGTCGCCATTGGGGTATGTAACCTAAAAATATTTTGTGACCACCTTTAGCCTTTAAGGGGAAACATACGAATCAGATGAGGAATTTAATGCCGTGCCGGTATGTTACCAAGGTAGCTAAGTGAATAGAGCGACCGGCCAGAGACCGAGAGATCCGTGGTTCAAATCCTTATGGAATTTAATTTTTCATTCTTACTCTACCTACCCAACTATTGCTCTACACAGGGCTTGTGTGGAAAAAAAATCAATTAAATTAACAGTTACATGTTTGTTTATCTCTTACATTTACTAGTTAAGAAAAAGTCATCCAAAATAAGGTCTTCAGAGCCTATTTGCAAGAAATTCAAGATACACGTTTTATTTAGCACGTAAATATCTTTAATATACGGTATTTTAATCAAAAATTTAAGAGTCATTTTTTAAGAAATAGACGTTTTCGAAAATGTTACCAAGTAAAGGGTAGTTTGGGCTGAGGGAATTTTCTGAAAATGCTCCTTTCACATCCTTGGAAGATATTCTACTTAAATACCAAATTTGGTATTTAACGGGCTCATACTACATTTTTACTTTCTCTATACGCATTATGTACATAGAGCATAGAGAAGGTATTGCACTCCACCAAAAAATTCGATACCAAGATTTCACTGGAAATATATATTTTAGGGTCCCCAATGTCCAAAAAAAGCATTTTCCCAAAAAGGTCCGTGTGTGTGTGTCCGTGTGTCCGCGTGTCAGTGTGTCCGTGTGTCTGAACACGATAACTCAAAAACGAAAAGTCGGTAAAATACCAAACTTGATATTTAAGTTTAGTATCTTCCAGGGATGCGACACGAAGATTTTGAGAAAAATCCCCCCACCGAAACTAGCCTTTACATGAAACTTTTTTCGAAAATGTTGATTTTCTAAAAAATGTCCCTAACGATTTTGATTAAAATATCTTATATTAATGTTATTTACCTGATAAATAAAATGTATATTATTAATTTCTGGGAATAGCCTCTGAAGACTACTTAATTCTGGATGATTTTTTCATAACTACTACACCGTAAGAAATGGACAAAAGCTTAACCCACAAAAATGTAGAGCACGTTAAAACACATAATTTATGTTAAATACATTTTTTGCGTGGAGTTGATCGTTTTTGAGATATTCTTTTTTCTTGGCTTCAGCTTTGAAAAACTTATACTTTTCTCATACAGGAATTTGTTAACTCCTGTCCATACAAACAAAGGAACATCAGTCACATAGCAACCAGCTTTGGGCTTTCACTTTAACCTATGGAACTCCCTTATTTCGCTTCTACTTACAATAAAGCAAGAAATAAGACTATTTCTGCTAATTTTTCTCCATTAGCATGAAATAAATAAAAGATAAGTTTATTAACAATAATAATTTACAGAGATATAGAGAAAGTCATGTGAATGGAACACATCAGATTTTTTCTAATATTTCTTGGATCCATTGTTCCTCAAAACATGAATTTCTGGTGAAACATTGGTATCGAATTTTTGGGCAGAATACAATACTTTTTGTACCTATTATATAACTTCATAGATAAAGTAAAATCGGCAATACTTATGAGATAACCTATGGATTAACACATGGCATACTCGCGCCCGCTTCTGTATTCAGAAACAATAGCGTTTCAAGGTAAATTACATGAATAATACCTTTAAAAAAGGCCGCATTGTCAAAAAATAATGCCATTTCACCGCTAACGATTGACTGGCGCTCGCATTAACAAAGCTTTAAACATGCACGCTAGCTTTGTAATTCACTGCGGGTACACAGTGACAAAAGGATAACCAAACAATGAACATAAAAAGTTCAATGTAATTTATTTTAATGATATCGAATGTCGAAACCTTGCTATTATACACTTGCACAGTTACAAGGCTCTGTGTGAAATAACAGAAACTGTACAGCATGGAAGCTTTCAGTGTGTTTGTAAAGGATTTTAATATAAAAACTTTTGTGACGTCAACTTTATTTATAAATAGACGATGTACGCACACTTTTTATGTGAAACAATTCAACTGTAAATTCATCAGTTGCAGGTATAGTGTGCTTTGTAATACCATTATTGTTGAAAAAAAAAAAAAAAAGCCACGCACGCATCACCCACACACCAACCTACTCACACTCCACAAACACAAACGCACGCTCCCTCTGCCAGTTTCTGTTCATTTAATTTAATTCAACTTTTATTTTCACCTACAGTAAGGAAATGTATGATGAAAACACACAAAAAAATGTGATGTATTCTATACACGTAACTGTACCTAGCTGTTCCATATAAACTATTCTTACAAATGATTATTCTTTTATCTACGTAGTCAAGATAACCTTAGCATAATTGGTCTTATTACTCGTTTACTTGTAAATCGAAGGGAAATAAGGGAATACATTAAGCTAAATCAATAATCAAATCTATTAAATGGGAACTAATAACAAGCAATATCTCAAAAACAGTCCACTCTACAAGAAAATACGTACATGACATAAATTATTTGTTTTAACGAATCTACATTTTTCTGTAATAAGTAAGTGAATCTCTTACGGTTTACCACTTACGAAAAATTCAGTGAAATGCATTGCAAATAAAGAGGTCTTTAGAGGCTGTTCCCAAAAATTCAAGATATAAATTTTATTTGCCATGTTATTATCCTTTATATATGGTATTTTTATCAAAACCGTTAAGAACCATTTTTAACAAAATCAAGATTTTCGAAATTTTTTGCATGCAAAGCGTAATTTGGGGTGGGGGAATTTTTCTTTAAATCCTCGCGACGCATCCCTGGGAGTTACTGAACTTAAATACCAAGTTTGGTATTTTGCCGACTTTTCGTTTTTGAGTTATCGTGTTCACAGACATACGCACACACGAATATACAGACACACGCACACACACGGATCTATTTTTAAAAATCGATGTGTTCCATTCACAAGACTTTTTCTACATCGCTGTAACGAATTATTGTTAAAACCATATTCTTCTGTCTACTTTATGATAATCAAGACAAACATTAGAAGAATTGTCTTAATTACTTCCTTCCTTGTAAGTAGAAACGAAATAATGCAATATACTAAGCTAAAACGATAGTTAACACTTTTAAAAGCTGGTTGCATGTGGTTGATATGTGTTTCTATGCAGTTTACAACTTTCCGTGTGAGAAAAGTTTAAGTATTTTACATCTGAAACAATCTCAGAAATGAATAATTATCTATCTATCTCTTACGGTTTACCAGTTACGCAAGATCCATTCAGAATAAAGAGCCTTTTAGAGGCCATTTCCAGAAAATGCAAGATATACATGTTATTTGCCATATAAATATTTTAATATAAAGTAGCTATTTTAATCAAAATCGTTAGAGCCATTTTTGAGAAAATCAAAATTTTCGAAATTTATTCGATGTAAAGGGCAGTTCAGGTTGAGGGATTTTTCTCAAAATATTCGTGTCACATCCCTGACGTTTTTCTGAAAATACTTTTTTCGGACATAGAGGACCCTAAAACGTCTATTTCCAGTAAAATCTCGGTATCGAAACGTTGGTGAAATGCAATATCTCCTCTATACATTATGTCATAGTATGTGTAGAGAAAGTAAAATTACAACAACAAAAAATGACGTGTTCCATTCACATAACTTTCCCTAGCTGTTTCATATATAAATTATTCTTACAAAAGCTAATTTTTATTTACGTCATAGTAATCGAGATAACCAGAATTGGTTTTATTGTAACGCTTCCTTGTAAGTATGGTCATTAAAATATAAGGTAACTCTTCTCGCAGCTTCTTTCCACAGCGCGAGAGATCCGAGAGTTGCCGGGAAAGTGGTACCGGCAAAGACGCCTTACCATAACTAATTACTGAAAATATTGACCACCTGCTCCAAAACAGGCAGTATAACAGGATAAAGATGTTCTCGCTCATTTACATAAGCTCAGCAGCAGAAATCCCTGTGGAATCTACAGAAACACCATGCAAGAAATCACAAGGTTTCCTTGCTCTTAAGCTTAGATGAGTGAGAGAGTATTTTCGCAAATTGTGCTTCTCGTATGTGAGCAGAAGATCAACATTTGTGTAATTTATCTTAAGATACGTATTTTAGTATTTGCCGTCACCACTTACCCGGCGACTCTCGGATCTCTTGCGCAGTGAAGGGAGGCCATGATGTGGGTTACCTTATAATTTACCTACCCTAGGGAAACAAGGGAATGTACTAGGCTAAACCAATAGTCAACTTTTTTAAAGCTTAGGTAGCTTAAACTTGAAACAATGACAAGCAATATTTCGAAATCCGTCATTTTTACAAGGAAAACGGATAAGACATAAATTATGCGTTTTATCCAGATTTACATTTTTTTTTGGTGTAGAAATATTTTGCTATATCTTCCGGTTAAACCGTGAAAATAAATTCTGCAAAAGTCGTCCAGTATAGTGATGTCTTCAGGAGCTATTCCCAGAAAATTCAAGATATACATTTTATTTGTCATGAAAATATTTTAAATATTAGAGATTTTTAATCAAAATCGCTGGAGCCGTTTTTTAGAAACCCAACATTTTCGTAATTTTTCCATGTAAAAGGTAGTTGGCGGTGGGGATATTTTTCTGAAAATCTTATTGTATCCTTTGGAGATACTGAACTTAAATTTCAAGTTTGGTACTAAACGGACTTTTCGTTGTTGCTATGCTGTACACACACACACACACACACACGCATGGACATTTCTCTAAAATTGTGTAGAAAGTAAAAATTTGACGTGTTCCAATCACATAACTTTCTCTACTGTTCCATTTATAAATTATTCTTACCGAAGATTAGTAATCGAGATAACCATAGCATAATTGGTCTTATTACTTGTTTCCTTGTAAATAGAAGGGAAACAAGGGAATACACGAGGATAAATCAATAGTCAACTCTTTTAGAAGTGAATCTAATAGCAATTAAAATTTCAAAACATTCAACTCTACAAGAAAAACGTATACATCAGTTGTGTGTATTAAAAAGATCTACATTTTTTTTTTTTTTTTTTTTGTTATAACGTTTTGTCTGTTACGATTAACCGTTTTGAAAATTTTTATAAAACTCATCCAGAATAAAAGGTCCTCAGAGGCTATTCCCAGAAAATTCTATACATTCATTTTATTTGTAATGTAAATATTTTAATAAAATTCGTTGTTCATCTTTGAGAAAAACAAAATTTACAGAAAATGTTCCATGTAAAGGGTACTTTGTGATTGAGGAATTTTTCTTCCTGTCGCGACCTTGGAAGATACCAAACTTAAATACCAAGTATCGGTCTTTCTATTTTTGGTCTATGCTGTCCAAACACACACACTCACACACACACACACACACACACACACACACACACACGGACCTTTTCCTAAACATTTATTTATCGGACTCATGAGAAAGCTTCTGGCGAAAGCTCGACATCGATTTTTGGCTGGAATACAACGCCTACTATTCTGCTTAAATTATGTTCACTAAACTGTAATCTTTTACTTATGTAAAATAATTGAGATAAGCCTTAATAGAAATGGTCTCATAACTATTAATGAGGAAAGACAATAGGCTAAAGCGATAGCCAAAAAGGAATGGCGACTTTGCTATTGAGACAAGGATAGGTGTTGGAAAATTTAACAAAACAACGATATTGTTAACTCCGCTAAAATGCATCTTACATAAATTGTGTGCTTTAACGAAATATACAGTAATTATTTATCTATCTCTTGCGGTTTACCAGTAATGCAAGTCATCCGGAATGAACAGAGTTTTAGACGCTATTCTCAGAAAATTCAAGGCTAAACGTTTTATACGTCATGAATATATCTTAGTGAATGGTATTTGAATTAAAATCAGTAGAGCCAATTTTTGTAACATCAAAATGTTTGCATATTTTTCAAAGTAAAGAGTAGTTTGAAATAAAGGACCTTCTACAAAAATCTTCAATTTCTTTCTTCGAAGATGGTGAACTTAAATATGAAGTTTGGTATTGGCATTTAATAGACTTCGTTTTTGTGTTAATCTGTACACAGACATACACGGACCTTTTCTAAAATTGCTCTTTTTATTTAGGCAAATAAATAAAGTGGCATCACGGTTTCGTATTGTGGGGTTGAAATTAAATACCTTCTCTGCATATTATGTACATTGTACGTGTCAAAGTTAAAAGATATTCAATATTATCAGAATCCCATATTTGGTGTCTAGCGTATTCCGTTATTTTCGTTCTACTTATAAATAATAAAGCCATTTCTGTTGATGTTTGTCACAAGTATAACGTAGATAGAAGAATAATATTTTTTAGTAATACTTTGTTTGCAGAAGTCAAGTGAATGAAAATTACGATTTTTTTCTGAAATACATCATTCGCAGACACACACGGACGCAGTGGATTTTAAAAAAGTGAATTTTACTATCAGGAGACACATAGATTTATTTCCAGTGAAATCTCAAATTCAAATCTTTGGACAGAATACAATACTTCCTCTACTTATTAATAAAAACAGCATAATACAGAAAGTATAATTGTACCGAACTGTCTTCCACGCTTAGAAAAAGTTACTCTCTGCTGAGATTGTTGACATTTCTGGTCCACACATCGGAGAACGTCACTTTTTACTTTCTCTACACGCACTATGTAGATAGTGTATAGAGAAGGTATTGCATTCCACCCAAAAATTCAATACCGAGATTTCACCGGAATAACATGTTTGGGTCCCCCTGAATCCAAAAAAAAAAGCATTTTTAGAAAAAAGGTCCGTGTGTGCGTGTGTGTGTCTATGTGTCTGTGGACAGCATAGCTCAAAAACGAAAAGACCGTTAAAGTTTTAAGTTTGGCATCTTCCAAGGATGCGACACGAAGATTTTCAAGAAAATCCGCCCACCCCCAACTACCGTTTACATAGAACTTTTTTCAAAAATTTTGATTTTCTTAAAAGTTGCTCTAACTATTCTGATTAAAATATCGCATATTAAATATATTTACCAGAGAAATAAAATGTATATCTTGAACTTTCTGGAAATAGCCTCTGAAGACTACTTTATTCTGGAGGAATTTCAGGGAATTTTGCATAACTTCTAAACCGTAAGAGATGGACAAAAACTTACCATATAAAAATGTAGAGCACTTTAAAACACTCAACTTATGTTAGATACACTTTTTCGTGGAGTTGAGCGTTTTTTAGATGTTCCTTTTTTTTTTTTTTTTTGGTTTTAGCTTGGAAAAACATACTTTTCTCATTCTGGAATTTGTCAACCCGTGTCCATACAAACAAGCAACTTTAGTCACATAGTAACCAGCTTTTTACTATCATTTTAACCTATGCTGCTCCCTTATTTCGCTTTTACTTACAAGGAACCGCATAATAAGACTATTTCTGCTAATTTTTGCTAGATTAGCATGAAGTAAATAAAAACGTAAGCTTTTTAACAATAATTTGTTGCAGAGATGTGGAGAAACGTATTTGAATGCAACACATCAGATTGTAATATAAGGTAACTTAAAAAGCAAATTTCGAGAAATTCATTATTTTCGAAAACGTTTTCAAATAAACAGTAGTTTGAGGTGGGGGATTTTCTTGAAAATCTTCATGTCGGATACTTGAGAGATACTTTACTTAAATACCAAGTTTGGTATTTAACGTACTTTTAATTTTTTAGCTTAGCTGCCCTAACATGGATTTAGGCACACTGATATTTTTCTAAAACCGTTTTTCATACAAGGGGTCTCAAATCCTATATTTCCGGTGAAATCTCGGTATCGAATATGTGGGTGGAATACAATATCTTCTCTATACACCATTTACATAATAACTGTAGAGAAAGTAAAAATGTATCTATGTCTTCCACACTTAGAAACTGTTAACTCTGCTGGCATTTTCTAGTGCACTCTTGGAGAACTCATTTTTACTTTCTCTACACGTACTATGTACATAGTGTATAGAGAAGGTATTTTAATGCACCCAAAAGTTCGATACTGAAATTTCACCGGAAATATACGTTTTGAGACCTCCTGAATAAAAAAAAATACATTTTAGAAAAATCTCTGTGTGTGTCTGTGCACAGAATAACTCAAAAACAAAAAGTCTGTAAAATACTAAACTTGGTATTTAAGCTTAGTGTCGTCCAAGGTTGCGACATGAAGATTTTTGACAAAATGCACTCTTCCTCAATTACTCTTTATATGAAAAATTTTCGAAAATTTTGATTTTACATCGATTTTGATTAAAATATCCTAATTTAAAGATATTTACCTGACACATAAAATGTATACCTTTAATTTTCTGGGAACGGCCTCTAAATTCATTTTATGCTGGTCAAACTTTATGGAATTTTGCATAACCGTCAAAGCGTAAGAGATAGTCAAAAACTTACTACACAAAAAATGTAGATCAGAATAAAACATACAATAAATGTCATACACATTTTTTTCGTGGAATTGTTCGCTTTTGAGATATTCGTTGTTTTTTGTTTCAGTTTTGAAAAACTTATACTTTCATCATACAGGAATTTGTCAATTGCTATCCATACAAACAACGGAACTTCAGTCACATAACAACCAGATTATGACCGTCAATTTAACCTATGGTACTCCCTTATTTCGCTTCTGCTTACAAGGAAGCAAGTAATAAGGCTATTTCTGCTAATTTTTTCTCGATTGGAGTGAAATAATTAGAATCTTAAGATGTTTAACATTAATGTGTTGCGGAGATGTAGAGAAAGTCATGTGAATGGAACACATCAGATTTTATGGTTTAGTTGACCATTCCTTGATTTTGGTTTTGGCTTTAAAATAGTTTTATATTTTTATGCGGGAACTTGTCAACTTCTGTCCATAGTAACAAAGGAACTTCATTCACATAGCAACTAGTTTTTGATTGTCAGCTTAACCTATGGCACTCCCTTATTTCCCTTCTATTTACTAGGAAGCAAGTAATAAGACTGTTTCTGCTAATCTTTTCTGGACTAGCATTAAGTAATTACAAGTATAAGCGTTTTAACAATAATTTGATGCAGAGATCAAGAGAAAGTCTTGTGAATGGAACACAGTGGATTTTTTTCTTAATTTAGCGTCCTTTAACCTGGTAGAGTGAACGATGAATGGATGAAAGGTGAATGGAAATTTGCCAAAATTGTGTCCCTAGAGTTTAAAGTTACTTGACATTCATCTTCTCAGATTAGGGAAAACCCCAAAATATGTTATCTGATTAACTCACCTTAACCGAGATTCGAACTCAAGAAACCTCATGAATGTCATGTAGAAACGTTACCTCTGCACTACAGAGGCGGACGGAGAAATTGTTGTTTTTTTTTTTTTATTGCCTCATTTGTATATAGCCCCTTTAACATCAATGGTCATAACGGGGGCTTTCATTTGTGAAACTGTAGGTTCAGAGCATTAGATTAAACTTTATATTACTAAACACACGCACATTCACTCTCACATTCATACTTCCAGACTCTATGGGGGATAGGGAATAAATCTGGTTAAAGAAAAATTCCCCCGCCCCAGCCGGAAATTGAACCCGGGACCTCCGGTATTGTTTTTGTTTCCATGTAGTTTCATCATTTAGTCAAGCATTCCATAAATATTGTTTGCGCATTTATCAAATGCTTCAAATTTAAATTTTACATCGGTATAAAGACGCTTTTTCAGGACTACAGAGAGATAGAAGGCCTTCGATAGTAATGCGATTTGCCATTTTATACCTGATGGCGTATTCAATCATCCTGACGCAGTATACTGGGAAAAAGTACGTCCCATGCTCACCTTCTTTTCTGCTCTGTTGGATTTATTCGGTATTCATGGGACGATTCTGCCAGCGCAGTTTTTTTAACCTCAAAAACTTTTCGAATAGCAATAACGTGGATGCTGCAACTGCCGATATCAGCAGCGCCGGTCGTTACTTACGTGAGGAATCATAAGAAGGGGATGGAAAAGTTGGGAAATGGGAACCGAAAGGAAAAGGTGAGTTGGCAGACAGCTGATGATATCTGCTTGTACAGCGGTGTCACTTTGTGTCGTTAACCTGGAGAGATGTCCTGACCGCAACCACTTACATTTGCAAGCTATGTAAAATGATTTTGAACACCTCCTCTTTGGCTTTTGCTTAGCTTTTTCTGCATTCTTGGTCTTTGTTAGATACCATTAGCACCGTAATGCAGGCAAAACATTCCTACAACCGCCGTTGAATCTTTGTACTTCCTGGAGGGTGGCTGCGACGTTGCAGAGTTGCTATGTAGTAAACAGCAACAGCTGACCATGAACCTTTCTATAGTGTCCAAAGTCGCATATAAATAATGTCCTATTGAAAGCAGATGAATAATTACTCCTGTATGTGTTTTAAAAATATTTGTCATATGATTTCTTAAAAGCAGACGTTCTTGAATCATCTTTGTATGCTGATTCTGGAAATAACTTCCGTTTTTCTCAATCACGTCAGGTTTTTACGCGAAATAAGAAGTAATGTTGGACAATTATATTTATATAATAACGACCAACATCTACAGGTATAAAAACCTAAATACTTACAAGACTGCAATGAGAAATTTCCCTCCAAAAATGATAAATATCCCTTTAACAGTACTCATTATCCAGTGGTTCAACTCTATATTTTTTAAGTGAAATCGTGAAAAAACTGTACGTGATAGAAAAAAAGTAAAATCAGTTCTGGAATCGCAAAAGAAATGAGTCAGAATCACTTGTTATTTTTAGTAATCTGATATCGCCTTTATTATAAAATTGTAACAACTGTCTTTATTGCCCTAAAAGTCTTAAAGTGTTCTATTCAAATGATTCTCTAGCTGTTTCACAGACAATATTTTCTTAGAAAAAACTATTCCTGTATCAACATCATGCTAATCAAGATAAACTTTGCCAAAATTTATTTTACTACTTACTTCTTTCAATTATAAGAGAAATACTTTAAAAGCCAGTGAAACAATTGAAATTCGGTTAATTGTTTACTTGTAGTAACCAAAAGAGAGAGGAAAAGAAAGATGTCTCCCGTTTGAGAAAAGCTTAAGTATCTTAAAACCGAAACAATAATTCAGAATGTCTCGAAAATGGTTAACTCGCAAAAAAAGACGTAAGGTGTAAATTGTGTGTTTTAATTAAATCTACATATTTTGTCTGGTAAGTTTTTGCCTATCTCTTACGGTTTACAATTTATTTAAAGGTCATCCTAAATGAAGAGGTCTTCAGAGGTTATTCCCTCTAAATTATAGGTAGGCATTTCATTTTGTCATTAAAACATCTTAAACATATGACATCTTAATAAAATTCGTAAGAGCCGTTTTTGAGAAATATTCGAAAAATGTTGCATGTAAAGGATAGTTGGGGGAGGGGAGATTTACTTGAAAATCTTTGTGTTCCATCTTTGGAGGATACCGAATTTAAATACCAAGTTTTCATTTTTGAGCTATAGTGTCCATAAACCACTCAGATGGCACACACAGTCATGTTTCTAAAAATGCTCTTTTAAGGATTCAAGGGTTCACAAAACATGTATTTCCAGCGAAATGTCGATATCAAAATTTTAGGTGGAATACAATACCTTTCCTATCCACTATGTACATTGTACATACGGGCTAGAGAAAATAAAATTTGATTACGAGTAAAGTATTTAATTCACTGTTGCAGATAGTTCACTCGACGTTTCGATGCGTAGAAGTTGACGGCTTGCACGCCACTGCGAGTTAACACTCTTGACTCACTACAATTCACGACACACCCCGGCTTGAAATTCTTTCTCCTTTTACATCTAGAACATTACGCCATAGAACTTTCTGGCAGTTTGAGGAAACCCAAGATTATGTCATGATCCTAACGTGTCGCTACCGGCGCATATTTCAAGGACTCCAACTGCGCTGACTCACATTCCAAGGCGAACCTGAGAGCGGCAGCACGCGGACGCCACTGCCATATTATTGTTAATAGAAAATAATACATGGAAAATATATTGCAACGTATGCAGAATATATTACACACTTTCGACAGTATAGAATAGATTATTGCAAACATTTATGTTACAATGAAAAAAAAAAAAAAACTTATATATTCCATTTACATTACTTTCACTAGCTGTTCCATATATAAACTTGTATTCTTATAAAATATTATTCTTTTATTCATATCATGATAATCGAAAGAAACATTAGCAGAATTGGTCGTATTACTTCTTTCTTTATAAGTAGGAGAAAAATACACTAGGCTAAAGCGATAGCCAACTGTTTTAAAAGATGGTTGCAGGTGTGGTTGAAATTCTATGTTTGTTTGTTTTTGTTTTTTTGCGTGACTAGAGGCTGAAAAATTACCTTATGAGGAAAGTTAGACCTATTTTAAAACTAACATCAATAAAAAGGAATACCTCATAAATGGCCAAATTCATATAAAAATGAGATATGTTACACTCACATGACATTCTCTAGCTGTTCTACAAACAATCTTCTTACAAAAGATTATTCTTATTTCTACACAATGCTAATCGAGTTAAACGTTAGCAGAATGTTCTTATTACTTAGTTGAAAGAGGGAACTAAGGGAATGCACTAGGCTAAAGTCAAATGTTTTCAAAGCTATAGTTATGCGATTATCATTGCAAATTGCTTTTTGCTTGGTCAGGAGTAGAACAAAAGGAAAACGGACTTCCTGTCTGAGAAAAGTATAAGTAATTTACAATTGAAACTAATAACAAGGAATATCTTTGAAACGGTCACCGCGACAAAAAAAAAAAAAAAAAAAAATGTAAAGGACACAAATTCTGTATTTTGACGAGATCTACATTTTTGTAGTAAGTTTATATCTAACTCTTAGCTTTAGAGTTAGCAAAATTCGACAAAATTCATGCATAATAAAGGAGTCTTCACAGGCTATTCCCAGAAATTTAAGATATACATTTTATTTGGGATCTAAATAGTTTTAATATAAGGGGTTTTAATCAAAATCGTTAGAGCCATTTTTAAGAAAGTCAAAATTTTCGAAAATGTTTCTATGTAAAGGGTAGTTTGTGGTCGGGGGGATTTTCTTAAAAATATTCGTGTCGCATCCTTATGAGATACCAAACCTAAATACCAAGTTTGGTATTTAACCATCTTTTCGTTTTAAGCTGACCTGTCCACATACACGAACCTTTTTCCAAATTTTTTTTGGAAACAGGGGACTCAAAACATGTATTTCCGGTGAAATTTTGGTATCGGATTTTTGGGTGCATTGCAATACCGTCTCTATAGACAATGTAGGTACATAGTGCGTGTAGAGAAAGTAAAAATGTATAAGACATAAATAGTGTTTTTACAAGATATACATTTTTGGTGCATTAAGTTTTTATCTATCTCTTACGATTTACTAGTTATGCAAAATTCATTTAAGTTCATCGAGAATAAAGAGACCTATAGAAGCTGTTTCCAAAACATACAAGGTATACATTTTATATGCCATGTAAATATCTTTAATATATGCTGTTTTAATTAAAATTGCTAGAGTTCATTTTGGAAAAAATAAATTTGTCGAAATTTCTTCCATGTATAAGGTAGTTTGGTGTGGGGAGACTTATCTAAAAACTTTATTTCATATTATTTGGTAGATACTAAACTTGAATACCTTCGTTTCTGGGTTATCGCGTTCACAGACTCGGACACATATAACCGGACCTTTTTCTTAGAATGCTTCTTTTGGTTCAGGTAACCCTAAATTTCGGCGATATCTCGGTATAGAATTTTTGGGTGGAGGGCAATACCTTCTCTGCTTGCGTACCATATATTATGTAGAGAAAATAATAAAAAATCCAAAGACTCTCTACAGGTACAAATTAGAAATCACAGACAAATTCATTCACCAAGTAGACAGTTAAAACGTTTAAAATAATTGTCGAAATATAATTTGAAAATGTTAGACACATCAAGTTTGTAGAGTAACAAACATTTCAGGTTATTTACGTGTAGTCAATAATAACCACGTATTTTCACTCATGCCCATTGTGAAAATATTGATAAAAATGCTCTGTAAAAACACTTTTAATTCCAGATTACTCATTCATAGTCTGTTGGCTCACATTTATTTCCTAATGCATGATATATGATTTCGGCAATCCATGGTGATTACAAAAATACAAAATTCACATTATTTAATTGAATCAACGATGTACGGTGTCAGTCACACACCCTTCTATTGGTGTTGATACAACAATAGACTTTAGTATGAATATTAATTTTAAGCAAATTAGTAAAATAAAACATTTGTAACTGAAACTAATCTGATGTGCTCCATTCACATGACTTTCTCTACACCTCTGCAACCAATTATTGTTAAACAGCTAATGCTTCTATTTACTTCACGCTTATCGAGAACAAATTAGCAGAATTAGTCTTATTACCTCCTTCCTTATAAGTAGGAGGGAAAAAAGGGAGTACCATAGGTTAAAGTGAAAGTCAAGAACTGGTTGTTATGTGACTGAAGTTCGTTTCTTTATATGGACAGCAGTTGACAAATTCCTGTATTAGAAAAGTATAAGTTTTTCAAAGCTGAAACCAAAAACAAGGAATATCTCAAAAACAATCAACTCCACGAGAAAAATTATATAACATAGGTTGTGTGTTTTAATGTGCTCTACATTTTTGTGGGGTGAGTTTTTGTCCATCTCCTACGGTTTAGCAGTTATGCAAAATTTCATAAAATTAATCCAGAATAAAGTAGTCTTCAGAGGCTATTCCCAGAAAATGCAATATAAACATATTATTTGCCAGGTAAATATCTTTAATATAGATATTTTAATTAAAATTATTAAGATCCATTTTTGAGAAAATCAAAATTTTCGAAAAAATTCCATGTAAAGTGTAATTGGGGGTGGGGGGATTTTTTTTTTTTTTAAAATCCTTGTGTCGCATCCTCGCAAGATACCGAACTTAAATACCAAGTTTGGTGTTTAACGGTCTATTCGTTTTTGAGCTATGCTGTTCACAGATACACCTCACCTACACACACACACACACACACACACGCACACACACACGCACACACACTCGTACAAACATACACTTTTTCCTTTTTCCAGAATTTTTTTTTTGATTCAGGGGGACCCAAATCATGTATTTCCAGTTAAATATCGATACCGAATTTCAATACTTTCTCTATTCACTTTGTACATAGTACGGGTATAGAAAGTAATAAAATAAGAGTATTCCATAACTGATGCATTATTAGAACCCATTTGATTTAAACACGTTACGTATGCAGGAAACCAATATAATTTACCAATTCATACACTGCCATTAATATCTACGATTATTATCTATGGGTCAAGGAGTATGTTAATGGAACCTAGAAACCGTTGATTAATATGAAAAAGGATTATTAAATAATATGAGTAGTAAATCAAAAGAAGGCCGTAGCTTCCACTACTTCTGTGTGGCGTTCTTCGCCACATTTCTGCGCACATGCAATAATGATGGAGCATATACACATAAACGCATTTACATTTCCTGTAATTATTATTTTGGGGTTAGAGTTCAGGTAGTCTGAAAACCTGGATTTCACGTGAAATTTTGCTGTCGAAATGTTAGGTGGATGTAACAGTTCTTATCTAGTTAAAGTTTAGAAAATGTAATATTCCATAGCGTCACACCTTTAGACGTCTGCTGACAAGTATAATAATACATACGCAATTTTAAGTCACTGAGGAGTGGACAATTCAGCTCCACTATTAACGCGCTAATGCAATAGCTAACGTTAGGCAATTTCAAGCAATAACGATCATCTGACTGGAGGGATATTGTCGAAACATCTTATTGTAGCTGATGTTCATTTCTTTGAAATCTTGTTGGTCTGTTTAATGTCTTTCTCAAGATCGTGTATTTATTCAATTACAGCTGTGTTAATGCAAATACTCCAAAAATAATTTACGTACTCCATTCATTTATACTTTACTTTCTCTACCTATTTTGTAACATACTATGGTTTGCATTACTTATTCTTCTATCTACTTCATGCTAACCAAGATAAACACTAGCAAAAATTGTCTTATTTCTTAGTGCCTTATAAGTAGAAGGGAAATAAGGGAATACATTAAGCTTAAACGATAATCTCTTCCTTTAAATGCCCGTCGCTATGTGAAACAATTGCAATTCGAATCTCTTTGCTTGCCATAAATAAATAAACGAAAAACGAGAAGAAAGACGTCTTCCCGTTTGAGAAACGTTTGAAACTAATAATCCGGAATATCTCGAAAACGGTTAATTCTACAAAAAAAAAATGTATTTTAAATAAATGGTGGCTTATAATGAGATCTACATTTTTGTAGGTTAATTTTTGCATACCTTCTTCGGTTTGCCAGTTAAATAAAAGTCATCCAGAATGAATAGGTCTTGAGAGGCTATTTCCAGAACATTTAAAATATGCGTTTTGTTTGTCATAAAAATATCTTTAACATAAGGTATTTTAATCAATATCGTTACGCTCATTTTTACTAAAATCAAAAATTTCGAAAAATGTTCCGGCTAAGGGTAGTTTGTAGTGAACGGATTTTCTTGAAAATCTTCGTGTCGTCTCCTCGGAAGATACCAAACTGAAATACCAAGTTTGGTATTTAATTCCTATCCGTTTTTGAGCTATGCTGTCCACAAAATCATACATACAAACACACACACGGATCTGTTTCTTAAAAGGGGATTTTTTTTTTCAGTGGGACCCAAAACATGTATTTCCGGTGAAATCTCGATATCAACTTTTTGAGTGCATTCCAATACCTTCTCTATACACTATGTACATAATACCTATAGCTTTTAACATTTTAATATTCCTATCATTTAACTCTGGAAAAATGTTTTAATTTTTGATTTCTCTATACATATTATGTGCATAGTGTATAGAGAAGCTATTACATTACACCAAAAAATTCGATACCGAGATTTCACCGAAAATATGCGTTATAGGGTCTGCTGTATACAAAAAAAGTTTTTTTCAGAAAAAGGTTCGTGTGTGTGTTTGTGTGTGTCCGTGTGTAGGTGTGTTTGTGAACATGATAACTCAAATATGACAAGTTGGTAAAATTCCAAACTTGGTATTTAAGTTTGGTATCTTCCTGGGATGCAACACGAAGATTTGGAGACAAATCCCGCACCCCAAAGTATCCTTTTTATGGAAGAAATTTCGAAAATTTTGAATTTATCAAAAATTGCTCTAACGATTTTGTTAAAATGCCGTATGTTAATATGCCTGAGAAAATTTATATCTTGAATTTTCTGGGTATGACCTCTAAAGACCTATTTTTTCAGAATGAATTTTGTTGAAGTTTTGGTATTTGGTAAACAGTAAGAGATAGACAAGAACTTAATACACAAAACATGTATATCACGTTAAATACACAATTTATGTCATATAAATTTGACAGTAGAATTGACCATTTCTGAGATATTCCTTGTTATTTATTTCAAATTTAAAATACTTGGTTTTCTCGTACAGGAACTTGTCAACGCTTGGCCATGCAAAGAAACGGATTTCAAACCCATAGACACCACATGTTAGAACATTTGAGTGTCGACTTAACCTAGAGTATTCCCTTATTTCCCTTCTAGTTACTACGAAGCAAGTAATAAGACAATTTCTAACTCCATGGTATGACAGCTCACAAGGAACCTTGGCCTACCGCCCGGCCGTTGCATCCCCATTTCGGTCCATGACAGACGTCATGGATGGGGTGCAGTATTGGGCGTGAGACGTGATCAGCATCTCAATCTCACCTGGCCGGTTAATGCGGTCCTCATGACCTGGAGCCGCTACTTCTCTATCAAGTAGCTCCTCAATTGGCTCTCCAGGGACCTTACGAGGCTGAGTGCACCCCGGACCAGGTCTCCCAGCGGAGGAGAAATACCCAGCAACTGCGCTACCACTGCACTAAGGAGACGACCTAGGACCATTTCTGTTAAGTTTATTTCAATTAGAATGAATAATATAGAAGAATAGGTTTTTAACAATAATTTATTGAGATGTAGAGAAAGACATGCGAATGGAATACATCAGATATTTTAAATTTAAGATTCGTATAATTAAACCCTGAAAAAGTGTATTAATTTTTTGCATTATTGTCAAATTTCACAAAAGCTATGCAATAAATTATACATATTTGATTTTTACCAAGTGGCATACAAAAAGTAGGTTTAATTTGGGAACAGTGACGAGGATAAAAACTCTCATGAAATTGGCTGTTGGCGGTCCTGCTACTCAATTTTCCGGTTCTGTGGATGATTTAATGAAAATGGATTTTCCCACCCTCTATTTCGTTTCTCTAGTACACTTGACTATGGTGCGTTACATTAGGAATTTTATGTTCTCTCCTTCCACATATAAACGGCTATGCGGATACAGGCACCATGACGCATTAAACTCTACGTTGATATCCCACCACAATAATATTATTGCTGTGGGCGCGTACATCTTTCCTTCTTTTGGACCTTTATATCCGCCATCGGCATCAGCAAAATCATGATTATCTTCTTTGGTAAGTACCAGGGATATGGTCTCTTATTGCCTTTGCCCCACTTCACATTCTGCTCCCTCTTATGTTTACCATTCTCATAAAATACGAGACGTTCTCCCGCTCTGCGATTTCATCTTTAAGATACGCTTGTTTTTACGACTCGTGGATACGCCGTCCCTCTTTGATGTAACTAATCATGGGAAAATTCTACAATTTAATGCTTTCGGGGAAACAGAAAAAAAATCTCCATATAAATTCATATAGCTCTCTCTAAGCGATATTCCGCCTGGGTAGTTTAGTAGTAGGGTGTCTGCCTCACGTTCAAAAGGTCGCGAGTTCGAATCTCGCTTAGGGTGAGTTACCCGGGTAAGGTTTTTTTTTTTTTTTTTCGGGGTTTTCCCTTATCCTGAGAAGATGAATGCCGAGTAATTTTAAGCTCCATTGACCCCGAAATCATTTGAGCATCATTTCACCAATTTCATGCATCGTCCGATATGACCAAGCAGGTTAAAGGACGTTAAACTAAAAAAAAAATCTAAGCGATACCATCGACAGATATAGAAATATAATTTTCGTAGTCAGCTTAGCCTCCCCTTATGTAGGACTGATAGGCTGTGCCTAGGGGTTAGAAGCCTGACGCGGCCTGAACCAGAGAATGAAGAAGCTGGAACGAGTGGTCGGCCCATAGCCAACCATGAGCATGAGATAGTGGATGATATGAAATATGTGCGAAATGGACTATAGGAAAAGTGATGATTCAGCAGTTGGTGGAATGAGTGGCGGGGGTAACAGAGAAAACCCGCCCACACGCCACGTCCTCCACCACAATCCCCACATGCGGGCGCTTGGGATCGAACCCGGGCCGCCTAGAGGGGAGGCGAGTGGCCTAACCAATCAGTCAAGGTGCCGCCTATAGATGCAAATATCTGATGTGTTCCATTCACATGAATTTATCTACATCTCTGTAAAGAGTATAATTAAAAAGCTTATTTTTCTATGTACTTCATGCTAACCGAAAGAGACATCGGCAGAAATACTTTCTCGTAAGAAGAAGGGAAATACTGGGATACACTAGGCTAAAACGATAGTCCAATCTTTTAAAAGCTGGTTGCCATGTGGATGCCATCCGTTACTTTGCATTGCCAGGAGCTGACAAATTCCCGTATGTGAAGTTTTAAAACTGAAACCAATAATAAGGAATATCCCAAAAATTATCCACGAAAAAATGTATGACATACATTGTGTGCTTCAATAAGATCTACATATTTTATGTAGTAAGTTTTTGTCTATCTCTTACGGTTTACTAGTTTTGTAAAATCCAGCAAAATTCACCCAGATTAAAGAGGTCTCCAGAGAATATTCCCAGAAAATTCCAGATATACATTCTATTTGACGTGTAAATGTCTTTAATATATGGTGTTTTAATCAAAATCATTACAGCCATCTTTGAGAATAACAACATTTTCGAAACTTTTTGCACGTTAAGGATAGTTTGGGGCTGTGGATTTTCCTAAAAATCTTCGTGCCGCATCTTATACACCAAGTTTGGTATTTTAGCAACTTTTCGTGTTTGAGATATTATGCTAATGGACACACACGGACCTTTTTCTAATAATGTTTTTACAGGAGACTTTAAACGCCTATTTCTAGTGAAGTCACGGAATCGAATTTTTGGGTGGAATGCAATATCTCTTTATACACTATGTACGTATATAGAAAGTAAAAACTATTCTTGCGAAAATTGAATACTGTCTCTACTGCTGTATTCCACCTCAAAATTCTCTCCTAAGGTTTCCACGATATACATGCTTCGAAACACTCTAAAAACATTCCGATGTATTCCATGACTTTCTGTAGCTGTTAAACAAACAAAACTTTCCTTACAGAAAATCATTATTTTATCTATGTCATGCCCATCGGTCTTATTGCTCGCCTTTTTGTAAGTAAAATGGACTTAAGGGAATATAGTAGGCTGAAGCAATAGTTATTCTTTTAACATCCGGTCGCTAAAAGAAACAATTGAACTTCGGCTCCCTTTACCTGCTATGAAAGATGAAAAGAAGGTTGTCTTCGTTTCAGGAAAATACTTTAAAACCGAAACCAGTAACTCGGAATGTCTCAAAAACGGTTAAATGTACAAAAATGTATATGACATAAATTGTATGTTTTAATGTTATCCACATTTTCTGTGTAATATGTTTTGTCTATTTATTACAGTTTATCAGCTATACAAAAGTCATCCAGAATGAAAGTCTTCAGAGGCTATTCCCAGAAAATTCAAGAGCAACATATCGTTTTGTCATGGACATACTTTAAACATATGACCTTTTAATAAAGGTCGTTAGAGCGGTTTTTTAAAAAATCAAAATTTTCGAAAAATATTCCGTGTAGAGGGTAGTTGCGATGGGGGATCTCCTTCAAAAACTTCGTGCCGCATCCTTGGAACTTTTGAACTTAAAGACCATGTTTGGTATTTAACGCTTTTTTCTTTTTCAAGCTATGCTGACCAAAGACAGAAACATACACAATCAGACAGACAGACATACACACTCATACACCAGAGGACCTAAAAACATATTTCCGTTGAAACCTCGACGCCGACTTTTATGGTAAAATAGATTACTTACCTTCTCTAGCTTCTATGTATATTGTATGTACTTATGTGCCAGAGAAAGTCAGAATTATAAAATTTCCAGGTATGTACGTACGTATGTGTGTTTCGTCTCTGCCAGCAAAAATCTGACGTTTTAACATTCACATGAGTTTCTCTAGCTTTTCTTTAACAAACTACTCTAACAAAAGTTGGATAGGTAGAGTCATACTGAAAAATTCTATCCCATAGCAGTATTTAAAACCTGAATTTCCCAAACTATAACTGGTTGCTCTAACCACTGAGTTACCATGGCAAAATTCCGACACGACATTAAATTCCCTGACTTTCATATTTTCTGTTAGGCTGCAAAATGATCTCAAATTATTACCCTAATGGCGACTTACAATGTTGTAAGCCCTACACACGGCTTGAGTGGAAAAAACCATTATTTTATAAAAGCTTATTCTTTTAACTACATCATTTTAATCCAGATACACATCAGCAGAAATTGTTTTACTGCACTAAGTACACGATAGTGAAAATAGCTTCCAAGACGTGCTCGTTGAATGACGGCCTTGAAATTCTGTTTTATTTACATGACCGTATTAGGAGAAAATAAAAATAAATCGGCTAATGAATAGTTGTTTGAAATTTAAATTAAAACACGTATAATGCGGAAAATGCTTATCTCCACAAAAATAAATGCATACACTGTGCGTTTTAACGAGATATACATTTTCGTGTATCTGTCACGGTTTACTTATTCAGTAAAACTTATTCTAGAATGAAGAGGGATTTACAGCTATTTCCACATAATTCAGGATATGCAGTTTATTTATCATACAAATATTCTAATACTATTTAATCCAAATTGTTAAGCCAGTTATGAGAAATTTGACAATTTTTAAAAATATTTCATTAAAGGGTATTTTGGATTGGGGGGGATATTCTTAAAAATCTTCGTATCGCACTCTTCGAAAATACTGATCATAAACACTACGGTTACGATGTTCAAGGCACGAACGTATGCGCAAAATACACACACACACACACACACACACACACACACACACAAAAGCCTTTTTCTATATACGTTTATTTAGGGTCTTCGAAACATATATTTCTAGTAAAATATCGCTACCGAAGTATTGTGTGCAATATATGCGGCAGAGAAAATAAAAATCAAAAGTCTGTTAAAATCCAAACACAATTTACTTTTAACTTACGAATCTGCAGAGGATGTTATCCAAAACATATCTTTTGCAGTTTTAGGAAGTTTATAATCTAGTCTATTTAGGGCCGGTTGTAAAAACTCGGAACAAACTTCTGTTAGACGTTATTCCATGGTTATGTAAAAATTGTGATGTACGACAACGTAATAGAGACTATCAAGGGAATAAACATGGAATAACTTATTACGTGATTCCTTGCGGGGATAAGCCGTTATTCCGAGAATAAAGTACAAAAAGGAAAATGGTCGCTTGTGTTCTGGACACAATTTTGACCCATATTTGACCGATATAAACAATTAATTTCTTTATAATATGTTTTTAAGGACATATTATAACTAAATACAATATGTAGTAGAGGTACTCCGATAAATGGAGACTGCTATAATGAGATTAAAGTTGAGAAAGTATATCACACTGAGATAACTTGGCTATAAGGCATAAGACAAGAAGTTATGTAAAGTAAATTTGCATTTATAAAACAGTAAAAACCTATCTATTTCCATCAAAATACCGCTATTTTTATGGAAAACAATTAAATTTAATCCTACCCAAGATAAATATAAAATAGTACATAGCAATTCACCAGTACAATGCATAGCGTTGTAAAGAACGAGGTTACGTTTTATTGACGAAATACAAAGAATTGGTTACTTCGAGGGCAATATGTTTCAAAACGTAACATGGCGAAATTCTGTGCTATAATCAGATTGTTGAGATTAGGCGCAAGTTTAACAACGATAGCATTACAAGCTTTTTGATAAAGGGAGGAGATGGCCAGATTAGAGCTCGCAAATATAATATATATTATTATTTTACAATAAATTAATACTTTTTCGTATTATATGCTGTGGGTTTAATATATTAGAAATAATTTTGATTGAATAGGCGATACCTTCCATAAGATATAATATTCTCAGTTTTATTAGTTTGGTTGACTATTTCAAACTGTTATATTAAATATTGCCATCAGCAAAGCGCTAGCTGTAATGGGAACGGTTTAATGCACTATTCGACATAGCTAGTAATTTTTCTGTTGGTTAATAATACCTGTATAGCAAATTGATTTGACTTGATCTTGATGCAACGGTTCTATTATGCATATCTGAAGTTGATAGTAGCGTTGGCAACACCTAAAATTCAATTTTCAAAATTCAATTTCTATTTTACTGAATACAATTACAGAATTCAGGTTAAGTACGTTAGTTGTTTTGAGCACAGAAACGGAAGGATGTCATATATCAGCACAAGATACAACTTTACAATACGGTAAGGTTTCATTCCCATACTCCTAACCTATTGCAAGAAGTCACAGTATATGTGTTTATGTTTTGTAAAGTATATAGCAATTCTGCATCCGAATACGCTGGTGAACATTTATAATTATTTCATAGTACAGTAAGTAGTTAAACTAAGAAATAATGCATAGTTTAGGAACAGCTGATTGTGAAACTAATACAAATTTTCAGCAAAATAAATCAGAAATTACGAATCAAGTTAGCCATGAATGACTTGCAGCATAGCCAACATTAGTTTTAAATCTGCAATCAGTCGAATAGATATCTAAGGAATAAAATTGCGTCGTACAACTCGTCACCGTATTTATACCGCGAATAGTGTATTCCAAGAATAACTATTCCAAGATTTATTCCGAGTTCATACAACCGGCCATTAGAGGAATTTGTTGTATAATAGATAGTTAAAAGTTTTTTACACTATTTCTTGTATACTAATGTTTGAGACCATCATATATACTCGTATAGTATGTAAATAACACAAATATAAAATCTGGAACCACACATTTTGATGAGCTGTACATAGAATTTATCATAATTTACGTCTCAACAAATATGGGGCACGCTGGAAAAACACAATTGATATGTGCTTAAAAATGTATTATTAGTGAAAATAAGTTGTTATAGTTTGAACGAGGTGTTTCAACGAAACATCATGCTGGAAACTATGCTTTACATGAGCAATTCCAAAATATTGATTTTCTCAAAAATACAACAGAAATTTTCATTAAATTATTATGTGTCTAATCAAAGTAAAAGAATATGTTGAATTTTGGCGGGAATGGCGTTTGAAGCGTTGTTTATGCTATATACGTTTTATATGATTAAATCGTAAGCTATAGACAAAATATTACTAGCAATATACATTAGGTCGAAATAAGCTTTTGAATTTTCATGAGTTAACCATTTCGTGTTTTTTGTTAGAGTTATAAATAAATATTACACTGTCATGTGCCACTGAATACTTCTGTCATATAGAGATTTAACTTAATAATAGGTTAATCAACATAATAGTAATATTTTTAATTTCTTGCGTAAGCTTCTTGCCGCTGTCTCGGTTTAAGGTGTGTTGTTGTTTGTAAATTTCTATGCTTTCCCGTACCATCCTGTGTGGGAAATAGAATGTGCCAGTAGCTGTATCTGGTCGAAGTCTATGTGGTGTCCTGTGGCTATGGCGTGCTCTGCAAGTGCTGATTTCTCTGGTTGGTGCAGTTTTAAGCTTCTAATGTGCTCTGGTCGCCGATCTGCCTGTTTGTCCAACAAATGATGCTCCACATTCACAGTCTATCTTGTAAACTCCCGGGTTGGCCAAGACGCGGCCTTCCCGGAAGACCAAGGTACCATGGACACTAGCCGCCGAAGCTTACGCAAGAAATTGATAGATTTCTACGGGGAGGAAGTCTATGTTAACTCACAGCTGCTCTCAAAACTACGAAAGAAGAAACAGACACTGATCTGTCAACTAGCCTTCTTGAAACGCTGTAGGGATTATAACACGATTCCTTCGTTCCTGCACATCAAACATCAGATCAATAACCGGACATCTAGGCAAATACTACGTAAAGCATCTCTTAGATTACTAAGAGAAAGAATAGCATATACCAGGAGAGAGCTCATGCGCCCCGAACGGAAATTGTATACTCTACACTTACATTTAACGGCTGCTATAGACCAAACACATTGGGATGACCTAGACCGGATTTCTACACTTACGGCCAATTTCACCAACAACGCCTACACTGAACGTCAACAGCGGAAGTTTAAACAGCTCTTTAATAGTCAACACCCCGCCGCCGCAACGTTAAATCATCAACGCCTAGTGGTCAACCTCTCCAATACCACACTAGATGAAGCCACCACCAGCATCCTGGCCAAAGGACTAAATTTTGCACCAGCACCAAGGAAGATTCCGACGGAAGAAATCATCGCCAGCTTGGAATCAAGTATAAGTAATTTTCCTGAAGAAACAGCCAATGATATAAGAATTGAAACCTACGAGATTCTCAAGAGAGCAAGACCACCCAGATCCAACATCTCCCGTGAAGAAAGAACAGCTCTTCGAACCATAGTCTCGGATCCTAAAATCACAATTGCACCAGCAGACAAAGGCAATGCCACGGTAGTCATGAGCACAGCAGATTACGAAAATAAGATGCTGAAACTGCTTCAGGAAGACACGTATAAACATATTGATAAGAACCCCACAACGAAAATTGAGAGAGCAACATCATCTCTATTAAAGGTTCCTCAATACCGAAAGAGCTCCAGAAAAGGCTGATCCCACACGACTCGCACACCCCAGCCATATACGGCTTACCGAAAATTCACAAGGCAGAAGTGCCTCTTAGACCTATTGTCAGCGCCATCAAGTCTCCAACTCATACACTGGCGGGTTTTCTAGCCAAAGGTCTTCACAACATCACAGGACAAACACCTTCCTTCGTACGCGACTCAGGCCAACTAGTAGAAATACTGAGAAACTTTGACCTCAAACCACACCATTTACTAGTCAGTTTCGACATACAAAATCTCTTTACAAGGACACCTATCGCAGATGCCCTCAAGATAATCCGGGAGAAGATCGAACTACACCAGCTCCCAGAAGATTGGTCAGAGTTAGTTCACCATTGCCTTGCGAGCAACTACTTCAGTTTCAAGGACAAGCTATACCAACAAACAGAAGGCGCAGCTATGGGCTCACCCCTGTCTCCAGTAGTAGCAAACCTTTTTCTGGAAGCATTTGAAATAGACACGGCAGACAAGAAACCAGCTCTCTGGTTAAAGTATGTCGACGACACATTTGTAATATGGTCACATGGAAAAAACACAATTCCAGATCTCCTAAATCATCTCAACAACATGCACACTAATATCCAATTTACGATGGAAATAGAAGAAGAAGGGAAACTCCCCTTTCTCGATGTTTTAGTGGAACGGAGCGGCGGAAGACTTAAGTGCTCAGTATACCGCAAACCCACACACACAAACAGGTATTTAGACGCAACATCTCATCACCCACTAGCCAACACACTCATACACAGAGCTACCCGCATATGTGACCCTGAGTACCTAAAAGAAGAATTATATCATTTACAACAAGTGCTGGCTGCAAATGGATACTCTAATACATTAATCAGACACCTACAAACAAAGAAAAATAACAATATGAGAAAAGAAACACACAAAAACAAAGCCATTGCTTGGCTGCCCTACATAGCAGACACCACCGACAAGAAAGCCAGAATTTTACGCAAACACAATATTGATACCAGATACAAGTCCTCCAAGAAATTGAAACCTCTTCTACGTCCAATTAAAGGCACTCGTGACCCCCCTGTCCAACCCGGGAGTTTACAAGATAGACTGTGAATGTGGAGCATCATTTGTTGGACAAACAGGCAGATCGGCGACCAGAGCACATTAGAAGCTTAAAACTGCACCAACCAGAGAAATCAGCACTTGCAGAGCACGCCATAGCCACAGGACACCACATAGACTTCGACCAGATACAGCTACTGGCACATTCTATTTCCCACACAGGATGGTACGGGAAAGCATAGAAATTTACAAACAACAACACACCTTAAACCGAGACAGCGGCAAACATCTCAGCTCAATCTGGCAGACCCTAATTAGGAATGCGGGGATTGGCAGAGGGGCTGGCCTTTGCCCCCTCCCACAACAGTATAAAGAGCGCTCGGCCGCGCTAGCTTCTTCTTCGACTCGTCAAGATGGCCAAGAAGAGACAGCGCAGACTCGCCGCTGCTAAGGCAGCACCCGACGCCTCTTCCTCGGCAGCCGCCGAGGAGGCAGCTCCTCCGTTGCTACCGGTCCCGGCAAGCCCTGCTTCGCCGCCGGCCGCCACCGCACCCTCGCCGCAATTGCTGCCGCAGTTGCCGCCATCACCGACACCATCTCCGCCGAGCTCCACACCGCCGCCCCGGTTCAGTGCCGTGGTAAGGGGGGTCCCTCGGGACCTTTCCACCCGGCATCTGCTCACCGCCGCGCAGTCGCGGTGGCCTTCATGCTTGAGGGCCACCCGCATTTTCTGCGACCGGGGACCAACTCCGTTGGTAAGAGTGGAGCTTCAGGACCCGGCTGACCTAGAAGCTGCTTTGACATCAGGGTTGCCCTTATTAGGGCGGCTTCTGCCAGTCGAAGTAAGCAGACAGGAACGCCACCGGCCCTGCCGCCACTGCTGCGCCTTCGGGCACAGCCAAGGCTCCTGCACTTCAACGCCGCGGTGCCACTACTGTGGGACCAGCGTCTTGACGACACAGTACACTGGGCATGATCTCCGCCGCCGTCACCGGTTCTGTGCCACCTGCCGTGGCACAGGACACTATACTGGCCAGGCCCAGTGTCCCCTTTACCCGAGGGACGGGCGTACCACTCCGCAGCCAGTACAATCACCGCAGACCCAACACACAGACGCCACACCACCTCCAGCTTCTATTGACACAGCGACGCGGGATGCCATTCAGGACCTTCATGCGGAGATGCTGAATATCGGCGCTCGCTTAGCTGAGTTAGAAGAAGTCTGCACCAGCGTCATCACCAGGAAGCTGCTGGACCTACAAGCTGCCACCACCGCCGCCATCTCCACTCTACAGGCCTCCACCGCTGAGCTGTCCAACCGGATAGCCAGCGTCCAAAATTATCAGCAGCAACATTCGTCTCCATACAAGAACCACCGACTCCTCAGCGACATCCGGCTCATAATCAGGGAGGAGATGAAGGCCCCGAAGACGACGCCAGGATGGCCACCAAACCACCACAGCGACCCTGAACCCCTGGTTCAGGTAGCTGAAGGACCATTCCCACAGCAGCATAAGACAGCGCAGCAAGTGCTCAGAGAATGCCACGCAGAACAAGGGTACACCAGGAAGAATCACCTTAACCTTTACAAACATCACCACTAACTACCCTTCACTTACACCAATTACTTCTCCAGCGGGGCACTCAGGGCCCAAGTCATGTGTGTCCACTGGCTAATATCACCATCACTCGCTGTTACTGCCACTGGCAGGCAGCATTCACTATCACCAAAAATGCGCAGGTGCTTAATGCGGTACTGCAACAGAGAGGAATGGGCCTCCTACTTCCGGTGGGGGTTTTTTGTGAGTAGTGCCACCCTGGTTCGAGTCCAGGGTGGGGAGTCTCACACTCCCGGGCTTGCCTGGGGTTAGGGCGTTAGTTGCCTTTTCCCCCATCATCAATAAAAAAAAAAATGTCGGAGGAGGGACTTCGCTTCGAGATGCCAAAGAGGAAGCAACAAAGCAGACCAGCAGCTCCTACAGCAGCCACCGCTTCTCCGGCATCCGCCGGTAGGAAGTGCTCGCCGGCAGTGAGCGCTGCACCTTTGCCGCGCTAACCATCACCACCGCCGCCGACCGCCGCTGCTTCACCGGCAGCCAACACATCGCCGCCACCGCTGAGCTCCACGTCGCCGCCGCCCCGGTACAGTGCCGTGGTTAGGGGGGTCCCTCGGGATCTCTCCACCCGCCACCTCCTCGCCGCTGCACAATCTAGATGGCCTTCATGTCGAGGGCCACTAGAATTATCTGAGACCGGGGCCCGACACCACTAGTAAGGGTGGAGTTACAGGACCAATCAGACCTGGAGGCTGCCTTGGCGTCAGGGTTGCCCTTATTAGGGCGATTTCTGCACGTTGAAGCAAGCAGACAGGAAAGACACCTGCCCTGCCGTCGCTGCTGTGCCTATGGGCACAGCCAAGAAGACTACTCTTCGCCGCCGAAGTGCCACTACTGTGGCACAAACGCATTCACTTCGGAGTGCACTGGGCACGACCTCCGCCGCCGTCGCCGGTTCTGTGCCACCTGTGGTGGTACGGGACATTTCAGCGGGCAAGCCCAGTGCCCCAGCTACCCAAAGAGCAGGCACTCATCGCCTAAACCAGCCCGGACACCAGCATCTACACAGCCATCTCCGCAGACTGAACAACCAACACCAACCAACCTGCAGAAGGAAATCCAGGGTCTAAGTGAGGCCATTCAGGACCTCCCCTGCAGTCACCGACATCCGACTCATCTTCAGGGAGGAGGTGAGAGCTCTACTGGAGAAGTCGGCACTTCAAACTTCCAAGTTCAACATCCAAGGTAGACGTCAAGGGCTTAGGCTCGAAAACGTCCCAGGATACGACGACTGGCTCAACAGATTCGACCAGCACTAACTCCATTCTTCACCCTAGAATTCCTTCATTCCTCTCCCCGAATACTCCGCGGTGGCAGTCTGGGCTTTGGTCAAGTCTGTCTCCCGGTCCTCATTTCACCCCTCTGACTGCACCCTGCAATCAGTTAAATTATCGCCTTGAATCCGCGAGTGCAATAATGCGGTACCGCCTCTCCTTTCTTCCTTCTAATACCGGTGGAGGGGTTTCTTAGTCGGTATGCCCACATGGGAGACCCTGACACTCCGGGCTTGCCCGGGTTAGTCCATAAGGTGGATTTTTCCCCTTCACTCGAAATTAAAAAAAAAAAAAAAATGTCGGAACACAGTTCACCTGGCACTGTCGTGATGAGAGCACACGCCCTGAGGAAGCCCCACATAGTGAGGCGAAACGTCGGCAACATTTCAAGCCAAGACGCGGCCTTCCCGGAAGACCAAGATACCAATAATGTTTTTAGAACAAACATGAAGCTTAGCTTCTCATAAACAATACTATAGTCAGATTTCACCTGAAATACACATTTTGAGAATCCCTGAATAAATGAAGCGACTTTTTAGAAACATAGCTGCGTACGATGTGTTGGTACTTTAGTGCGTGCGTGTATGTATGTCTGTACCTGTGATTCTGATGCTTCAAATTCTGAGGTTCCTTAAATACAAAACAAAATATGTTGGTATAGGATCTTTCAAGGATGCAACATGAAGATCAATAAAATTCTTCATCCCATACTAACCATTCCATGGAATTTTTTTTTTAAATTTTTTTTCTTCAAAAATGTCTAACCTTTTTGGTTGAAATACCTTATATTTAAGATATTTTATGGTCAATTAAATTTCTATTTTGAAATTTCTGCGAACAGCCTCCAAAGTGCCATTTATTCTGGATAACTTTTGCATAATGTAATCCTAAGATACTCAATTACGCTAACTGATTTTATCAATGGACAGAACATGCTCAAAATATCAGGAAGTTAATGAAACTCGATTTCGTAAAAATGTGGACTTAAGGAGATGTATGACAGAAAGCTTTAATTTCAAAACTATCAATGCTAGCTTTTTGAAATGTAAAATGTTGCAGTAAATAAGTTGCAGTGAACATTTCATGTATCCTTCTGAAATAATTCAAAAGCTATGGTCAAATGTGACCATGTTTTTGTCATATCACTAAAAAAAGTCCCATGTGACAAAAAAATTGCACTAATATTTTAACACTAAGTTCAAAATACATCTACTTTTAGAATTTGCCCTTGGTTTTTCTGTGATTCATTTGGTTTAGTCTCCATTTTTTTTAAAAACCATGTATGTGCTTTTTTTGTCATAAAATATAATTTGTGCAATTAAATACATCTGAGAGTAAAGATTAGAGCAATTATTCATTGTATTTGTATAAACATTTACAGACATTTGTATTTGCGTAACAGAAAAACCCCTCCGCAAAGAACATTTTAGAGTAAGAAAAATGCTGAAAAATTAATAGTGAAAAAACAAGGGAATATCTCATATTAGTTGATAGATTGGACCCTTAGCTTTCCTTTTCCTTTTCTGTGATAATGTTTTTCTATATTTTTCTTCTTGCATTGCAGCTTTTCTTCTGCACAACTTTTTTATTTTTTTTTATTTTGCATGATGCGAATGAGATCTTGTCGAACTGAAGTTCTTCTTGCCGAGTCCAGTACAATTTCACCTCTAATGCTTTGCTGTAGCTCCAATGACTTAAGCCACTTAGAAATGGCGCTTGGAGGTCAATTATACCGTTTTTGTATTCAGGAATGTTTAAATTATTTTATGGTATTAAAATAATAAAGTAGATTTTTGTGATTTTTCATGAAATTTCAGTCATTTATATCCATAATACGATTTGAAAAACACCTCTTCATATTGAAATAGTCATTGGAGCGGTTCTAAAGATAAAGAGTTGTCTCTAAAATCGATTGAATGAACGTCCTCTTTAGGCTGAACAGGAATCTGTATTTCAGTTTCTACCAATAAGCCAAGCTGCACGTTGTATATCCTGGAGTATGATTCTCCATTTCGATGCTTTGTTGGCTGTCCGGTGATGACATGTATATTGTATCCATGTGTGTATTCTTGTTCTGGACATTGCAGGGATCTGAGTATATAATGACGTGTTAACCCTGGAAGGCAAATTAGGCAAATTGGCAGCGCGGGAACAAACGTGATTTGGTTCTCTTCCAGCATCTATTTCTCGCCACATGTAACAACTTACTTGCTTGTTTTGGAGTCCATGAAATGTCAAAATGCACACTATCTGTGCTTCCACCTTCAGTGTTTAACAATGCAACATGCTTTAGGAAGCACAATTCCACAAATCAACAATGAGCAAGGGCGATGCGTCGTTGTTTACCTTCACAATATTTATTTGTTACACAGAAAGAAGTACAATTTACATTTCTGTCAGTTTATCCTTCCATTTGTTCACCCATCTGTTGCATCAAAAAATCTCGGCAGAAACGCGAGTAAACAGTAAAGCTGTAAGTTACATCATATACAAAATGATTCAGAAATACTTTTGCAAAGAGTGGGGAGAGGTTCTTTACATTGAAACAATAAATCTGTTGATACAGACCTGTCCTGAAACCTTTCGTTTTCGATTTATTGAAGTTCAAAGTGCTATTAATAGGGATAATAGAGGGGAAAGGGGGCAGTGATTGCGTGGTAGACGGTGATACTTTCCCTAACGGTGGAAGGCGATTGAGGTTGGGTGTATGGTAAACATAAATACCACTGATTTACGGGAACTAACACTTTTAATCTTTACATGCATTCAATTGCTGTTGTGCAAGTCATAAGCATCATCATCCTTTTTGTTTTCTCTCAAGAAAGATAGATTACAATGCACAACAACATACGTGTCGTAACGTCTCAAATGTAAATCGTTGCCGATTGGCATGTAAACAGGCTTTATATTGTGAAAAACTTCGCTCCACATCACAAGATGAGTGTAGTTGGAACAAAACGGAAATAAGACACATCGTCGACTATTGAGTAAAGTACTCCAACAGAAATTATTTCCGTAATAACGTCTCGTAACACTTTTCTATTTCACGCATTATTAAAAATCCGACATTTTTTCAAACACTGTCATCACTTTCTTTTTCAGGACCGCGCCGTGGCCAAGTGGTTAGACAACTCGTATCTTACCTACATGGCCCGGATTCGATCCCAAGTGACCGTATCTTGGATTTTGGTGGACAGAATGACGCTGGGGCAGGTTTTCTTCGGATTTTCCGGTTTCCCTCGCCATCGCATTCCACTGGTGCTCCATCTTCATTCCATGTACAATCGGTATCATCGCCTGCAGTGCCATTTGTAGTAAAAGTGGGCGTTAAACACTGTCAAAAAACTTTCTTTTTCACACGGTCTAAAACAGGTCACGGGTCCCTGATAAATTGCTTGCACAAGTTCATTGACAGCTTTCAGAGCTCGAGGCATTTCAATGTTCGATGTTTCCAAAAATGTTTTACTGTCGTAAATATATCTGCAAAGTTGTTTTGTATAAATTGCATAATATGAAGAACATGCACTATCATCAAAGGCATCAATTTCCTGTAAAACAGTATTGTAATGTACAGCATAGTATACTGCTGCGTCGAGCCACGTTCCCCAACGCGTTACTACAGGTTGTTTACCTGCGGCGCGTGCAGTCGCCAATAAAGGTCGATCTCTACTCGGTAAGTATGCAACAGGTATCCGCATGTGTCCTGTTATCGGTCCCCATTATGCTATCCCTAAAGTGACACATGATTCAATTTTTGGCGCTTTCATCTTGAGTGCTGTTTAATACAAACACCACTCATAGCAAATGCCTGAAGTGTCCTTCTCTTGCATCTTACACGCATGCACTCGACGAAGCATGGACTGTCAATACTCTCTGTTCGTACAAATGGTTTCGCAGGGTTTCATGACACGCAAATTAAGAGTTTCTTCATTCGGGATGTCTGCTGCCTAAGTTTCTTCTATTAAGTCTGGAAGATTCCTGTAAGCAGCACCTGTAAGACGTGCTAGGAATTACAAATTGACAAATGACAACTGCAAACAAACAGTCATGGCAAAACAAGGCCAACACCCCAGGGTAATTGGCCAAAGTCTTCTATGAATGAGGGCATAAATAAATGAAGCTGTTGGTTTGGACCAGGAAAACCGTTGAACTTAAACTCTTATTAATAAATTGATAACGCGAAAACGAATCGTTTTAGAGCATATATTTATATAAACCGGCTTTTGTTTCAACTAAAGTATTTTTGAATCACTCAGTGTAATCAGAACCCTACACCACTTAAGATAAATGAATGCTCTGTGAAATTGTGAAAGCTACAGTGTGCAACATATTGTGTTGAAATATATATCAGTTATTACACAATAACGGCGTTGTTGAAATTTTCTATCAAGTTTTTTCTTTTAAATACTAATTTTATAGCGCTAATAATTTTTATTGTCTAAACTCATTGTTCAAATAAAAAAGCTGATGATTTCCATTTACATGAGTTTCTCTACATCTGTAATAAATTACTACTAAATATTTTATTATTTTATATACTTCATGCTACTCGACATAAACATTAACAGAAATGGTCTTATTACTATCTTTCTTGTAAATAGAAGGAAAATAAGGGAACATACTCATACTAGGCTAAAGGAATTGTCGAATACATTGGAGAAGTGTGCTGTGGAATAGGAATGTTATTTTATTTATTTATTTATTTATTTATTGCATGTTTACAGGTTAACAAGAAATATCTCGGAAATGTAAACTCCACGAAAAAATGTATATAACATAAATTGTGTGTTTTAATGAGATATACATATCATAGTTTATCTATCTACTACGGCTTACCAGTTATGCAAAGTCATACAGAATAAAGAGGTATTCAAAAATTTCAAATTTTTTTCCATATAAAGGGTGGTTGGGGGTGGGGTATTTTCTTGAAAATCTTCCTGTCGCCCCTTGGAAGATATTTAACGTAAATACAATACCTTATCTACACAATACATACATGGTATGTGTAGAAAAAGTAAATATTCCACACGATGCATTTTTAAAACTATTCCATAAAATCTTCAACTTTACAGTAAATCGAGCTTACAGTTAGATATATTACAGAACCCTAACGTGTTCCATTTATTGACTTACTCTACCTATTCTGTAAAAAGCTCAACATAAGCTTATTCTTCTATCCTCTTCAAGTAATCAAGATAAATACTAACAGAAATCGTCTTATTGTTTAGCTCCTCATGAATAGAAGAGAAATAAGGGAATATACTAGGCTAAAGCAAGTCAAATCATTTAAAATCATATCCCTACATGACTGTAATTCAATTTTCTTTGCATAGTCCAGACTAAACCAAAAGAAACAGGTATGACAAAATGAATAATACTTATTTTAGTATTGAAACCAATAATAAGCAGTATCTCGGAAATAATAAGTCTTATGTAACATAACATTTGTGTTTAAAATATATCTACTTTTCGTGTATTAACTTAATTGCCTGTTCATTTATAGCCTTAGTTAATTGGTAGTTCAAATGTGACATTCAGAAAAATGGTATATGCTATTAACATTTAGAACTCATATTATTTTATTATGAAGAAAAGTACGAGTAATATTTCCGTTTTTCACAATTTTTAGCACAATTTCACTGATGTACTAGCTTAAACTGGGAATTAAAGACTTCAAAATTTTAAATCAGAATCGTAATTATTAGGAATGTTCACATTATTACAAAGAAATTAAAAATATGCAGTAGAAAAAAATAAAACCGTATTAATATAAGTAAATGTCAACTCAAAACGGTTAATAATACAATGGACATACATATTAGTACAATTGAAGGTATACGAAACACCAGTTCTCTATCACCCTCGTGGTATACTGGCTACCATGTTATGCTCTTGCACCTGTGGCGAAACTCAAGACTCCACCACCACTGCTGACGGTAAACGGAACTTAAGACTAATACCACCAGAGGGCAGCACGGTCCGGTAGCCAAAAAGGCGCGAACTACCCTGCAAAATAAACGGTCAGTCTGGCGGCTGAGGTCGTAGCAGGAAGTTGATTCGCGCTCCTCCATTCCAACGGTGTCAAACTGTATACCTCATTATCACTATGAATAGTGTTAAGAAGTGACCGGTGTTTACTTTCAGTAATGTACTACCTAACCACAGCATTCCACACACCTAAGGACGAGAGTTCAAACCAGAGCAGGACGATGGACTTTTTGGGTGTAAACATTAGCACGGGTTCCGTCGGAACGGAGGTAAATCTGTTGGTCCGATGTCATACATTACCGGCACGTAGAACGACCCCAAGCTTGATAAAGAAGCCTCTGAGCAAGATTAAGCGGTCATTTACCCCCAACATAGAATGGGACGCTGAAACCACAGTAGCTAAAGAGCATCCATAAGTGAAACTCTATTTCATGACACTAATTGTCTGATTTCGTTTGTACAATACCGGTTCCATATAGCTGTATGAAGAAAAGTTTAGTTTTACTGTGAGTACTGGGTCCGCGGTAAAGTATGATGCTGTCTTTCAGGAGGTTCCGGATTCGATTTCCGGCGGCCGGATGAGGTTTTTCGTCATTTTTCCCTGGTCGTCTTGGCGATTGATGGTTTTGGCTTATATTTTGAGTCCACTATTCTCATTTCCACTGCTTTTCCCACTTTCCTGTTTCAGGCGTGTTTTCAAGCCCTGCTGGCGGAGTCGGGCAGATGATGCAGCTGCTAATGCCGTGGCTACCTCAAAGAGCCGTCTTGCCTGCAAGGGTTATTGAGCTGACCTCTTGGGATTGTTCTAGCGGACGTTTCAGTTGTAACATGATGAGGATTTCTACGCATTTATTTATTTCCTTTTATATCTCCTTTCAAAGAAGATATTTTTCCCACTAGATATAAAACTGTAGAAGTCAACTAATCAAAATGACAGCTTCCGCTGAATAAATTCCTTTACTCAAAAGTAACCGACCAACAATCCCATGTCAAGAGGGGGCAATAAAGTAGTTTGTTTTTAATGATTTCCGCGCTGCGTTTACAAGTACTTTCAATGTTAATTCGGTGAGCTTAAGATACTTGCAACTTGGGTTAAAACTCACATACAGGATGTTAAGAGGTGGAATCGTAGATATGTATAATAACTTTAAATTAATATTTGCCATTTGCAAAATATCAATTTTGTTTATTAACGGGCCACAGAAGTGCGGCTTTTTATTGCATGTGCAAAAATCTTACTCTGCTTTAAATTAATTATATGCAAATATGTGTAGAGCATATCTAACACAATTTTAGGATTCATTTTTAAAGTCGTTTGTCATCGTTTGTCTCTTTTCAAAATGAAATTTTCTCAAGTACATTTTCCCGTTTTTAAAACCGATCTTCTCCACAAAAGTATAGCTAAATGTCTGAAAAATTTTGATTGAAGTTTACATATAAGTTTATTTCTTAAAAATAATTATCATAATCATGCGAATCTTTTAATAACTTTTCCACATTTTGCTGTATAAAATATTTATGAACCAAAAACTATCCAATACATGAAAATATCCTCCGATAAATTTGTTTTATAGGTATTAAGGAATGTCACGATAAAAAGTGACCTACTAGTTTAATATCGGTCGGAGGAGACATAACTTACTTAATATCTAAATAATTAAATTAACTTTGAAATTGAAATTTGGTTTACATATTTCCTTGATTATTAGTCATGCATGCATAAAAAAGTAAAACTGTAACTGTAACACTAAAAAAAAAAAACACCCCTATTACTTAAGGGTAGCTCATACGTGTTTATTTTCCCAGACAGTACGAGCCGGAAGACTTAATGCAGATTGGGCAGGCCTCGCGTTAACGAATGTTGTATCGGAAGTGAATTTGAATGCGTTTTGCGTTAATTAAGACAAAGAATAACTAACACAACGAGATGTAGGCATATAAATATACATTTTATGAAAATATGTGTATCTGAACCATTAACACCCGTATTTATCCAGGCTGCCATTGTAAGTAGAATGCTTGTACAATAGAATCGCAAAAGTTTTAGCGCAGCAATGGGCCATTCTGGTAGTCGTATATTGTAACTCACCCCTTATACTACGCCGTAGCAAAATGTACCTCAGTTTGCTCACCTGAAAAGAAAAGAAAATCCTACATTAAAACTCTGAGAATGGTTTTACATATTATCAAATTCTTAAAACCTAACATTTTCTTTTGTGCTCAGATGTAAATTTATCCATTGAGGAAACTTCGTAGAAATTCCACAGAGGAAAAATAAACATGCATATACTTAATAGAAAAGAACAACTTCTATAAAAATCTGAATTGTGTGTATGTGTGTAGGGGGGGGCTGTCTGTAGAACAGTATAGCTCAAAAACCAAAAATAAACAAAACATAAAAAACCAAACTTACTATATATCTTCCAACGATGCGGCACGAAGATTTTAAAGAAAATCCCGCCCCAAAAACTACGCTTGACATGAAAAAGTTTTTGAAAATTTTGTTTTTCTCAAAAATGACTAATGAGTTTGACTAAAAAGCCATATATTAGAGATATTTACATCACAACTAAAATGTATATTTTGAATTTTCTAAAAATAGCCTCTAAAGTATTTTTATTCTGGATGAGCTATGCACAATTTTACATAACGATTAAACCCCAAGAATTAGACAAAAACTTACTTCACAGTAAATGTAGATCTTTATGTCATATACATTTTGTTTTAGAGTTGCCCATTTTCGAGATATTTCTTACTATCGGTTTTTATTTTAAAGTACCGAACTTTTTTCAAACTGGACCATAAAGTGAATCGCTCCTCATTTATTTTACATAGCGTCCGGCTTTTAAAATATTTGACTATCGCTTTAGCCTAATGTATTCCCTTACTTCCCTTCAATTACAAAAAAAAACAAAAAACAAAAAAAAAAAAAAAAAAAACAAGTAATATGACCAATTCTTAGTAATGTTTATTTTGAAGAACATGATGAAGATAATAAATAATCTTTTGTAAGAATAGTTTTATATCAAACAGGTTAAGAAGGTTATATTAATGAAAAATGTCCTATTTTGTTATTTCTTGTCATGCAAGATGAACACATAGTAACCAGTTTTTAAAATGTTTGATTATCACTTTAGCCTAGAGTATTACTTTATTTTCTCTATATGTTTAAAATAGGTCTATAATAAAAACACATTTGAAAATGTTAAGCTCAATATGCATGAATATGCAGAAGAATAACGAACAATAGTTTGCCTCAGAATAGTTCGAGTAAGTCATGGAACAATACAGATGTTTTTCTTACTCTTAATTTTAATCGAAATAAACCTTTCCAGAGACAGCTGTATACATATAAATTTATTTATGACTACAAAAAGAAAACAAATAGCAAATTCTCATAAACATTTTAAATATGGTACATAAATGAATACAGTATATAATGTATAGAGGTCGGTTTGGGGTCTCGAAATTACCGGATTGCGATTCGGTGCACACAGAGTATAACTATGATGTGATCGAGTAGGCGTGGTATCTACAGCTCGTTTCGAAATGTCTTGCAGTACTAGCATTGCTCAGTGCCTGCCTTCGTTCAATTCCTGCTAGTAAATAATCTTGTGAACACTGAAAGAGAGCGCAGATGAAAAATACGAAAGGGTAGGCGTTCAACAATGAACAAACTTGTGGGTGATTCAAACGTATCTTGAATGGCACGAAAAGAGGATTTTCTTTCGATACAGCAAAAATGTATGTTGTTATTCACTGTAATTAATTCTGATTGAGTTTTCTTGACTTATGTTCGTTCAAGGCCATGTACATTACTATCCATAATTTGTTATATCAAGCTTTATACTTTTATTTTTAAAAATACAAGCCGTTTTATTTACTAATCATATTATGAAATTATTGTTTTATGTGTTACTTTATGAATTACAAATAATGTCATTACATGTAATGAGCTACTTTTAGAACAGATTATACCACAACGTGTGCATGTTTACACTACAAACCCTTGCCTAATACCCTCTCTTTTCCTCTGGGTGTTCGTAACTTTGTGCAATTTGGAACTCAAAACTTGGCTGTAATAATGGATATATACACGTTTAACTTGATTTGCATGAAGTATATAGAAGAATAGGCATTTTTAGGAATAGTTTGTTAGAATAGAGAGAAGATCTTGTGAATGATATGTTTTTAATTCAGGAGACTCCAACTGTAATATATAAAACTTTTAGTATCCAGCACGTGTATTGCCAGTAAAATCTCGGTAGCGAATGTTTATATGGAATGCACTACCTTTTCTAGCTCTGTTCGTGGCAGGGAAAGTAATAAATGCCTTCCTATCTCCTTTTATCCCAGAATCAGAAGAATGTTTTCACTTTTAGATACAAGAAACGCTGAGTGTAGATATAGACTTGGATAAATGGCGTATTGTGTTGCCGTACTATTCCTTTTGAGACCATAGCAATATTTTCTTAACCTTGTTGTTTTCCGTCACTGTATATTCCCAGAGGAAACATATCGTAACATCTGAGTAGTGAAGGGAAGAAAACACCCACACTGCTTCTTCAGAACATAAGTCAACAGCGGAGAAAAGAAGCTACAGAGGAACAAGGATTTTAGAAGGGTAAGTGATAGCTATCCTCACAGATATAAAATAAAATGATCCATCTAGATGTGTTACGACTAGCGACTTTAGGGTTAAAGCTAGGCTAACTCTACAGGTTGTTTCAAAAACGACAGTTCTCTCTCTGTTCTATCGATCAATCTCACTATTAAAACATCTGATGTGTTGGTGGCTCTCCGTGGTGTAATGGTCACCATGCTAACTTCATATACCCAAGGTTGCGGGTTCAAATCCGGCGGAGGGAAGGGAAGTAAAGCCGTTGTTCCCATGTCGTAGATTTACGGCATGCAAAAGAACCTCAAGCCTGATAAAAGAGACCTCTGAGCAAAATTAAGCGGTCTTGGACGCCCAGTGTAGAACGGGACGCTGAGAACCACAGCAGTTAAAGAACGTCCACAAATAAAACTCCATTTAATTTAATTTTTGATGTGTTCCATTCAAATACCTTTTTCTACCTTTTCTGCAAACAAATTATTCTTATAAAACATTATTCATTTTTCTATATCATGTTATTCGAGATAAAAATTAGCGGAAAGTATTACTTACTTTCTTATAAGCAGAAGGGGAATAGGCAATACTTAAGGCTAATGCGATAGTCAAATCCTTTAAAAGCTATCGCTATGTGAAAAAATTATGTGTACCATTCACATGATTTTCGCTACATCTCCGCAACAAATTATTCTTAAAAAGCTTATACTTCTATTTACTTCATGCTAATCAGTAAAAAATTAACAGAAAAAGCCATATTACTTGCTTCCTTGTAAGTAGAAGCGAATAAGGGAGTACCATAGGTTAAAATGATAGTCAAAAGCCGGTTGCTATGTCACTGAAGTTCCTTTGTTTGTATGGACAGCAGTTGACATATTCCTGTATGAGAAATGTAAAAGTTTTTCATAGGAGAAACTAAAAATAAGGAATGTCTCAAAAACGACGAAGTCCACGAAAAAAAATGTATATAAAATAAATTGTGTGTTTTAACGTGGTCTACATGTTTTCTGTGTTAAGTTTTTGTCCATCTCTTACGGTTTAGTAGTTATGCAAAATTCATCCAGAATAAAGTAGTCTTTAGAGGCTATTCCCAGAAAATTCAAAATATACATTTTATATGCCTTTAATATATTATATTTTAATCAAAAACGTTAGAGCTATTTTTTAGAAAATTAAAATTTTCCAAAACATTTCCATGTAAAGGGTAGTTTGGGGTGGGGGCATTTTTCTCAAAAACTTCGTGTCGCATCCCTGGAAGATACTAAACTTAAATGCCAAGTATGGTATTTTACCGACTTTTCGTTTTTGAGTTATCGTGTTCAAAGACACACGGACACACACGGACCTTTTTCTGAAAATAATTTTTTTGACAAATTCCTGTATGAGAAATGTATAAGTTTTTCATAGCAGAAACTAAAAATAAGGAATGTCTCAAAAACGACGAACTCCACCAAAAAAATGTATATAATATAAATTGTGTTTTAACGTGCTCTACATTTTTTGTGTAGTAAGTTTTTGTCCATCTCTTACGGTTTAGTAGTTATTCAAAATTTAGTAAAATTCATCCAGAATAAACTACTCTTCTGAGGCTATTCCCAGAAAATTCAAGATATACATTTTATTTGTCAGGTAAATATCTTTAATATACGAAATTTTAATCAAAATCGTTAGAGTCATTTTTGAGAAAATAAAAATTTTCGAAAAATGTTCCATGTAAAGTGTAGTTGGGGGTGGTGGGATTTTTCTCAAAATCTTCGTGTCGCATCCCTGGACGATACTAAACTTAAATACCAAGTTTGGTATTTTATCTACTTTTCATTTTTGAGTTATCGTGTTCACAGACACACGGACACACACACACACGGACCTTTTTCCGAAAATGTTTTTTTTAGATAAAGGTGACCCTAAAACATATATTTCCGGTGAAATCGCGGTATCGAATTTTTAGGTGGAGTGGAATACATTCTCTGTACACTATGTACATAGTGCCTATAGAGAAAGTAAAAATTGTCAACTTTGTAAGGAAAAGTGTATGACATGAATTGTGTGATATATATTTTTGAGGGATAATTTTGTCTGTCTCTTACGTTATGAAATATTTTACAAAACTCATACAGAATAAAGAGGTCTTCAGAGACTATTTCCAGAAAATTCATGATACATATTTTCTTTGTGATGTAAATATCTTCACTATAGTATATTTTATTTAAAATCGTCAGAGCCATTGTTGAGGAAATCAAAATTGTCAAAACATTTTCCGTGTAAAGGGTAGTTGAATGGGGAATGAGGGGGGGTTATTGATAATCTTCCTATTGCACTCTTTGCAGATACCCCTTTTGAACATCAAGTTTGGTATTTAACGGAATTTTCGTGTTGGCCTATGCTGTCCACATACACACACGGACCTTTTTTTAAAAAATATTTTTTTTTTAATTGCTGGGGCCTCAAAGCATGACATTCCGGTGTAGCATTTTTGGGTATAATACCTTCTCTATACACTATGTACATAGTACCTCCAGAGAAAGTAAAAATGATCCATTTAGATGTGTAAGGACTAGCAATTTTACGGTTAAAGCTAGGCTAATTCTACAAGTTGTTTAAAAATATCTGATGTGTACCATTCACATGACTTTCTCTATATCCCTGCAACAAATTATTCTTAAAATGCTCATACTTCTATTTACTTCATGCTAATCAGTAAAACATTAGCAGAAATAGCCATATTACTTGCTTCCTTGTAAGTAGAGGTAAAATAAGGGAGTACCATAGGTTAAAGTGATAATCAAAAGCTGGTTGCTATGTCACTAAAGTTCCTTTGTTTGTATGGACATCAGTTGACAAATTCCTGTATGAGAAAAATATAAGTTTTTCATAGCAGAAACCAAAAACAAGGAATGTCTCAAAAACGACCAACTCCACGAAAAAAATGTATATAACATAAATTGTGTGTTTTAACGTGCTCTACATTTTTAGAGCAGTAAGTTTTTGTCCATGTCTTATGGTTCAGCAGTTATTCAAACTTCCGTAAAATTCATCCAGAATAAATTACTCTTCAGAGGCTATTCCCAAAAAATTCAAGATATACATTTTATTTATCAGGTAAATGTCTTTAATCTATGATATTTTAATCAAAATCGTTAGAGCCATTTTTGAGAAAATCGAAATTTTCGAAAAAGTTCCATGTAAAGGGTAGTTTGGGGTGGGGGGATTTTTCTCAAAACCTTCGTGTCGCATCCTTGGAAGATACTAAACTCAAATACCAAGTTTGGTGTTTTACCGACTTTTCGTTTTTGAGTTATCGTGTTCACAGACACACGGACACACACACACATGGACCTTTTTCTGAAAATACTTTTTTTGGATACAGGGGCCCCTAAAACATATATTTCCGGTGAAGTCTCGGTATCGAATTTTTTGGTGGAGTGCAATGCATTCTCTATACACTATGTACATAGTGCCTATAGAGAAAGTAAAACGACAGTTCTCCTTCTCTCTCTCTTTCTCTCTCTCTCTCTCTCTCTCTCTCTCTGGTTTCTATCGAGCATTCCCACCACTAAAACATCTGACATGTTCCATTCACATGCCTTTCTCTATCTTTTCTACAAACACATAATTCTTACCACACATTATTCATTTATCTATATCATATAGTTCAAGATAAACTTTAGTAGCATCGGTCTTATTACTTGCTTGCTTCTAAACAGAAGGGAAATAAGAGAATATACGTACAAGCCTATCACGGTAGTCAAATCTTCTAAAAGCTATCGCTATGTGAAAAAATCTGATGTGTTCCATTCGCATGACTTTCTCTATATCTCTGCAACAAATTATTGTTAAAAACCTCATGATTCTATTTACTTCATACTATTCGAGAAAAATCAGCAGAAATAGTCCTATTGCTTGCTTCCTTGTAAGTAGAGGCGAAATAACGGAGTATTATTAATTAGTGTTCTTCAAAAGTTGGTTGCTCTGTGACTGAACTTCCTTTGTTTCTATGGACTGGAATTGCTAAATTCCTGTATGAGAAAAGTATGTTTTTAAAGCTGCAATCAAAATACAAAGAGTATCTCAAAAACGATAAACTCCAGGAACAAAATGTATATAACATAAATTGCGCGTTTTAAGGTGCTCTACATTTTTTGTGTTGTAAGATTTTCTCCATCTCTTACGGTTTAGCAGTTTTGCAAAAATCCATAAAATGCATCAAGAATGAAGTAGTCTTCAGAGGCTATTTCCAGAAAATTCAAGATATACATTTTATTTACCGTGTAAGTATCTTTAATATACGAAATTTTAATCAAAATCATTAGAACCATTTTTGAGAAAATCAAAATTTTCGAAAAAAGTTCAATGTAAAGGGTAGTTGGGGGTGGGGGGATTTTTCTCAAAATTTTCACATCACATTCCTGAAAGATACTAAACTTAAATACCAGGTTTGGTATTTTACCGACTTTTCGTTTTTGAGGTATCGTGTTCACAGACACACGGACACACGGACACACACACATGCACCTTTTTTTCGAAAATGCTTTTTTTAGATAAAGGGGACCCTAAAACATATATTTCCGGTGAAATCTCGGTATAGAATTTTTGAGTGGATGCAATACCTCCTCTATACACTATGTTCATAGTGCGTATAGAGAAATTTAAAATCAGAATTTTCCATTCACATGACTTTCTATAGCTGTTATACAAACAACTTTCCAAGATTTTCTTAAATCTACGACGTGCTAAACAAGGTAAGCATTAGCATAAATTGTAATACTACTTGCTTCCTTGCGAGTAGATGGGACGAAAAGCAGTAAATTAGACAAAATCGATTGTCAAATGTTTTAAAACTGGTCCTATGTGAAACAAGTGAAGTTCAGCTGGCTTTGCTTGGCCTGCATTACTGAAACGAAACATCGCTTCCCGTTTGAGAAAAGTTTAAAATGTGTATGGTTGAAACCGAAAACAAGGAATACCTCAGAAACAGATAGCTGTACATAAAAACGTAAATGACATAGTTTATTTGTTTTAACGAGATCTACAATTTTTGTGTACTACATCTTTGTCTATCTCTTACGGTTTAGCCGTTATGCACAATTCTGCAGAACTATTTCAGAATAAAGAGGCTATTCGGAAGCTATTCCCAGAAAATTCAAAATATTGATTTCTTTGTAATGTAAATATTTTAATACACGCTATTTAAAAACAAAATCGTTAGCCATTTTTGAGAAAATCAAAATTTCAAACATTTTTCCATGTAAAGAACAGTTTGGGATGAGGGGATTTTTTTTGCAAATATTCCTGTCGCATCCTTGGAAGATACTAAACTTAAATACCAATATTGGTTTTTAACGAAGTTTTCGTTTTTGAGCTATCCGTCCAATGACATACACGGATTTAAAAAAAAAAAAATATTTCAGACAAGGATCTCAAAACATATATTTCCGGTGAAATCTTAACATCAAATTTTGGGTGGAATACAATACCTTCTCTATCCCCTGTGAACATTGTAAAATCGGGCTTGAGAAAGTAAAAATTGAAATTAGGTCCCCTTTGTGTGGCTAGTAATAAAAAATAGGTATAAAACGAAGTATGGCTTCCCATTTGAGAAAATTTTAAAAATTATATCAGATGCATATGACATATATTTTGTATTTTTACAAGATGTATATTTTTTGTGTAACTCTTATGGTTTCCTAGTTACAAAAAACTTATCTAGAATGGATATGCCATTTCCAGAAAATTAAGAAATATATATTTCGCTTGTCATTAAAATATCTTAAACATGTGCTATTTTAATCAAAATCATTCCAGTCATTTTTAAGTAAATATAAATATTCGAAAAATGTTGCATGAAAAGGATAGCTGGAGCTGGGATTTTTCTTGAAACTTTTTGTGTCGCATCTTTGGAAACTACTTACTTTAAATACCTCTGTGGTGTTTAACGGACTTTTCACTTTTTCGCAACATATAGTTGCAGATATTTTTCTAAAAATTATTATTTGTTTTTGTTTGATTCAGAGGGTTTGATTCAAAATATATCTTTCTGGTGCAATCTAGGTATTCAGTTTTTTAGTGAAATACAATATATTCCTTCTCTATCTACTGTGTACGTTGTATATACGTGCCAAAGAAAGTAAAAAAAATACATCTAATGTGTTACATCCGCATATTCTCTCTATCCTGTGTCATTTGTTAATTAGTATAAAATTTATTTTACAAAACTTCCTGTTTTATATGCTGCTCATAATATACATATTAGGTAGAGAACGTATTGCGATCCAACAAATATTCATTACCAAGATTTCGCCCTAAATACAAGTTGAGAATCCCTGAATAGAAAAGTACTTTTAGGAAAAGGTATGTGTGTGAACAGCATAACTCAAAAAGGAATATTCTGTTAAAAAACCAAACTTGATAAAAGTTCAACATCCTTCTAAGGTGCAAGAAGTTGTTAAAGAAAATCTCCCATGCCAAACTACTCTTTACACGCATCTTTTTTCAAGAATTTAAAACTGGCTAATGATGTTGATTAAATAATTATTTTTTGAGATATTTTTACGACAAAGTAAATTGCAAATTTTCTGGTATTAGTGTCTGAAGTGTTCTTTTTTGAATGAATTTTGCATGACTGTTAAACTGTAAGAGACAGCAATATGTTACTATATAAAGCCACTACTTTATGTTCAACGAGTTTTATGTGAGTTTAAGTGAGATATTCTTTATAGGTTTAAATTTTACAAAGCGTTTCTCAAATGGGAAGTTGTTACTGTTTTTTTCTCCTGGTCATGAAAAGAGAACCGAACATAATGACCAGCTGTTAACAATTTTACTATCGTTTAAGCTTAGTGTATTCCCCTATACCCATTCCGTCTTCAAGGAAATATATAACCAAAGCATTTCGGCAAATATTTATAACGTTAAGTGTAACAAATTACATAATAAGCTCATTATGAATATTGGTTTAATTGGTTTTTCACACAAGCCGTGTGTAGGACAGGAGTTGAATAGAGTCAGACTTAAAAATTCAATGTTATTGCCGGGATTTGAACCACGGTTCTCCCGGTCTCTAGCCGGTTTACCTTCCACTGAGTTACCATGTCAACATGCCAGCATAGCAATAAATTTACTCGCATGTTTCCCGGAAAACCACAAGGGGATCTCAAATTATTTTGAATAGTTTGTTGAGAATGGCCAGAAAATTCATTTGACTGTAATAGAGAATTTTCTCAACTATTTTTGCAACAAGCTTCTTCTATACCATCTAACACACTTTTAAAGAGCATGGTGTGAACTACATACAGCTTGTGTACACTGTTTCTTGCACATGTGGCAGTATTTAGGGTATCTGTCAACATATGTAGGCCATCTTCAAATGAAAGTTTAAAATTAGTAACTGGAGATGAAACGTGGATCCGTTACTTTGAACTGGACCGTATATACAAATATGCAAAAACTGGGTCTGAGCAGGTATACAAGAGCTTTTGAAGTCCGAACATGAAATGAGAAACCGGAACTGGAAAAAGTGACAGGTCATACACCGGATACTAGCATTATTTAGCTAAATAAACAAATTGGTGTGTTCTATTCACACGATTTTCTCTAGATCGCTGTAACAAATTATTGTTAAGAAATATATTCTTCTAACTACTTTATAAAAATCGAGATAAACATTAGCAGAAATTGTCTTAATTACTTGCTTCTTTGTAAGTAGAAGGAAAATAAGGGAACACACTAGGTTAAAACGATAGTCAATTCTTATAAAAATTTGGTTGCCATGTGCTTGAAATCTGTTTCTATACAGGGCCAATTGTTAATAACTTTCTGAAATAAATAACAAGGAATGTCTCAGAAATGATCAATTCCACGACAAAAACGTGTACGACATAAATTGTGTGTTTTAACGTGATCTGCTTTTGTTGTGTAGTAAACTTTTGTCTATCTGTTAGGAGGTCTCTGGAAGTTATTCCCAGAAAATTCTATGATATATATGAAAGTATCTTTAAAATACGGTATTTTACTCAAAATCGTTAGAGCCAATTTCGTGAAAATCAAAATTTTCGAAACTTTTTCCATTTAAAGGGTAGTTTCTCAAAATCTTCATGTCGCATTCCTGGAAGATACTAAACTTAAATACCAAGTTTGGTATTCTACCGACTTTTCATTTATGAGTTATCGTGTTCACAGGCACAGGGAGACAGGACACTCACACACGGATTCCTCACAGGGGGACCCTAAAACATCTATTTCTCTTAAAGTCTTAATGTCAAATTTTTTGGGCGGAATGCAATACCTTCTCTATACACTATGTATATAGTATGTGTAGAGAAAGTAAAATGTTTAATAAAAGTGTTCAATTAAATACCACTAGTGTCAAGAAGAACTCAATTTTTCGCAAAGTAACTCAGATATTCAGAAGCGCTGAGCGTAATAAAACTTAAGGAGAGCTGAAGTGTGACTAAAATACTAAAGGTTACCCGATGAGACACTTGAGTTAGTATAATGGTTCAGTAGTACCTATAATATGCTAAAAGAAAGGTATAGCTATATTATATCTAAATAACCCTAGATTCAAAACCTCCGGAAACTGTCATTTTCTGTTTAATGTATACGAAAGTATATTTTATTGTTAGGCATTGGTTAGATCCATGACGATAATTTCATGTTGCATGCTATTAATGAGTTTTATCGCTGTTTGCAATCGTTATTTATTTATTTTTTTTTTTGTGTAGCATATTAATAATGTTAATAATGTGGGCAACGCAGCACGTTCAAACATAAAGTTTTGTGTTTTGTTAACACAATGTCTCAGAGACATTGAGAATGATAGAAGAAGCTTATGTTGAAGGAGCGATAAAGAAAACTCAGAAAAGGGCACTGCGACAGGTACCTGAAAATGGCTTCCAATAGAGCTTCAAGTCTCTTCACATGTGGTGACAGAAGTGTATCACTGCGGAAGGGAACTATTTTGCAGGAAATGCTATAAAAAGTGCGTTATGGTAACGTATTACATAAGTGACCATCCTCTCCCTTTTCACCATCCGCACAAGTTTTAAGTCTGAAGTCTGAACAAGTTTTGTGTCTAGAGCTTTCTTGGACAACCCGGAAATCTCTTCCTTGTGAGACGACAACTCTGATTGAACTCAGCCGTCGCAAATAATCCATTTACTTATTTTATTTTTGTATGTATTTACTTAATGACTGGTTCTAAGCGTAGTTCCTTCAAAACGGTATCCTGGCGCTTTTAATCCCACTTGGTGTAAGCTGGTGTGTACCTCATAAATACTAGGGCCGTCCCATAAGTACCCGACCTCACGTCTAGATGGCAGTTGTTGTTTCAAACAATAACAATGGTAAAAAGTACCAACCTTAGAAAACTTAAGTTTGAAGTTTGACAATTTTACATTGTTTAGCATTTGTTTGGCGAGTTTGTGACACTTGTACGGAGGTGGAATTTGTTGACATTTGTACGGAAGTCTAGAAAATCCTAGAAATGGTTAAACAGGAGTTATTTAGAGAGTGATCACAAAAGGAAAGCCTTTAATTCTGTGCAACTGGCATCAATATATTGGATTATACCAACAAAGAAGAAGTAACGTATTGGCGTTGTATAAATTTCTTAAAAAATCATTCATATGATTTTCTCTACATCTCTACAACAAATTATTGTTAAAAAGCTTATGAATATATTTACTTCATGCTAATCGAGAAAAAAAGTATCAGAAATAATCTTATTAGTTGCTTCCTTGTAAGTAGAAGCGAAGGGAGTTTCGTAGGTTAAAGTGATAGCCAAAAGCTGGTTGCTATGTAACTGAAGTTCCTTTGTTTGTATGGACATGGGTTGGCAAATTCTTGCATGAGAAACGTATAAGTTATTCACAGCTGAAACCGAAAACAAGGAATATCTAAAAAAACGATGAACTCCACGAATAAAATGTACACATATATAGCATAAATGTGTGTTTTAAGGTGTCCTACATTTTTGTGTGGTAAGTTTTTGTTTTTCTCTTACTGTTTAGCATTTATGCAAAATTCCGTAAAATTCATCCGGAATAAAGTAGTCTTCAGAGGCTATTCCCAGAAAATTCAAGATATACGTTTTATTTGTCAGGTAAATATCCATAATATATGAGTATTTCAATCAAAATCGTTAGAGCCAATTTTGAGAAAATCAAAATTTTCGAAAAAAGGTCCATGTAAAGGGTAGTTGGGGGTTGGGGTTATTTTCTTGAAAATCTTCGTGTGGCATCCTTGGAGGATACCAGACTTAAATACCAAGTTGGTATTTAACGGTCTTTTCGTTTTAGAGCTATGCTGTCCACAGACGCACACGGACCTTTTTCCAAACATGCAAAAACATGTATTTCTGGCGAAATCTCGGTATCGAGTTTTGGTGGAATGCAATACCTTCTCTATACACTATGTACATAGTACGTGTGGAGAAAGTAAAAAAATGCAAAGGGGGACTATCAAATAAAGAGAACAGAGTTTTAGGCGAAGGAAGCCATATTTGTATTTCAGATGAAGCTGCAACTGAAGTGCGGAAACGTGTCGTAAACGCAAAAAGGCGTGCAAGAGAAACAGCCATTGCTATTTCAAGTATCCACGCTGAAGAAGTAGGACAGCTCTTCAATCGAGAACATGATTTAGTCACATCGCTACCTCACACAGGAGTGCCAAACAATCGCTGCATCGCATTAGGCGAAAAATTATGGGACCTATTAGAGATCCGACCGATTCCGAAAGCATAGTGCTTCAAGAAAATCTCTTGCTTATGAACGATGGAAAAAAAATCACTTGAAGATGACAACAGGGGAAGTTCCTGGGAGGAAACAAACACAATTCCAGTTGTCACGTATTGCTGCCGAACAGAAAACGAGAAACATATGACCGTTTTTTCAAACCTATTAAATTTAATGTGCCTGGATGGAACCCTGCAACTCCCATGATGGACTTTGAAACCGCTATTGTACAGTCAGCTAGAAGCTTGTTTCCTGAAACAGAGAGTTTGGGTTGCAATTATTATTTTAATCAGTGTTTGTGGCGAAATGTGCCTTGTTCCTGCCTACGGGGAAAACGAAGATATACGCTACCATATAAGAATGTGTTCAGCATTAGCGCATCTTCCTCTGGAAATGTTGGACGACGGTTGACTGTGCATTCAGGAGAGCACGCCTGAGAGCCAAAAACTTCAAAGAGTTCTACAATTACTTTGTAGACTAGCGGCTTGATAACGATCACATACCAAGATATATGTGCAACTGCAGTGGAAGGCGTCACCGCACTAACATCTCAGAAGGGTGGAATCAAAGAATAAACAAATCAATTTCAGAGCTCATCCCAATGTATTATTAATACACAATTTTCCAGAAGAGTTTTGTATTAATAAAAAAAAAAACGTAATTACTCAGCACCAGCTCCTTCTATCCACATCGTGGTGGTATGTCACACTGACACCCCGCCGTACTCTTAAAGTAACTAAAGCAATTTAATACTATTTATGATGCAACATTTATCTAGAGAAGAAATAGCTAACATTTATAACATGTGAACTTCTTTCTGTTTTCTGCAACTATAATCATGTTTTGATTTTTAATTTACTAGTTATACATATCCACATTATTAAACCTGTCATTACCGGCTATTAATGTTTGTTCCGTACAAGTGTCAACATTCAAATTCTGACTCGCCAGGTAGAGGAGAAGGATCCGTACAAGTGTCACTCCGTACAAATGTCTCTCCGTAGAAGTGTTCCAACCAGTTGTTTGGCAGCCATTATTAGTGAATTCTCTCAGCGAATTTGCAAACATGGTTAAAACTGGCTATGTTATGTAATACAATACTTTCATTTGAAAGGTCTAAGTCCAATTGATATTAAAGCTGAGCTAGATTTTACTTTTGGGGATTCTGCTCCTTTGTTTACAACAGTGAAATGTTGGGTGGCAGAACTTAAGCGCGGCCGTACGAACTGCAATGGTCGACCAAATGAGGTAAACAGTCCAGAAATTGTAGAGAAAATCCACAAAATGGTATTGGATGACCGTCGACTGAAAATACGCGGACTAGCAGACATTGCTGGCATTTCAAAAAGTTCTGTACATCGCCCATTGACTGAAAAGTTGTGTGCAAGTTAGGTGCCGCGTTTGCTCACAATAGAACAGGATGTTTCAGTCGAGTGTTTGGCAATGTTTCGCTTCAATAAAATTGAGCTTTTGAGTCGATTCATAACAACGGATGAAACCGTGTCCATCACTTCACACCTGAGACGAAGGGACAATCAAAACAGTGGATTGGAAGGGGAGAATCGGCTCGAAAGAAGGCGAAGACAGGACAGGCAAGGTCATGGCGTTAGTTTTTTGGGACGAACGCGGGATAATTTCCACTGATTATCTCAAAAAAGAAAAGTAATCAGTACATATTACATATTATGCGAGCTTATTACAGCGTTTGAGTGATGAAATTGAGCAAAAACGGCCGCATTTAGTGAGAAAGAAAGTTCTGTTTCATCTAGACAATGCATCAGTTCACAAGTCCATTATCGCCATGGCCAAAATCAATGAATTAAAGTTCGAATTGCTTCCTCATGTACCCTATTGGCCAAATTTAGCCTCCTCTTATTATTTGCTGTTTCCAAACTTGAAGAAATGGCTTGGTGGTAGAAGATTTACAAACGATGAAGAGGTGGAATCAGCTGTTGATAGCTATTTTGCACACCTCGATAGTTCACACTGTAAACAGGGTACTTATCATTTTCAAGAAAATCCATCCACCCCAAGCTACCCTTTACATGGAAAAATGTTTGACAAATTTTTATTTTCTTAAAAATGGCTCTAACGATTTTGATTAAAATATATATTAAACATATTTACCTGACAAATAAAATGTATATCTTGAATTTTCTGGGAATAGCCCTTGCAGACTACTTTATTCTGGATGAATTTTACGAAATTGTGCATAACTGCTAAACCGTAAGAGATGGGGAAAAACTTACTACTCGGAAAATGAAGCTCACGATAAAACAATTTATGCCATATACATTTTTTTTCGTAGTGTTGATCATTTTAAGATATTCCTGGTTTTTCGTTTTATCTCTGAAAAACATATTTTTCTCATACAGGAATTTCTTAACTCCTGTCCATAGAAGCAAAGGAACTTTAGTTACATAGCAACTAGCTTTTAGCTATCATTTTAACCTATGTTACTCCCTCATTTCGCTTCTACTTACAAGGAAGCAAGTAATGCGACTATTTCTGCTAAATAGCATGAAGTAAATAGAAACATAAGTTTTTTAAGTACAATTTGTTACAGAGATGTAGAGAAAGTCATGTGAATGGAACACATCAGATTTTTTTTTCTTTGTTAGGTCGTTTACTTCTGGGACAGCCCTCGTAGAGTTTAAACTTCATACACCGTTCGCACTAAGAGGCTATTTCAAGGTGTGTACATAGTGTGACGTCACTGCATGAATAATAGTCACGGAAAAACCCATTTGGGATCAATGCCTGCAATACATAGCTCCATACTAAGAGGATTCCTGTAGAATTATTCAGGAGTGAATTTTATTGTTAGTGTTGACAGCATGAGTGATACTTATGCAAACAGAGATAAAATGTAGTATTAGACTGCAATAGTAAAAATCTGATGTGTTACACTCACATGACTTTCTCTAGTTATTCTACAAACTTCTTACATAAGATTGTTCTTCTTTCTGCACCTTGCTAATCGTGGTACTCAATAGCACAATGTTCTTTTTATTTAGTTCCGTATAAGTAGGAAGAAAATAAAGGAATACACTAGGCTAAACCAATAGTCAAATGTTTTAAAAGCTGTCGTTATGTGATTATCATTACAAATCGCTTATTTTCTTGGCCAGCAGTAGAACAAAAGAAAAACGGACACTCCCGTCTGAGAAAAGTATAAGTACTTCACAACTGAAACTGATAACAATGAATACCTCAAAAACGGTAAGCCCCACGAGAAAAATGTATATGACATAACTTGTATATTTTAACTAGACCTAAATTTTGTCTATCTCTTACGATTTACTAGTCATGCCAAATTAAGCAAAATTCATGCACAATAAACAGGTCTTCAGAAGCTATTCCCAGAAAATTCAATATATACATTTTATTTGTTAGCTAAATATCTTTAATATAAGATATTTCAATCAAAATCGTTAGCGCCATTTTTAAGAAAATAAAAATTTTCGAAAAAAGTTCCATGTAAATGGTAGTTTGGGTTGGGGGATTTATCTCAAAATCTTCGTGTCACATCCCTGGAAGATACTAAACTTAAATACCAAGTTTGGTATTTTAGCTACTTTTCGTTTTTGAGCTATCGTGTTCACAGACACACGGACACACACACGGACCTTTTCCTGAAAATGCTTTTTTTGGATACAGGGGTTCCTAAAACATGTATTTCCGGTGAAATCTCAGTATCAAATGTGTGGAATGCATAACTCCTCTATCCCTATGTACATTATATATATATATGGGGCTAGAGAAAGTAAAAATCTGATGTGTTTCATTAACACGACTTGCTCTACATTTTTGCTACAAATTATTGTTAAAAAGTATATTTTTTCTATTTACTTCATGCTAATCAAGAAAAAATTACCAGAAATAATCTTATTAATTATCTCCATTTAAGTAGAAGGGAAATACACTAAAGCGTTAGTAAAGAGCTGGTTGCTATGTGATTGAAGTTCCTTTGTTTGTATGGACAGGAATTAACAACTTCCCGTATGAGAAAAGCATAAGTATTTGAAAGCTGAAAACAATAACAAGGAATATCTAAGAAATGATTAACTCCACGAAAAAAACTGTATATAACATAAATTTTATGTTTAAACGAGGTCTATATTTTCTATTAAGTAAGTTTTTGTTTATGTCTTACGGTTTACTAGTTATACAAAATTACGCAAAATTCATCCAGAATAAAGATATCTTCTAAAACTATTCCCAGAAAATTCAAGATATACATTTTATTTGTCAATTAAATATATTTAATGTACGACATTTTAATCAGAGTCGGTAGAGCCAGTTTTAATAAAATAAATATTTGAACATTTTCCCATGTAAAGGGTAGTTGGGGGTGGGAGGATTTTCTTGCAAATCTTCTTGTCTTATCCTTGGACGATACTGAACTTAAATACCGAGTTTGGAATTTAACGGAATTTCCGTTTTTGAGCTATGCTGCCCACAGACACAAACGCACACACAGAGACAGACATACGTACGGACATATTTCTAAAAATGCTTTTTATTTCATTCAGGAGGTCTCAAAACATGTATTTTCGGTGAAATCTCGGTATCGAATTTTTGGATGCATGACAATACCTTCTCTGCCCGCCTGGGTAGTGTGGTGGTAGCGTGTCTGCTTCGCATTCAACAGGTCGTGAGTTAGAATCTCGCTTAGGGTGAGTTACCCGGGTAAGGTTTTTTTCGGGGCTTTCCCTTACCCTGAGAAGACGAATGTCGAGTAACTTTAAGCTCCATGGATCCCGAGCTCATTTCACCAATTTCATTCATCGTCCGATATGTCCAACCTGGTTAAAGGACGTTAAACTAAAAAAAAATTAAAAAAAAAAAAACACCCTTCTCTATACTACGTGCACAACACGCGTAAGGAAAGTAAAAATGTAAAGGACATGTGTTGTGTCGTTTGACGAGGTTTACAGTTTTTGTGTGTTATGCAAAAGCCATTCAAAATAAAGAGGTCTGCAGTGGCTATTCCCAGGAATTTCGGAATACAGATTTCGTTTGTCATTATATACCTTTAATTAATGGTATTTTAATAAAAATTTTTACAGCAGTTTTTAAGAAAAATAAAATTTTCGAAAATATCTCCAGGTATAGTGTAATCTGCGGTGGGTTGATTTTATTGAAAGCACTCGTGTCGCATGTTTGTGAGATACTATTTTCGTTTTTGAGCTATGTACACTAGAAATAAATATAATTAATTTTCACTCTCTCCTGACGTATTATATACATTAGTGTATAGAGAAGGTATTGCAATCCACCCAAAAATTCGATAACAAAATTTCACCGGAAATACACGTTTTAGGATCCCCTGTATCCAAAAAAAGCATTTTTGGAAAGAGGTCCGTGTGTCTGAACACGTTAACTCAAAAACGAAGAGTGGGTAAAATACCAGATTTGATATTTAAGTTAAGTATTATCCGCGGATGTGACATGAGGATCTTCAGAAAAATCCCCCCACTAAAAACAACCATTTATATCGAAACAAATTAGAAAGTTTTGATTTGCTCAACGATTTGGATTAAAATACCGTATATTAAATATATTTATATGGCAAATAAAATGTATATCTTGAATGTTCTGGGAATAGCCTCTAAATATGTCTTTATTTTGAATTAATTTTGCGTAACTTGTAAACCGTAAGAGATAGACAGAAACTTACTACACAAACGCAAGGAATTAACAACATTTCTTTTAATGTTTATCTCGATTATCATAGAAGAGTATGTTTCTTAACAATAATTTGTTACAGTGATGTAGAGAAAGTCATGTGAATGGAACACATAATATTTTTATTTATTTTACAAACCAAATAAAAGATACAATTTCATGTCCCAAACTTTAATATTCATACAAAAGCTATTAATAAAGACACGCAGGTCCTTTTATAAAAAAATACTTCTGTTTTTATATAGAAGCTCTGGAAGCACACATTTCCTGTTAAACCGCGGTATCGAATTTTTGTGTGGAATACAAAAATACATTCTATATATAAACATTTTATGCATTTAAGAGTAACAAGAGCAAGAGACAAATGTTGTCAATTTGCCACTCTTAATTTCATTAAGAATGAACGAATAGATGATTAAATCTAATGTCCTATTTATTTCAGTTTTTTTTTTTTTTCAAAAAATATACAAAGAGGTTCTTTCAGACATCTGCTCTGACGATCAAATTAAATGCAGATATAAATGAAAACAGCATAAGTGTTGTACAATAACAGGTAAGCATGTGTTTATTTGTAAATTAATAACGAAGAATACTCTTTCATTTCTGTTCACGATCTAATAAGTTTACTGCAGTAGTGCACGAACATAATAGAACCACCTTTCTCTTCACTCGATAATACCGCCTTGTTGACATCACGTGACGAACTCTCCCCTTACCTCTTCTTGTAGTCCATGTTTTGCAACCTTTCGTTAACTGTATGAAACTTCGCTCACTGTTCATGAACCTCATTTTGCTAGTAGTTCCTCCTCTCCACCGATCCATCGCTCACTGTCTAGTAGACAGCAGGTCTTACAGAAGTTTTCAACAACCCCACTCTAATATCTCTCTGAACTAATGAAGGATTCATTATGAGTATATTATTCCCATGGTTTTATTATAATTGATATATCTACTTCATCCAAATGGTCGAGTCCTTAGCGCGGTGGTAACGCGGCTGCTTGCTAAGCGAATCTGGGTACGATTCCCAGTGCCCGCGAGGGGAATGTTCCCCGCTGGAAGACCTGGTCCGGGGTACACTCAGCCTCGTGAGGTTCCCCGGGGGCCAACTGAGGAGCTACTTAATTGAGAAATAGCGGCTCCAGATCGAGAAGACCGCATTAACCGGCCCGGAGGGACTCAAGGTGCTGATCACGTCTCATCCTCCAGCACTGCACCCCATTCATTTCGCCTTCAGGCCGGGATGGGGGATGCAGCTGCCGGGTGGTAGGCCAAGATTCCTTGTGGACTGTCGTACTATGGAGTTAGGTTTACCTCATCCAAATATGTTAATATATATAACCAAGATAGACAAATGAATTTACGCTTTCCATTTTTTTTGAATCTCTACAATTTTTTTCTTACAGGATATTCGCTACACACCAATTAAATCATTTCTTAGATGTTCTTGTGCAGCCTTTTACTAAGCGAAAGAATCTCATTTCAGCTACTTCAGTTTGCTTTTTGTTTTCTGTTTAATTGTCCATGCTTAATTTCCTTGCAGAATGCCATGTAGGGTGGTCATTTTTTAATGAAATCTTAACTTGCTTTGTCTGATGAATTATATTACAAATACTTTTCAACTTATATCTTAAATATGTCCCAAAGACTCTACACTTAGGTTTCTCTAATGGCTATCATTATCTGACTATAAAGATACCCTATCCACCTACGGTGCCTACATTTTATGTCAAAACCATGATCGTCTTACATGAGTATCGGGCAAGGCGACAGTGACCTCGGTAGAAGCGGCAAAATGTACGTTTATCAGCTGTGAACTATCTCAGTCACTGATTTGTCTTCGCTTTGTGTAGTGTTTCGACGTTACGTGTGTGTGATTTCCTTAGGAATGTTATTCTTTTATTAGTCCACGGAAATTCTGTCAAAATTTACGGATATTTATATTGAATCCATACGAAACATTTTTATCTTGAGGACAGGTGTGTAGACAATTTCAGCAACAATTTTCCGGATATTACGCTATAGCTCACGTTCATGTTTTATTTCCATAGGAACTGCTTTTTCCGGTATCTGGACTTGCACACTAATATACATTATTCAATGGATTATTTATTAACTTGACAAAAAGTGTCAATTCTTCACGATATTTATGGATATTAATGTAACATTCTCTCAATAATTCTTCTCAATTAGAGATACAGTGAGATGTTCGATCAATACATTTAATACAACGTGGTCGCTAAACGCAAAACCAAAGCAGCGAAAAGGACATGTTCAAATAGAGGAAAATCTGAAGAAAACAACTATGAAGTCTCTCAGTTGTGTTGCACAGCAAGTGGGAGCTACACAAACCTCTGTTCAAACAGCTACTAACATTTTAAAACTGAAGCCCTACTGTGTGACTACAGTGTAGAAATTATAGATATTAGGCAAGAAGAACTAATGCATGTGAATGATAATTCCATCCAACTAGATATGTCAAGAATGTTTTTGCCCAAATAGACACCACTTTCAAAAGTCATGCCTTAGTACTTATTGTATTTATAATTTTTATTATTTTACAATTCTATTATTATTAATCTATTATTTTCATGATTCATTAAATTTATTTATTTAACAATTAATGTTAATACACATTATATATGCAAGATTGAATGAGTGCGCAGATTTGGACAACTTTATGATGTTACCTGAAAGATAAGTTCTTGTACAATTTTCCTCAATAGTGCATGGTTTCATAAATAAAAAATCTGATGTGTTGCACTCACAGGCTTTCTTTGGTTCATCTACAAACTTCTTACAAAAGATACTTCTTCCTTCTACACCATGCTAATGGAGAGAAACATTAGCCAAATATACTTAGTATATTACTTAGTACCTTATAAGTAGAAAGGCACTAAGGGAATGCACTATGCTAAAGTGATAGTCAAATGTTTTAAAAGCTATCATAATGCGATTGCCACTGCAAATCGCTTCTTTGCTTGTCCAGGAGTATAACACAAGAAAAACGACATTTTCTGTCTGAGAAAAGTATAAGTACTTTACAACTGAACCAATAACAAGGAATATTTTGGAAACGGTTACCTATGCAACAAAAATGTAAAGGACATAAATTGTGCGCTTTGACGATATATACATATTATACATACTTTACATATTATTGATGTTAAAGTCATTGATTACTAATAATTTTCACGTTTACCTAAGATGTGGCTTTGATTTAATTGTCCACGATATACCTGAATGAGATATTTCCATAATTCACATTTGAATATGCTCTATCTTTTATCAACAGACTAAATCTTAAGCGTAGCCTCTTATGCAGCTTTTAATTTTCAGGCCTCGTGAATACGATCAGATAGCTTGAAAGGTAACTTACCCGACCCTTAGTAGGGCAGTAACTGACAATAAACACAGAGGCTGGATTTAAAATAGTATTTAATCAAAACAAAACACTGGCCTGGTCGGAACCAAAATAAAACATTCGGCTCTTAGCTCCTGTTCTCTTGCTAGACTGTACAGATAATATATTCAATAATGTCGAATTATCTCCGTTACCTTTTAGGGTAAATGCAATTGTTATTGGACTTTATTATTCGTCATAATTAGATCTTCCAGCAAACAAAATTTGCGCCCTCACACCCCTAACATTCTGTACGCTACTAACACTCGTGAGCAAGTAACGGCATATTTACGGGTCGGAAAATCCCATTATTTGGTGCGGAGCGAGGTCTTGGCATTAAACGAAGGCACTGTACCCATATTATTTCGATTATTATTTATGTACGCTCTTCACTCAAATAGATTGAATTCATTATCCTGAGAAACAGTTTTCCACGAAATAAGCCCGCTGCTATTTGCTCTAGAGCCTAGGTAGTTTTGAACGAACCAATTTCATATACATCCACCACTTGCAATATAAAAATAATTTCTTTTTCCATGTATATGTTTCGAAACAGAGGTTACAAATCCTGTTCAGAGTGTCAGTGATGCTTTATGATACTTTGTCTTATTGAAAGGAAGGTGTTCGTTCTCAAACCCGAGCGTTTCGATACATGCTGTGTAATATATCGTAACGCGTATTTTTCTCTGTCTCTCTCCCTCTGTCCTACTCTGCCGTAAAATAGCAACGGTGCTGTCTTACTTGCGGTCGCTTCATAGCATCATTACCTCTTTCCTCTGCCCTCTTCAAACAAATCCTTTTCCTACCTTACGGCTGCCAACTTCACGACACACCCTCCAAATGTCCTCCTCTAGCTCCTCCATGGCTTCTCTAAACCCTCATTCCTCCCCTAACCCAAGGCATGACCCTTCTTTCTCCCTTCCTTGTATTCCATACAAGTTCTTTTACTGACATACAGAGATTTCAGGTATTATTCTTGCTTCTGTGCCAACATGTTTTTTCGAGAAACTCTAGATGCTGTTACTTATGCTTCTACCCTATTGACGTTTTGCCGCAAAATCATGTCAGCAACTCTTGCGATCATTTGAACGATTTTTACTTTCTTTAGCCCATATGTAAAATGTACATAGTGAATAGAGAAGATATTGAATTGCACTAAAAATTCGATGTAGTGACTTCACTGAAAGTATATGTTTTGAGGTCACCTGACTCCCAAAAAAAGCATTTTATAAAAGAGGTCCGTGTGTATATGCTGTGGACAGCAGAGCTCCAAAAGAAAAAGACCGTTAACTTGGTATTTCAGTTTAGTATCCTTCAAAGATGCGACAAGGTTTTCAACAAAATCCCCACCTCCCCAAAATAACCTTTACACAGAATGTTTTGTTTTTCTTAAAAATGAATTTAACGATTTTGCCTAAAATACAGTATATTAAAGATATTTACTTCACAAATTAGCTGTATATTTTCAATTTTCTGGGAATAGCCCCTGAAGAGTTCTTTATTCTGAATGAGTTTATAACATTTAGCAAAACCTTTATACCACAATAGATAGACAAAAAATTATTGCACAAAAATTGTAGATCTCGTTAAAAGGCATAATTTATGTCATTGAGGTTTTTATGTAGAGCTGGCCGCTTCTGAGATATTTCTTGTTATTGATTTAAATTATTAAACTACTTTTAACTTTTCTCAAACCAGAAGTGACGCTTCGTTACATCTCTCTTGTTTTACTGCAGGCCATCCAAAATGAAGAGAACTTCAATTGTTTCATATAGAATCAGCTTTTAAATGTAAATGCAAATGACGTGTTATTATGGACGCTCTTTAACTGCTGTGGTTCTCAGCGTCCCATTCTAAATTGGCGTTGAAATTATTAATTTTGCTCAGAGGCCTCTCAATCAGTCTTGAGGTTCTTTTACGTGCCGTGAATCTACGACACGGGACCAACGGCTTTACTTACCTTCGGAAGGAAGCCATGCTAAGGATTTTTACGCCCGAAAAAATCCATCGTTCTCCGCCGGGTTTGGGTATATGAAGTCAGCATGATAACCATTACACCACGGAGGGCGACTTCAATTTAGCCTAGTGCATTCCCTTATTTCCCTTTAGTTGTATGGAACTAAGTAATAAAACTGTTTCTGCTAAGGTTTACCTTGATTAGCATATCGTTGATAAAAGAATAATCTTTTGTAAGGAAAGTTGCTTATGTAACAGCTAGAGAAAGTCACATGGATGGAAAACATCAGATTTTTAAGAAATATCTTCATGTTTATTTTCTGTTTTTCAGGCTAACTTGAAGATATTTGTGGTTGTTTAATTATAGCTACTTTTCTTTCTCAACCAGGTGTCAATCCGCAGTTTATGTCAAAGCGAGTAGTGAGTAGTATTATTTCCAGCATTTGTTACTTTCTCTAGCCCATATGTACAATGTACATAGGGATAGAGAATATTGTATTCCACCCAAAAATTCAATGTCGAGATTTCACCGGAAATACATGTTTTAGGACCCTCTGAATACAAAAGAAAGCATTTTCAGAAACAGATCCGTGTGTGTGTGCATGTATGTGAGTGAGTGAGTGAGTGAGTGAGTGAGTGAGTGTGTGTGTGTGTGTGTGGTTCTGTGGACCGCATAACTCAAAAACGAAAATACGGTTAAATACCAAACTTGGGTATTTAATTTTGGTCTCTTCAAAAGATGCGAGACGCAGATTTTTAAGAAAATCCCCCCATCCCTAACTATCCTTTATAGGGAACAAATTTCGAAAATGTTGTTTTTCTTAAAATTTTGTATTAAAATCCCACATATTAAAGTAATTTCTGTCACAAATAAAATGTATATCTTGAATTTTCTGGAAATAGGTTCTAAAGACCTGTTTATTCTGGATGAATTATGCTTAATTTGTTTAACTAGTAAACCGTAAGAGATAGACAAATTAGTAAAACACAAAAAATGTAGATCTTGTTAAAATATACAAGTTATGTAATTTCTTCGTGGAGCTTACCGTTTTCGAGATATTCTTTGTTAGTAGTTTAAATTTCTCAGACGCAAGTGTCCGTTTTTATTTTGTTCCACTCCTGCTCAAGCAAAGAAACGGTTTGCAATGACAATCGCATAACGACAGCCTTTTAAAACATTTGACTATCACTTTAGCATAGTGCCTTCCCTTAGCTCCAATCTACTTATAAGGAACTAAGTAATAAAATTCTGTTAGCGTTTAATTCAATTAATATGGTGTTTAAAGAAGAATTATCTTTCGTAAGAAGTTTGTTTGCAGAGTAGCTAGAGAAAGTCATGTGAGTATAACACATCAGATGTTTGGACATGTGCCTATTTGCCTGAGTGACTGTAAAAAGAGCTGCCCATACAGTGGCGTGCCGTTAAGGTTTGTAATAAGGTCAGCAGGATGAATTCTGAGTTTATTGAATTTATGCAATCATAATGTCTACAAATCTGATATGTGACACTCGCATGACTTTCTTTAACTGTTCTACAAACAAACTTCTTATAAAACATTATTCTTCTTTCTACACAATGCTAGTCTAAATAAACATAAGAAGAATGTTCTTACTACTTAGTTCCTTATAAGTAGAAGGTGACTAAAGCGATAGTCTAAAAACTATCGCAATGCAATTGACAATGAAATTAGCTTCTTTGCTTGGCCAGGATTAGAACAAAAGTAAAACGGACACCTTCTGTATGAGAAACGTATAAGTATTTCACAATTGAAACCAAAAATAAGGAATACCTTGGAAATTGTAAACTATCCAACAAAAATGCATATTACATAAACTGTGTGTTATAACGAGATCTACGTATCCCACGGCTTACCAGTTATGCAAAATTTACAAAAATGTATAAAGAATGAACAGGTCTTCAGAATCTATTCCCAGAAAATTCGAGATATGCATTTTTATTTCTGATGTAAGTATGTATAATATAAGGTATTTTAATAAAAATAAATAACGCTTTAATAAAAATCGTCAACAGTCAAGCTTGCTATTTAACGGTCTTTCAGTTTTTGAGCTATCCAGTCTACAGACACTCACACTCAACTTTTTTATTTTCTCTTCACGTACTATGTACATAGCGTATAGAGAAGGTATTGTAATGCACCCAAAAATTCGATACCGAAATTTCAACGAAAATACATGTTTTGGGTCCCCCTGAATCCCAAAATAGAACTTTTAGAAAAATGTCCAAGTGAGTGTGTGTGTTTGTAAGCAGCATAGCTCAAAAACGAAAAGACTATTAAATACCAAACTTGGTATTTAAGTTCGGTATCTTCCAAGAATGCGACACGAATATTTCCAAGATAATCCCCCTATCCCCAACTATCCTTTACATGGAAAACATTTCGAACATTTTAATTTTCTCAAAAATAGCTCTAACAATTTTGATTAAATAATTGTGTATTAAAGATATTTACCTGACAAAAAAAAATGTATATCTTGAATTTTCTGGGAATAACCTCTGAAGACTAATCTATTCTGGATGAATTTTACAGAATGTTGCATAACTCCTAAACTGTAAGATATGGACAAAAACTTACAACACAAAAAATGCAGAGCAAGGTAAAACACGCAGTTTATGATACACATATATTTTTTTTCGTGGAGTTAGTCGTTTTTTGGATATTGCTTGTTTTTGGTTTCAGCTCTGAAAAGGTTATACCTTTCTCATACAGAAATTTGTCAACTCCTGTGCATACAAAGGAACTTCGGTCACAGAGAAACCAGCTTTTGACTATCATTATAGCCTATGCTATTTCTGCTAAATTTTCTCAATTAGCACAAAGTAAATAGAAGCATTAGCTTTATAACAATAATGTGTTGCAGAGATGTAGAGAATTGTGATAATTTAAATTGTTTTCTCACATAAACCGTGTGTAGGAAAGGAGTCGAATAGGTGGACTCAGACATACCAATATGTTGCCATGTTAGCTCAGTAGTAGAGCAGCCGGCTAGAAACCGAGAGATCGTCTTTCAAATCCCGGCTATAGCATTGAATTTTTCAGTCAAACTCTATTCCAACTCCTGTCCTACACACGTTTTCTGTGAGAAAACAATTTAAAGTATCACAATTTTCCATAATAATTGGCTAAACCTATAAATCCTGGGACTTAAAGTACTTACAACATTGTAAGTCGCCATTGGGGTTGTCATCTCAAAATAATTTGAGATCACCTTTGGTTTACCGGGAAACATACGAGTCAGTTGAGAAATTCAATGCTATGCCAGTATGTTGCCATGGTATCTCAGTGAGATCAATCGGCTAGAGACCGGAAGATCCGTGGTTGAAATCCCGGCTATAATATTGAATTCTTCAGTCTGACTCTACCTATCCAACTCCTGCTCTACACATGATCTCTGTGAGAGAACAATTTAAATTATCACTAAGTTATGTGTAGTTTGCATTTTCAACACAATTATCACAATACAAAGATTTCACCAGAAATACACGTTTTAGGGTCCCATGCATCCAAAATCATTTTCAGATAAAAAGCCCATGTATGTGTTCGTTTGTCTATGTAAACGAAAACTCAAAAACGAAAAGACAGTAAAATACCAAACCTAATGTGATACACACATATTTTGAGAAAACTCACTCATCACCAAACTATCCTTATTTGGGAAACATTTTGAAAATATTGATTTTCTCAAAAAGAGCTCTACCGGTATCGATTAAAATGCCGTATATTAAAGATATTTGTATGACAAACCAACATTTTAGCTTGAATTTTCTGGGAATAGCATTTGAAGTCCTCTTTATTCTGGATAAGTTTTGCTGAATTTTCTATGACTGGCAAGCATAAAAGATAGACAAAAACTTACTAAACAAAACACGCACATCTCGTTAAATCACAATTTAGGCATTTCTGAGATATTTATTGTTATTAATTTCAATTTTAAAATACTTAAACGTTTCCAATATGGGAATTTGTAAACTCCTCTAATGCAAAAAAAAAAGAAAGAAAAAAAAAACGGATTTCAACCATATTGCAACCAGTACTTAAAATATTTCATTATCGCTTTAGCGTAGTGTATTACTTTATTTCCCTTACACTTACAAGGAACCAAGTAATAAATACAATTTCTGATAATGTTCTTCTCGATTGCCTTGAAGATAGAAGAATAAGCTTTTTAACAATAATTTGTTACAGGATGCAGAGAAAGGCATGTGAATGGAACACACATTATTTAAACAACGGCTGCTGTTATTACAATTAAAACAGAATATATTAACGATATTTTCGTGGAAAATAAAAATGATATTTTTAATTTTCAAGGAAGATTCTCCAAAATCTAACCTCAATTGTAAGGAAGTGTGTATAATTGTATAACTGGAGTACCTTAAGCGACAGTGGAAAATAAACTTCACAAAAAATATACATATCCTTAAACACACAATTTATACGGAATAGTTATTTTTGCCATAAACCCTTTTTAAGATGTTCATATTAACGGTTCCAATTATTTAATTTTTCATGTTTTTAAAAAATTTTTGGCTATTCAGTTATTACTTTCTCTATACAGAATTTTGTATAACTGCTAAACCATAAGAGAAAGACCAAAGCTTACTACACAAAAAATGTGGAGCACGTTAAAATACACAATTTTTGTTCTATACCTTTTTTTCGTGGATTTTATCATATTTGAGATATTCCTTGTTATTGGTTTCAGATTTAAAAACTTATACTTTTCTCATGCAGGAATTTGTCAACTGGTGTCCGTACAAACAAAGGAACTTCAGTCACATATCAAGCAGCTCTAGACTTAAAATTTAGCTTATGGTACTCCCTTATTTCCCTTCTACTTACATGGAAACAAGTAATAAGAGTGTTTCTGCTAATTTTTTCTCGACTAGCCTGAAGTAAATAGAAGCATGTGTTTTTAATAATAATTTTTTGCAGAGAAGTACAGAAAATCATGTGTTTGGAACACATGAGATTTTTTTTACTTTCTCTACGCATACTATGTATATAGTGTATAGAAAAGGTATTGTACCCCACCCAAAAATTCGATACCGAGATTTCACCGGACATATATGTTTTAGGGCCTGCTGCGTCCTAAAAAAGAATTTTCAGAAAAAGGTCCGTATGTGTGTGTGTGCCCGTGTGCCTGTGAACACGATAACAAGAAAGCTAAAAGTAGGTAAAATACCAAAGTTTGGTATCTCCAGGGATGCGACACGAATATTTTGAGAAAAATCACCCCTCCACCAACTACCTTTTACATGAAATTTTTTCGAAAATTGTTATTTTCTCAAAAATAGCACTAACGATATTGATTAAAATATCGTATAATAAACATATTTACCTGACAAATAAAATGTATATGTTGACTTTTTTGAAAATAGCCTCTAAAGACTACTTTATTCTAGGTCAATTTTACGGAACTTTCCATAATTGCTAAACCGCAAAAGATAGACAAAAACTTACCTCACAAAAAATGAAGAGAGCACGTTAAAACACACAATTTATGTCATATACATTTTTTCGTGGAGTTGAAGTTGATTAGCTTGAAGTAAAAAGTAAGAGCTTTTTAACAATAATTTGTTGCAGAGATGTAGAGAAAGTCATGTGAATGGAACACATAATATTTTTTTTCTGAAAATGTGTCGTTTGGATTCAGTGGGTCACAAAACATATATTTCCGGTGAAATTTCAGGCAGCAGTTAGTCAAAAATCCGTAAAATTCATTCAGAATAAAGTAGCCTTCAAAGGTTATTCCCAGAAAATACAAAATATACATTTGATTTATCAAGTAAGAACCTTAAATTTACGAGATTTTAATCAAAATCGCTAGAGACAGTTCACAGACACACGGACACACTGACAAACGGACACACGGACACAAGAACACACGGACACACACACACGGAGGTTTTTCTGAAAATATTTTTTTGGATACAGGGGACCCTAAAACATATACTTCCGGTGAAATCTCGGTATCGAATTTTTTGGTGGAGTGCAATACATTCTCTATACACTGTATACATAGTGAGTATAGAGAAAGTAAAAAAGTATTTTTAGAAAAATGGAGTACGTGTAGAGAAAATAAAGAGAGCTTCCAAAATTAAGTTTTAATCGTAAGGAAGATAACAGTAAATAATCTTTGTAGCTTAAGTTAAAATATGAGACATTTTTGGTAAAGCCGGATGAAAGTCTTGCTATAGAAGTTACGAGTAGGCGGCCACAACAAATGAGGGGTCTTTGAACATTTTAACCCTTAAAGTACAAAGTAAAACGCTTCTCTCTTCGCGTTGTACGAGCAAAATGCTCCAATCTTGGAGGGTAATTTTTCTCGGCGAGACCAACCGACCGCAAAGCCCAGCCAAAGCGCCGCGATCCCTCAATGTAATGACCGCAGAAATCGTTACTTACAGCAAAGACTGCTCAAATGCAATTTCATTGCTTAGATCGTGTCCTATATCAGAACCGCGCGATAAAAGTCTGAGTACTGCAATATATCTTCTTTCTGCCAAAATTCGTACATGAAAAATAGAAATTATTTATCAAACACGTTTGACTGTCGCTTTAGCCTAGCGTATTCCACTATTTCCCTTCCAATTTTATAAAACCAAATAATAAAACGATTTCTACTAATGTTTTTCACAATTAGCATGAAGTAGACAAAAGAATAACATTTTATATGAGTAGTTTGTTTATAGAATAGCTAGAAAAAGTTATGTAAAGGGAACACATCAGGTATTGTATTGCATCAAAAACTTCGATACCGAGGTTTCACAGGAAATAAATGTTTTGGGACCCCCTGAATAAAAAAAAAAGCATTTTTAAAACATATGTCCGTGTGTGTCTATGTGAAAACCCCTCCACTCCCAACTTGCCTTTACATTGAAAAACTTTCAAAAACTTTCATTTTCTAAAAAATTGCTCTAAGATTTTGATTAAAATCTCTTATATTTAAGGTATTTTCATGACAAATAAAACGTATATCTTGAATTTCTTTGGAATAATTCTTTCTAAATACTTCTTTAATTTTGATGAATTTTACATAATTTTGCAAAACATGTAAGCCTTAACAGATAAACAAAAACTTACTAAACAAAAAAGAAGAGCACTTTAAAACATACAATTTATGTCATATACACTTTTTCATAGATTTGACCGTTATTGAGATATTCCTCATTATTGGTTTCAGTTTTAAAATCATTTTCTCATATGGGAATTTGTCAACTCCTGGTCACGCAAAGAATCGGATTTCAACCCCATAGCCACCACATATTAAAACACTTGATTATCAGTTTAGTTTAGTGTATTCCCGTATTTCCCTTCTACTTATAAAGTACTGAGTAATAAGAGCATTCCTGCTAATAATATTTTGTAAGAAAAGTTTTTCTTTGGAATAGTTAGAGAAAAGTATGTGAATGGAATACATTAGTTTTTTTTTTTCAGCTGCCTTTGTGGTTAGCAGAGACAGTAGAGCTCATTGTAGGCCATTATTTGTGAAGTTGAAAATTCTTACAGTTGTTTCTTTATATTTAGTAAATATTTGCTTCATGTAAATGCCACTCATGAATATTACGCTGGAAATAATCTACAGTTAAGGGTTAACTTGTGCAGAAAAGTAACCTAAAACATTTTTTTGTTGACTTTGGTATAGAATTATATACGGAGGTTCTCGGCCTCACCCAGAGATCGCGGCACTACTTGCATGATTTTTTTTTTTCCATTCAGTTTGTACACATGTTAATAGACTTTCATTCCAGGCAATAGTTGACTGTAGACGTAGTTTGAAGCAGTGGAAGTGCGCATTGCTTTGAAAATGGAGAAATTCGAGTATCGTGTTGTGATAAATTTATTCGTAAAAGAAGGTTTAGCACCTACAGAAATTCATCTGCGGATTGTAAATGTGTATGGTGACTCTTCTTCTTCACTCTGAAGAAATGGGCGGCCGATTTAAACGTGGCCATGAAAGCCTCCAAGACGTTCCGCGCGAAGGTCGTCTAAAAACTGAAATCATTGAAAAGTGCATGACAAGATTTTGGAAGATCGGCGTACAAAGGCGTGTGAAATTGCTAATGCTCTTGGAATTTCAAAAGAACGTATTGGTCACATCTTGCCTCAGGATTTAAACATAAAAATGCTTAGCGCAAGATGGGTGCTGCGCATCCTCACTGTGGATAACAAACATTTGCACGACACTTTCTGAAAAGTGCTTGGCGCATTTTCAGAAGAACAGAAGAGCCTTTTTACGCCGATACGTCACAATGGATGAAACATGGATTCTCCATTACACACCCGAATCCAATCAGCAATTGAGGCAGTGGACAGAAGCTGGTTCTTCTGCTCCAATGAAGGCGAGGCTGGTGCCATCGGTGGGAAAGATCATGGCGTCAATGTTTTGGGATGCCAGAAGAATTTTTTTGATTGACTATCTCGAAAAAGGTAAAATCATTACTGGAAAATAGTACTCTAAACTTCTAACCAAACTGGATGCAAGCTCATGCAAATAGACCCGGCTTAAAAAAGAAAATCACTTTTTTTTCCATCAGGACAATGCACCTGCCCACAAAAGTGTTTTGGCAGTGGGGAAATTGAGATATCTGCACTATGCAGTGCTGCAACAAATACCCTATTCCCCAGATTTGACTCCCTCGGACTTCCAAAACCGAAGAAATGCCTCGTTGGTAGGCGCTTTTCTTCCAATGAAGACGCAATTGCGATTGAAAATGGGTACTTTTCAGCACTTCCAGAGGAACACTACAGAGAGGGAATAATGACATTAGAACCCCGCTGGACAAAATGTACTGATATTAGAGGAGATTATGTAGAAAAATAAAACTACTTTGAAAGCTTGAATTGTCACTTTTCACTATCAGGCCGAAAACGCTTCAGAGCACCCTAGTAATGTTTTGGTACAGCATATTAAATACTTGGATATTAATAATTTAAAAATACAGTTAAGAGACTTCAATTAAATCTATGCCTATATGATATCAATGAATATTTTAAAACTCTAAGCATTAGTACTTACCGACTGTGGGTATTGTTTTTAATTGTATTACTTTCCTCGTTATGTAACTGACAATGTCTATGCAATGTAGATGCTCTCAGACAATACATTGATTGATTGATAGATTGATTGATTGCTAATTCTACTTTTATCCTGTTAGCCAGCTTGCTCTGCAAATCTTATCCCTTAAAACATTAAGCTTTACATAGATATTTACTATATCTATCTTTTCTCATTCAGAACTCTATGCTTCTATCATATTTCATATTCAATACGTGTTTTTCACCAAAGTTAGACATTCAATTTCATTGCTTAGATCGCATCCTAGACTGTAATATCAGGACCACGTGGTAAAGTCTGAGCACTCCAATATAATTGCTTCCTGTCAAAATTCATACATTAACTCCATGGCACGACAGCTCACGGGGAACCTTGGCCTACCGCCCGGCCGCTGCGTCCCCCATCTCGGTCCACCACAGACGTCATGGATGGGGTGCAGTATTGGAGGGTGAGACGTGGTCAGCGACTCGAGTCCCCCCCGGCCGGTTAATGCGGTCCTCATGACCTGGAGCCGCTACTTCTCCATCAAGTAGCTCCTCAATTGGCCCCCCAGGGACCTTACGAGGCTGAGTGCACCCCGGGCCAGGTCTCCCAGCGGGGGAAAAATTCCCACGCTGGTACTGGGGATCGAACTCAGGTCTCCCGCTTGGTAAGTAGCAACGCTACCACCGCGCTAAGGAGACGACCAAATTCATACATTATAAACAGAAATAATTTATCAAACACATTTTATCGTTGCTTTAGCCTAGCATATTCCTTTATTTCCCTCTTCTTATATAGAACCAAGTAATAAAACGATTTCTGCTAATGCTTATCTCAATCTTTTGTAAGAATAGTTTGTATGTGGAATAGCTAGAGAAAGTTATGTGAATGGAACACATCAGTTTTTTTCTCAGCTGTCCTATGTGGTTTGATTGCTAATTATCCTTTTATCCTATTAGCTAACTTTCTTACAAATGTTATCCTGTAAAAAAATCTGATGTGTTCCATTCACATGACCTTCTGTACATTTCTGTAACAAATTATTGTTAAATAGCTTATTCTTCTATCCCCTTCATGCTAATCGAGATAAACATCAGCATAAACGGCCTTATTACTTAGTTCCTTGCAAGTAGAAGGGAAATAACGGAATACACTAGGATAAACCAATAATCAAACTTTTAAAATGTGCTTGCTATGGGATTCATACTTGTTTCTTTGCGTGACCAGGAGTTGACAAATTCTCGTACGAGAAAAATTTAAAACTTGAATATCTCCGAAACGGTAAACTCCACGCAGAAATGTATATGACATACATTCTGTGTTTTAATGAGATCAACAGTTTTTGTGTAGTACGTTTTTGTTTGTATTTTACGGTTTACTATTTATGGAAAATTCAAAAAATTCATACTGAATAAAAGGTATTCTGAGGTTACTCTCAGAAAATTCAAGATTTTACTAATCATATAAATAGCGTTAATATTCGAGATTTAAATCAAAAACGATAGAGCCATTTTTGAGAAAATACAAAATTCTAAATTTTTTTCCATGTAATGAATAGTTGGAGTTGGGGGTATTTTCTTGAATATCTTCCTGTCGCATTCTTGAAAGATACTGGACTTAAGTAGCAAGTTTAGCATTTAACGGACTTTTCACACACACATACACGGAATTTTTTTCTAAAAGTGCTTTTTTTAGATTCAGGGGGTTCCAAAACATATATTTCCGGTGAAATCTCAATATGGAATTTTGGGTGCAATATAATACCTTCTCTATACATATGTACATAGTACGTGTGGAGAAAGTAATTCAGCTTTACATAAGTATTTCCTATACCTATCATTTTTATTATTCTGATCTCAATGATTCTTCTATCATATTTTCTATTTTGATATGTGTTTTTCCCAAAGTTAGGCATCAATTTCATTGCTCAGATCGTATCCTAGACGTGAATATCAGAACCGCGTGATAAGAGTCTGAGCACTCAAATATATGTTCTTCCTGCCAAAATTCATACAAGATAAACATATGTAATTTATCAAACACAATGTTAATTTTTCCATCCACATTACCTCATCTAGGTAATGAAACTATTCTTTGAAAGATTATTATTTTACTTAAAGCACGCTAATCGTCATAACATTAGCAAAATTGGTCCTCTCACTTGCTCAATTGTAAGTAGAACGCAAATAATGGAATACATTAAGCTAAAGTGATAGTCAAATCTTTTAAAAGCTGGTCGTTATGTGAAACAATTGAGATTTGGTTCTCTTCTTGTTTGAAAAACGTTAGCAAGTTTAAAACTCAAACCAATAACAAGGAATATATAACAAACGGTCAACTCTACAAGAAAAATGTGTTTTAAGGAGGCCTACATTTATAGGGTAGTAAGTTTTTGTCTCTTACGACTTAACAGTAATGTTAAGTTTTACACATTTTTTTCAAAATAAAGAGGTCTTCAGTGGCTATTCCCAGAAAATTCTAAATATATATATTTTATTTTTGATATAAATACCTTTAATATACTGTATTTGAATCAAAACTGTGAGAGCCATTTTTTTAAAAAAAAAATAATTTTGTTTTCCTTACAAAGGGTGTTTTGTGATGGAGGATATCTTAAAATTTTCCTGTCCTTGTAAGATTCTGAATATAAATACCAGGTTTTATTTTCAACGGTCTTTTCGTTTTTGAGGTATGCTATCCACAGACCTACACTCAGGGGACCTCAAAACATGTTTCCTGTTACATCGAATATTTGGGTGGAATACAATACCTTCTGAAGCTACTATGAGCATACCGCTAGAAACAGTAATAAAGCACAAAAACAAGTGATTGCATCTTGTTCCATATTTTGTTTCCGAGAAAATTCTAATTCAATTAAGGCAAATTAAATTAAATGTTTGTAGATGTCAGCCATACTACATAAATACTAGAATATTTATTTAACGATGTATAAATGTAAAGTATATCAAACTATATCAATATTAATTTGTTATCTCACTCAGACTTTCCATAATTTAATTACAGGTTGCAATAATGCTGTAGAAGGGAATCAAGTGTTTGGATATGATAATCTCTGAACAGATTTACCTTCAAACGCAAATGTTTATTCGTGCATTTACATCTGCTATTTAGTGGGTAGCAAATACTTGTCTCGTTGATCATGGTGAACCATGAAACTGCAGCTGTACCTGCTGAGTAGTTAGAAATTTAAATGAACCAAGAGCACTCACAAAACACCATGCATATCATATATGTAATCTGTTTTGAGACAAAGAGAAACATAGCGCCTATGTGATATTAATTCACCAAATATTAATATTGCAGTCATGAGTAGATTTGCAAGCTAATTTGCACTTAATAAACGTATATAAATCACACGGATATTAACACAAATATATTACATAGGTAGAGAAAATATTGAACTCCTGCCAAAAACTCGATACCGAGATTTTGTTGGAAATGCGTTTTAGAACTGTGTATCCAACAAAAATATTTTTACTTTCTCTACACTTAGTATGTAGAGAAGGAGTTGCATTCCATCCAAACATTCGATACGGAGACTTCACCGGAAATAGACGTTTCAGAGTCCCCTACATCCAAAAAAAGAAGTATTAGAAAAAGGTTCGTGAATGTGTCCGTGTGACCGTCCACACGTTAATACAAAAACGAGTCTGGAAATTATTTGGCCCAAATTTTGAACATATATTATTATATACATGTATATACATATATTTTTATTGAATTCTTTTGTGTAATTTGAAGTTATTCCTACACATTATAACAGAGGAACTCTACATTTGGAGAAATATATAAATGTTTTGGATTATGACACTTGAACACCATAAACATTATAATCTTAAATATGCATATCCCCAATTTCGAACACCCTATTATAGTAGTTTTGTATCTCCTAATTGGAGCAAAGGATGTTTTCATGATCGCATTTGAATGCATAGTTCGTGAGTGAGTTCACCACTAGTTTAGAGACTAGCATAATAACCACAACTTTACGGAGGTCGACAATATATAAGGGATTAATAATCCATTATATTTCAAATTGAATGCAGTATAAACTAAGATTTTTTTTTATTTTATTCTATTTTGCTTTAAATATGAATTTAATAAGGGGCTTAAAATCGGGGAAATCTAATATATTTAAGATTACGGTGTTCGTATTAATGAAATGCCATAATCCTAAAACTAAAAATCTTAAATTTTGAGCTCCTTTATGTAATATAAGAGCAATAATTTAAATTTTCACATTAGATACAATATAAAACAAAATATGTGGATATATTTATAAAATTATATATTTTCAAAATTTGGGACCAATAAGGTCATAAAGAGCCAAATTAGCTCCAACTTTTCCAAAAAGGTTTAAAGATTTTATATTAACACTTCCTGACTATAATTGATCACAGAAGTATAAATCCTGAATAATCTTAAAGCTAACATAAGCTTATGCACTGTGAAATTTATCCAACATTTGTGATAAATAAAGAATATTTTTTTAAGAATAACAATATATGATTTTTAAACTTTAAACATGTATATATATATATATATATATATATATATATATATAGTTTTTCATATTTGGACACTTTATACAAATTAAGGTGATGCAACTATGGAAATTAGGAAATATTTATTACGTAAAGTATTTTATTGAAAATGTTAGCATACACAATAATAACGATATTTGTGCCATATATCAAAATTACAGCTTGTATGGTTATTTAAATAATAATTTTTACTGTCTAAATTCCTGTTCTAATAAAAATAAGTCACGTGATGCATTTTTAAAAATATTTACATACAAACATCCTGTTTTACAGAAAGTGAGATTACAAATAAATCTGCCATATTATATATCTGTAGTATTAGGCTAATTAGTGGAGAAAATTAGTACTTTTCGTACTTTCCAAAACTCAAGATTTTTCAAAAGTTCATAATTTTAGTATAAAATTTGGAGCACTATTTCGAAAAGTAATATGACCTATTTTTTAATGACAGTATAAAAAGTGTGAAACATATTATTAAACATTGCATGGTGTGCTATATCTTGAGTATGGAAGAGTTTTGGGAAAAAGTTTGCGAGAAAATAATTTTTAAATTTGGAAGTACCTATTACTTAGCATGCGTCTGACCATTAATAACTTCAGTTAGTTTGTGGTTCGAGTGCACCAAGTGAGACGAATGATTTATTTTCTTAAAGTTCATATAATGTTATTTTCAAACAAAATCATTTTTTTATTTTCCACAATTTTTGGTCAAATTTCACTGATGTATCACCTTAACTTTAAACGTTATTTTCTCTAAAACTTTTTCCACATTTCCATACTCAAAAATATTCTACATGATGCAATTTTCTACATATTTCTTTGGAAAAAAGTTATCTCTTAATAGTGCTTTAAAGAAAATGCAGATATACTTCTTCTAAATATTGCTCCAATTTTGAAAAATAAATTATTAGTTTTCGAAAAAAGCAAAATTGTTGAGGGATTCGAAAAATAATAGTTTTTTACACAAATTAGGGTGACCATTAAAATATATGACAAATCTAGTTGTAATGAATTATTTATGTAAGTGCTTTTAAAATTGCATGGTGTGGCTTAGTTTTACTAGAAGAATGAGTTTGGACAATATGCAATTGTTATTTAAATAAACATGCAAGCTAGAGTTTTGATACTTTACAAAAATTTCAAAATTATTGAGTATAATAACGTATCAAATTTCATGTTGCATACTGTGGATTTTCAAAATTTCCCAGATACATTACGTAACCAATCTATGTCCAGAATTAGTGTCACTAGTTTACAATAACCAACAAAGGGTTCGGTGCGGAATACTCTCCAGCTGTTTCCTGCTCCTATTGGTTAAAGACGAGAGGATTAACCACTCGGCCACTACCCGCATAAGGACAATACAACAACAAAAATTGATATGTTCCATTCACCTGTCTTTCCCTAATCTCGGTAACAAACTATTGTTAAAAACTTATCCTTCTGTCTACTTCACTCTAATCGAGATAAACTTTAGCAGAAATGGTCCTATTACTTACTTTCCTGTAAATAGAAGGGAAATTAGCGAATACTCTAGGCTAAAGATTTGGCAAATGTTTTAAAAGCTGGTTGCTATGTGATTGAAATTCATTTCTTTGTTTGACCAAGAGTTAAGAAGTTCCCGTTTGAGTAAAGTTTAAGTATCTTAAAATTGAAACCTATAACAAGGAATATTTCAGAAACGGTTAACTGCACGGGAAAAAAAATTATACGTCATAAATTGATCTACATTTTAATGTAGTAAGCTTTTCTCTATCTATTACTGTTTACCAGTTGTGCAAAAATCATCCAGAATGAAGAGATCATCAGAGACTATTCCCAGAAAATTCAAATACATTTTATACGGAATGTAAGCATCCTTAATATACTGTGTTTTAATCAAAATCGTTAAAACCAACATTTAAAAAACTGTTCCATCTAAAGGGGAGTTTCAAATGGGAGAATTTTCTTGTAAATCTTCAAATCCAATCCCTGAAAGATAATAAAATTAAATACTAAATACACACTGAACTTTTTCTAAGCATGCTTTTTTAGGGGGCTTCAAAGCATAAATTTCTGTGAAATTTCGCTATCGAATTTTTTGGTGGAACACAGTATCTTTTCTATACACTATGTACGCGGAATGTATACAGAAATCAAAATTTAAAAGCGGTGTTTGTAGAGAACGCACTGTAAATAATTTAATTCAGGCACAAAGCAGGGCTTAATCTTCAGAAAAGCATATGCTTAATAATTATTCAAAGCCGGTGATATTTTGCTTCGATTCATACTTTGTTTTAAAGTGGGGAACAGCAGTTGACGCCTTGGGCCTGCAATTTCAGAATCTAGTCATCAGCTTTGTAGTTGCTGGTTCTTTGTTTCTGCCGACTTTCTCAGTATTTAGAGGAAAAGAAAGATCAAAGGCCAACTTCTATAAGCAGAACAGCCTTAGGATTTGATTTTCACTCGGAGCTCCTGTTTTCTTAAACCCTTTGTGAAGGGAAACTCATTAACAGGGATGCTGGGCTGGGAAAATCCCAGTGTTTTGTTTCAATACACTTGTGGCTTTATTTTGAAAGCTTGTCATAGTTATTTTAACCGTGTTTTTATTAATTCTATTCTAGCAGAACAGAGCTTTGTCATACCCAGTTTGTGAGCCGAGTGTTCTATATTGGATATAGAGCAGTCGACTATTGGATATGCAGCTAAACCTCTTGTCTACGTGATTCGCAGATATGCTTTAAGTCACAGAAACGTTCCGTTATAATAATTTAATTGTTTTCCCACAGAAGCCGTGTGTTGCACTGGTGTTGGATAGATAGAGACAGACTGAAAAATTCAATGCCATAGCTGGGATTTGAACTACGGATCTCCTGGTTTGTTTCAGTCTGATTCTACTTATCCAACTCCTGCCATGCACTCATTTCTGTGAGAAAACAATTAAAATATCACAATTAACTATAATATTTGGCTATACTATGAATCTTGAAGTACTTACAACATTGTAAGTGGCCATTGGGGTTGTCTTCACAAAATACTTTGAGATCACCTTGTGGTTTACCGGGAAACATGCGAGTCAGTTGAGAAATGCAATGCTATGCCGGCATGTTGCCATGGTAGCTCAGTTAGTAGAGCAACCGGCTAGAGACCGGGAAATCCGTGGTTCAAATCTCGGCTATGGCGTTGAATTTTGCAGTCTGACTCTACCTATCCAACTCCTATCCTACACCCGACTTGTGTAAAAAAAACACAAAAAAAACAATTAAATCAATACCAATTGGCCATAATAGCTGGCTATACTATGAATATTGGGACTTAAAGTACTTACAACATTGTAAGTGACCATTGGGGTTGTCATCTCAAAATAATTTGAGATCACCTTGTGGTTTAACGGGAAACATGCGAGTCAGTAAGAAATTCAATGTCAAGCCGGCATGTTGCCGTGGTAATTTAGAGGTAGAGCAACCGGCTAGAAATTGGGAGATCCATGGTTCAAATTCCAGCTATGGCATTGAATTTTTGGGTCTGAGTCTACCTATCCTTTTCATTATAGTTCACAATTATAGATCTCTCATTATTACGTCATATTGCATAAAATACATTAGTTTAATTACTCTTTTTTATGTTACTAACTGGTATATATATACCAAAAATTACATGGTTAGTCTTACTTTTTCTATAACACATATATAGTAGGTAGACAGGGTATTGCATTCCACTCAACATTTCGATACCGAGATTTCATAGAGAATACTTTATTTGAGCATCCCTGAATATAAAGATCCAAGCGCGTGTGAATATCTCAGTGAGCAGCATAGCTAAAATAAAAAGGATCGTTAAATACCATTTGGTAACTGAGTTTAGTATCTTTCAAGGTTACGACAGGAAGATTTTCAAAAAAATCCTCACCTTTAACTCCCTCTATATGGAAAAATGTTTGGAAATGATGTTTTTATTAAAAATAGCTCTATCAATTTTGATTAAAATACAGTATATAAAAGACATTTCCATGCGAAATAAAATGTATATGTTACACTTTCTGGGAATAGCGTCTGAAGACCAGTTCATTCTGGATGACTTTTACATAACTAGTAAGTAAACCGTAATAGATAGGCAAAAACTTACTACAAAAAAAAAAAAAAATGTAGATCTCGCTATAACACAAAATATGTCTTATGTGTTTTTTTTTTTTTTTTTTTTTTTTTTTAGCGTCTGAAGACCAGTTCATTCTGGATGACTTTTACATAACTAGTAAGTAAACCGTAATAGATAGGCAAAAGCGTCTGAAGACCAGTTCATTCTGGATGACTTTTACATAACTAGTAAGTAAACCGTAATAGATAGGCAAAAACTTACTACAAAAAAAAAAAATGTAGATCTCGCTATAACACAAAATATGTCTTATGTGTTTTTTTTTTTTTTTTTTTTTTTTTTTTTTTTTTGTGTTTTTTTTTTGTGTTTTTCAGTTAACCGTTTCCCAGATCTTCTTTGATATAGGTTTCAGTTTAAAACTTCTGAAACTTTTCTCAAACGGGAAGCTATCTTTCGTTTCATAGCTCTTTTGGTTTACTTCTGGCCTTGGAAACAGACCGAATTTCAAAGACAAAAGCATAGCGACAACTTTTAAAATATTTGACCATCGCTTTAGCCTCGTGTATTCTCTTATTTCCCTTCTGTGCGTAAGGAATTAGTAATAGGACCATTTCCAATGCTTATGTTGATCAGCATTAGGTAGATAAAATCTTTTTTTAGGGCAGTTTGTTTACAGAACCCATAGAGAAGTTTGTGTGAATAATACACATCAGATTCTTTAGCTCCAGAAACGAATTAATTGCTTTCATTTGCTTCCAACAATTCCTTATGAGTAATTGTAAATTAATTTACCAGGTTTTTATATTTATTTCATGGAGTTCTAACTATTGCGATGAAAGAATTAAAAACCTCCCGATTATCTCGAAATATTAATTTAATTTGCTCCAACAATCCTTTATGAACTTTGGGACTCTAATTTACAAAGTTTTTGTGTTTATTTCTATATTAATCTTGATTTCATTAGCTTCAAAAATTCTGTAGGAGTTTTATTGTATACTAATTTACAAGGGTTCATATCATGGAGGTCTAACTATTTCAGTTAACGAATGAAAAATCTCCCGATTATGACGCATAAATGATTTCATTTGCTTCCAAGAATTCTTTATGGGTTTAGTGACTCTAATTTACAAGGTTTTTATATTTATTTAATGGAGGTCTAACTGTTTAACTAACGAATGAAAAGCCTTCCGATTATCAAGTAATGTTGATTTCATTTGCCTCCAATAATTCTTTTTGTTTTTAATGTACACTAATTACAAATTTTTATGTTTATTTAATGGAGGTTTAAATATTTCAATTAACAAATGAAAAACCTACAGATTATCACGTAATATTTATTTCATTTGCCTCCACAAATTCATTATGAGTTTATTGTACATTAATTTACAAGGTTTTCATATTTATATTATGCAGGTCTAACTATTTCAATTAACGAATGAAAAATCTCCCGATTATCACGGAATATTGGTTTCCTTTGCTTCCAACAATTCATTATGAGTTTATTGTACACTAATTTACAAGGATCCTATATTTATTTCATGGAGGTTTAACTAATTGAAATAACGAATTAAAAATCCCCCGATTATCATGCAAAACAAGTGAAACGCATATTTCAGTGTATGAGGGTGTATTGGATCGGTTTGTAAGGGGTGTATTAAGTAACAAAGAACAAAGGCCTATCGCCAACGGAGCGTCTGGTTTCCTTAACCTCCCTCCAAAATCTTACAGTTTCTGTAAATGTTGCATAATCTACGAGTATAAATAATCTTTGGCAATCGAAGGACCCTCAGTAGAATTGATCGATTTTTACCTTTTCTACTACGTACGAGGTATGTTCAAACAGAAATCGAACTTTTGCTTCAGCACCTCTAATGTTTATTATAAAGCATTTTAATTACTGCCCTTCAGAATAGTTCCCTCTACTGGCAATGTGCCATTCGCAACTTTTCATTTTTACTTTCTCTAGCCCGTATGTACAATGTACATACTGGATATATATTCCACGCAAATATACGATGTCGAGATTTCACCGAAATATACGTTTTGAGGTCTCCCGAGTCCGAAAAAAGCATTTTTAGAAAAAGGTCTGTATGTGTGTGTGTCTGTGTCTGTGGACACAAACCGTGGTGTAATGGTTACCATGCTAACCTCATATACCCAACGTTGCGGGTTCAAACCCGAAGGAGGACAATGGATTTTTTTTCGGGCGTAAAAATCCTTAGCATTGCTTCCTTCGGCAGGGAAGTTGGTCCCGTGCCGCACATTTAAGGCACGTAAAAGAACCTCAAGCCTGATAGAGAGGCCTCTGAGCAAAATTAAGCGGTCTTTCACGCCTAGTATAGAATGGGACGCTGAGAACCACTATAGTTAAAGAGCGTCCATAAATAAAACTCCATTTCATTTCATTTTCTTTGAGGGCAGCATAGGTCAACACAATGAAAAGACCGTTATATACTAAACTTGGTATTTAAGTTTAGTATCTTCCAAAGATGCGATATTCATATTTTCAAGCAAATCCCACACCCCCATCTACCCTTTACGCGGAAAAAGTTTTGAAATTTTGTTTTTCTCAAAAATGGCTGTAACGATTTTAATTAAGATTCCGTGTATTTAAGATATTTACATCACAAATAAAATGTATACTTTGAATTTTGTGTGAAAGCCTCTATATTCTGGATGAGCTTTGCAGAATTTTGCATAACGGTTAAATCATATGAGAGAGAGACAAAGTCTTAATACACAAAAATTCTAGATCTTGTTAAACACATAATTTATGTCATATAGTCTTTTATGTAGAGCTGACCATTTCTGAGATATTCCTTGTTATTATTTTCAATTTTAAAGTATTTTTAACTTTTCTCAAACGGGAGGTGGCATTTCGATTAATCCATATTGTTTTATTGTAGGCCATGCAAAGTGAGCCACATTTCAGTTTTTTCACAAAGGACCAGATTTTAAACGATATGACTATGTATTTAGCCTAGTGTATTCCCGTATGTCCCTTCTACTTACAGGGAGTAAGTAATAAGACAATTTCTGCTAATGCTTACATTGATTAGCAAGCCATATATAAAAGAATAATCCTTTATAAGAAGAACTTTTGTGTAACAGCTAGAGAAAGTCATGTGAATGGAACGCATCAGATTTTTTAACTTTTGGAGCGCCTCATGGAACGAATTTTGTGGGTTTGTCCTCAGATTCCGTGTCGCTTTGTCCTGAACCTCCGCTATGATTTGGAAACGACGTTGTTTCACTTGGTTTTTATTTTGGGAAACACGAAAAAGTCTGTTGGAACACAACGGGATGTGCTATTGTGCTGATAGTTGCAAACAAAGAGCGACGCATGATTCTGCGTATCATGATTAGAGCTCAGTTTTGGGTTCCGAAGCGCATACAGCTATGGACCCACAGAGCAGTCAGGAGTAGTGAGAGAGAGAGGGTAGGGATTTGTAGCGTAAACATGGCCACATTGAAGTATAATCTGTTCCAAAAGTAGTTCTTTACATGTATTGACATTAAAACATCGTTCTTATTCATAAAGAAATACAATAAAGCAACTACTTCATAATATGATTGGTAAAATTAAAAACACCTTGTACTTTTACAAATAAAATATAAAGCTTGATACAAAAACTTCAGGATAATAATGTTTAGAGCTTTGAAAAGACAAGAATATAAATAAAAAAAGTCACTTAGAATTCATTGCAGTGCATTACAAGATACATTTTTGCAGTATCGAAAGAAAAGGTTCTTCTCCTGTAACTCAAAATATGTTTGAAGCATCCACAAGTTTGTTCAGTGTCAAACAACTATCCTTTCGTATTTTCGATATTTTTCAATCTTCACTCTCTTGCAGGGTTTAGTTGCCAGTCTCCCTGGCTGCGTTCGCTAAAGTTCCTAGCTGTGGTGCTTCGTGGCACAGGGGACGCGGGTTTGAGTCCGGCCTCGGGCATGGGTGTTTGTAAGTTTTTATATGTCTGTGTATCTGAAATAAAGAAACAAATAGGAAAACAACAAAGACGTAGAGATAGATATAAACAGGAAAAAAAAGCTGAACGAGGCCAGGCAGTGTGCAATGATACATAGTGTTTCGAAACGGGCTGTAGAGACCACCCTACTCAATTACGTTATAATTATATTCTGTGTGTACCGAACCTATATCCGGCAATTTCGTGACCCAAGACCGAAATCTAGTCATGGTACAACAACTAATTTTGGTTTTCCCACAATTCAGATTTCTTATTGCACACTTCTACACATATGACTGACCATGTGGTACACATTCACGATGGACAATGCATCGCCGTTATCTTTGACATGTGTACTTTTGCGACGTCTGTATGAACCCTATCATATTTTGATGTGGAAGGTCGTCCAGGCTTGGAATCGTCACTGACAGTTACTCTGCCCTATTGAAAACGCTTAAATCATTAATAGCACTGCATGCGACACATATTTCTCCCCATATGCTTGGCTAAGCAATTGCAATGTCTCTGTGAAAGTTTATTCAAGTTTGTAGCAAGTTACACTCAGACACGTTCTGAGCCGCTTGTGTACATGCTCACTACAGAGGCTGTTGCTGACTGTCAGAGCCAAACGCGGCGAACGGCAGTTTGTTGTTTAAACCTGCCGCTAGGTGTGCTCAGTAGCCGTAGCGCCTGTGCTGGTTGGCACGCTATTTCAAACTTCGGTCTCCTTTTGAACACACCTGTACACTAAGTATGAAAGTATTGCATTTCACTGTAACTTTAGATGCCGAGATGTCACCGCAAATACATGTTTAGAGGTGATTTGAATAAAATAATGATTATAAAAGAGCTTACGAGTAGAATTATTTGAGAAGAATTTGGATCGGAGTCTTTATATACTGATGGTGATGCTGAAAGAAATTAACAAAATACTGCTGTAACTTCATCCCAAAATTTCTCTGGAATATGTTTGTTGTCTATACCACCAAGTGCCACTATGATGTAGGATATTAAAGTAGTAACATAGATTAATTTGTAAAGTCTACAAACCACAAGTTTTCGTTTAAATATTGTAAATATATGTATTAGGAAATGTGTATTTTACATCATGCTACTGTAATACTACAGGTGTTTATGTGTAAATATTTACTATCATATAAAATAGAAACCCTGGTTTCCGCATGGGATTTGTGGTACACGAAGGGAGTCTAGGTGGATTTCTCTGGTTCCTCCGGTTTCCCACGCACTTGTTACACCAATGCTCTATATCCACCTTTCATTTGCATTTCATATCATCCACTTCCTCACGTCATACCTGCCTACGGGCCGACCACATGTTGCAGGTTCTTCATTCTGTGGTCTCTTGCCATTGGCGTCTAACCCCTAGGCACCCGCTTGTAAGTCCTAGGGGGTGTAGGTCCTAAATACGGGGAGAATATGCCAACTGCGACAAATAAATAAAACGAATTTTGAAACATTTTATTCTGCATGGAAGTACTATTAGCAGCTGTCTTTGTTTTATCATCGCTGCTCAAAAACCGGTTCGTAGAGTAGGTCATGCTTGTGGCAGCGAATTTCAGTCTTTAGTATCCCAAATGCGCTCTGTAGTAATGCAGCATTGCTTACTTTGCTCTGATACATCAGTGTTCTAATATTTCCCATTTTCCCCCGCAAACTATTTATGCTTTATCTTTATTTGCTTTCCAGGCAGCAGTAATAAGTCCTTTGATATTGTCCAAAATAATTAATGCATGGCTAAGTCAAATAGCTTTCGTTTGGTTTCTCCAAATCCGCATATTACCCTTTTTCCTTGAAAGGATTAACACTTAATGTTTGTTTTAGGTTAAACTGCTTTAACCTGGAAGATCATATCGGACAGTGTGTGAAATTGGTGAAATGAAGCTTAAATGAGCCCGGTGTCCATAGTGTGTAGAGTTATCCTGATACTCACCCTAATTGAGATTCGAACTCGGGACCTCTTGAATGTGAGACAGACACACTTTCCATACACTTTATGGACAAACTAACCAGCCGGTTATTTTGTGGAACCAATAAATAAATGCGTTTCTTTAAAAAGGGTCATTAACATTGTGTTACTATATCTCTAGGGATAGGACGTTTTCGGAAGGGACTTGGCACCGATCCAGTGGCGTTATTATTCCTAGCCCTCGAGGGATGGCTTAGGTGACAGGAGCCATCGAGCGGTCGTAATGACGGTACAGTAATGTCAGGGTCAGTTCCAGACTGAGATACCTCAGCAGTCGGACAAATATTATTACTCTAAACGTAACACCTGATCTAATTTACGCCAGGAGTCGCCTGGAGCCCAGGGAATTTCCGTGGGATTTTCTGTTAGGCCGGCACATAGGATGGCGCAAAAGTCACCGGAGACAGGCCAAAGATTGAGTCTATGTTTCATTATAAATACAAACAATACTTACAATTATTTTTTATGTTCAGACTGTTTTCTGTCTACATTAATACATCTTTAGAGTGGTAATAAAAACTTAACTTCCCGGTAATCCGGAGTTCCGTGCGATATACGGCATGAATTCCGTGCGGGCTACCATTCAGGTACCAATGGTACGGAATTCATGTCATTCAAAGGGTCATCCAGGTAGTTCGCACGGAGTTCTTGACGAGCCTAACTTACTACTGTATTACGTCTTGTTGGTACTTTCGTTTTCTTTTAACCAAATGTCCAGTGACTTTTGAAACATCCTGTGTGTATATATAGTCCGGTTTCCCTTGCGTCAGCAAGGATGGCAGTGGATGCGCCACTTACGCGCGTCAACCCCGAAGGGAAGACTACTGAACAACCTGGGTGGGGCTCGACTGCTGAGATATTTCAGAAGAAAATTGCATGCTTTATCATTTCTTTATGAACTCCTTCATTCTCGCATTCCAAACTATCTAAATGTTCGCTTCAAATATCTTTCTGACTGTCATAATCGAGAAACTCGCTCACGACACTCTTTCCTTCTTGCTATAACTGCTCATCATACAACCTTCTATTCATCATTATTTACAATAGATTTAGCTCGTCTTTGGAATTCCCTCCCGGAAGACGTAAGGGACTGCCGGAACCTTATACTGTTCAAGCAGGAAAATAAGGGCATACATTTGTAATCAAACCTAATCTGCTGCTGTATTAATATTATAAATACATCACTTTAATTTATTGCTACTAATATTTTATGGGCTGGCAAGTAATACATTTCACTTGCAAATATGACAAATATGCGTTTCCATCTATATGACTGGTTTACTTAAAATATTTTTTTCTTTTCATTTCAGTATACCTGTTGTACCTTTTATATTTGTTCTTATTAAGTTGTATAGAGTTGTACTTCTGTTCTTTGTTCATTGTATCACGGCTGTATTGCATTTGATGTTTTACTTGGTAGAGTGGAAGAGAAGGCCTTATGACCTTAATTCCAACCAGGATAAATAAACAGATAAATAAATCTGGAATTGCCCCAAAATTCCCACGGCCACGTTCGTTAAAGCACCTCGCTTTGGTGCTTCGCCACGAAGCAGGTGATCGTGGGCATATGTGTTTGTAAATGTGTATGTGTATTTGACATAAAACAGAAATCGGTAAACAAGGTAAATTTAGGGAAAAATAAACAAAGTGGAATAAGAAAACGGAATACAGTGCCGGAGTCCCGATCAGACTCCAGAGCTGTATTTTTATTAAAAAAAATAGGCCTCCGATGGCTCCCCTCACCTAAGACATCCAGTGTATCCTAATGGAAAACTCTACGGAAATTCCCTAGCTTCCTGGCGATTCCTGGAGTAAATTAGATCAGAGCGGCCGTAATGACGGCACAGAAATGACAGGGTCCATAGGTTTCCAGATTGAGACGCCTCAGCAGTCGAACAGGCAGACTGGGAAACCTCGTCCCATCTAGAGTGTCCAACATCCCCCAAGCTGGGCCGACCACGTATTCCCACAACCAACTGAAGGCTGAGGGACGAAGAAAATTCCATAGAGGACACACTTTTTCCACGCAACTCTGCACCGAAATACCATCGCCAACACTTCCAACCCTGAAGTAGATCAAAGAGGACGAAGGATGCACTATTTGAAGATATGTTTTGTATATATTGTTTTGTAAGTAAATGTTCAGTACTGTCACTTAGCGAGCACTTCTGAAGGTGCTGTTAATGTAAACACAGGTAACACAAATGTTCACTAATAGCAACGTGTAAGATGACTTCCCATCCCCTACTCGATGTGAGCCACGTGACAAAACCTCCATGCAAACATAACTGAATTTCCGACCATATTCTACCGATACCGAAACCCATTCGTTTATTTTACCGCTATGTGAAATAATTGCAACTCGGTTCTCTACACATGGCCAGGAGTAAAACATTAAAAATATGAAACGATAAATAATTTAACGTTTGAGAATAGTTTATGTAGTCTAAATTCAAACCAATAATAAGAATTATTTCCGAATGGACAAAAAAAAAATATATATATATATCAGACAAATTGTATATTTTACCGAAGTCTATTTTTGTGTAGAAAGTTTTTGTTCATGTCTTACGGTTTATCAGTTAAGTTTAATTTATCCACAATGAAGAGGTATTCACAGGTATGCCCAGAAAATTCAAACTATTCATTTTATTTGTAGTGTTCATATATGAGAAAAGCAAATTTTTAAAAAAAAACAAACAAAAAAAAACTAGCATGTAAAATGTAGTTTCAGACAGAGAATTTTCTTAAAAATTGTTGTGTCTAATTCTTGGAGGATAATAAACTTAAATAACAAGTTTATTTATTTATCGATCTTTTCAAGCTATGCTGTTCGCGCGAATACACGCACACATATGGACCTTTTACCGTTTTTTACTTTCTCCATACGCACCATGTACATAGTGTATAGAGAAAGTATTGCTCTCCACCAAAAAATTCGATACCGAGATTTCACCGGAAATATATGTTTTAGGGTCCCCAATATCCAAAAAAAGCATTTTCTCAAAAAGGTCCGTGTGTGTGAGTGTGTGTGTCCGTGTGTCCGTGTGTCTGTGAACACGATAACTCAAAAACGAAAAGTAGGTAAAATACCAAACTTGGTATTTAAGTTTAGTATCTTCCAGGGATGCGACACGAAGATTTTGAGAAAAATCCCCCCACCCCCAACTACCCTTTACATGGAACTTTTTTCGAAAATTCTGATTTTCTCAAAACTTGATGTACGATTTTGATTAAAATTTTGTATATTAAAGATATTTACCTGACAAAGAAAATGTATATCTTGAATTTTCTGGGAATAGCCTCTGAAGAGTAGTTTATTCGGAATGAATTTTACTAAATTTTGAATAACTGCTAAACCCTAAGAGATAGACAAAAACTTACTACACAAACAATGTAGAGCACATTAAAACACACAATTTATATTATATACATTTTTTTCATGGAGTTCGTTGTTTTTGTGACATTCCTTATTTTTGGTTGCTGCTATGAAAAACGTATACTTTTCTCATACAGGAACTTGTCAACTCCTATCCATATAGACAAACGAACTTCATTGACATAGCAACCAGCTTTTGACTATCACTTTAACCTACAGTTGTCCCATATTTCGCTTCAACTTACAAGAAAGAGAGTAATTAGACTATTTCTGCTATTTTTTTCTGATTAGCACAAAGTAAAGAAAAGTATAAGCTTTTTAAGAATTATTTGTTGCAGGGATATGGAGAAAGTCATGTGAATGGTACACATCAGATTTTTTTATTCAGGGGACCACAAAACATACACTACCGGCGAAACCACGACAGCGAATTTTTGGGTTGAGCACAGTAATTCTATACTATGTGCATAGAGAAAGTAAAAAGGAATGTCTGCGGATCCGAAGAAGGAACTAAAGAAGAAATAAACTAAGTGTTTTATAGAGTGGCATATTTAAAGCGGAATTTTGGACGTTTTGGATAACAGCACGGAAGCGTTTTAAAGGTAGATAAGGAGAACAGTGTAGCGTGTGAAACGCGCAGAAAAAAGGTAATTCAGAAGGACTGAGAGAAGAAAGGGAGATACTAAACTGGTCAGAAGAAGGCAAATAAATTACTCTGGAAACTGAATGAGAAGAAGACTCTTCCTCAAATTGCAGTGGTAAGAACGGTGAATTTCAAAGCAGAAGAAACGTTCATCCAGTAGAAATAGTGAGATAAACGGAGAGAAATAGGAAAGCATAAACTTGGAAGAATAGAGGTGGCTGAATTTATTGTACAATAGCTGAAAGATGATGATTTGTTCCATTCATATAACTTCTTCTAGCTGTTCCACAAACTTTCCTTACTAACAATTATGGTGTTATCTATTTCATACTAATCAGGATACATATCAGAAGAAGCGGTCTTATTACTTGCTTCCTTGTGAGTACAAGGGGGAAAAGGTAATATTCAGTGTTCGCATAAAGGCTGCATACCCCTGTATTAAATTTAAAATTACGTGAGTAAATATGTTTTTTGAGGTTGGTATATACTCTTATTATTCTCCTGTCAGATACCCTTTCTTGACGACTTCAATTGTTCAATTGTTGTCGCTCTCATGACAACAAATCTTATGAATCAAATTAGTTGATGCCGAGATATTGAGAAAGATCGGCTGATACAAGTGATTACACAATTGAGGAACGCTTAGTGTCCGCTGTTTGGGTTTATGAGCGTCAAGTTAATGACAAATCAATGTCATGGATGATTTCGCTGCACCGTTTGTGAAAGTAGCACCGACAAAAAATACGTTGTTAGCGTGGGAACGGGAAACATTTTTAACGGGCAGTGTTCGCGACGGGACGAGAAGTGGAAGACCATCCACCAGACTTGGACTTTGTGCTGACGTGGAAAAATCTATCCAACAATCTCCGGTTAAATCCTTAAGGAAACGTGCTGCAGAGTTAGGGAAACGCATGTCATGGTCTGAGCCGGAATGACACAAACTCATCTGTTTGGCCCATATTTTTTTATGGTCCTGTTAATCAGAACACTTATCTCCAGATGATTGATGACTGGTTCCTCCCACAGCTGTAAAAATGCGGGAATCTTAAAACAGTATTTGGTTTCAACATGATGGAGCGCCAGCTCACTTCGCAGTGACTGTTCGACAACGTCTGAACGAATCTTTGGAAACCATTGGATCGGTAGAGGATCGGACAATCTCGCATGGCCTCCAAAGAGCCCTGATCTAATGGGGTTACATCAAAGAGAAGGTGCGGAAACAGCGGTACGCTACAACTGGTGAACCGCAAAATGCGGTGCGAGGAGCTTTCCAGACAGTGACTCCAATGATGTTGAGTAAGAATCACTTATAGAAAACAAAACCGGCTACTGAGAGACCACGGAGATGTACACGCCACTGATGATGCCTGCCGCAGACGCAGGCGAAACGTCTGGGGAACGAAGGGAGAAGCCCAGTGGACCACGGCCTACAAGCCCGGTTTTGTTTTCTATAAGTGATTCTAACACCGGCCGTGAAAGCCTTCGAACTTTGATGTTGAGTAAGATGAACATGAGAACATGGCGGCGTATTCGGCTGTGCAGAGGCAATGGGAGGACACAAAGCGATGTTTTGGAGTCCTGAGATGTAAGGAGAAACATTTAACTACATAAATATTGGAGATTTGTACTTTTATTTCACCTCAGTTTGAATTTAATATAGGGGTATACGAACTTTGTGCGCACACTATACAAGGCTAAAGTGATAGTCAAACATTTAAAAGCTGTTTCTATGTGATAAAACTAAAATTCGGCTCTTTTCTGCATTCCGGGGAGTAAAATTAAACATATAAAATAAAATAATCAAAAGACAAACCGAAAGTTTACTTCTCTCTTATGAAAAGTTTAGTAGTTTAAAATTGAAACAAATATCAAGAAATGAATGGAAAAATTTACAAAAAACTGTATTAAACAAATGTGTGTTAAGAACATCTTCATTTTTTGTGTTATATGTTTTTGCTTATAATTTACGTATTACGAGTTATACAAAAGTAATCCGGAATGAAGAGGCCTTCAGAGGCTCTTCCCGATATTCAAGGCACACATTTCATTTGCCATGAGGATATCTTAAATATATGACATTTTAATCAAAATGGTTTGAGACATTTTTGAAAAAAATCAAAGTTTTCTAAAAAATATGATATGGCAGATCCCATAAATTCTTTTACTGCAAAGCTGGACGTTTTACTAGTATGCGCATATTCTTAAAAATATTATGTGTTCCATTCAAATGGCTTTCTCTACATCTCTGCAACAAATTATTGCTAAAAAGCTTATGCTGGTATTTACTTCATGCTAATCGAGAAATAGTCTTATTACTTGCTTCCTTGTAAGTAGAAGCGAAATAATCCCTTACCATAGGTTAAAGTGATGGTCAAAAGCTGGTTGATATTTGACTGAAGTTCCTTTGTTTGGTTGAGAAATTCCTATATAAGAAATTTATGTTTTTTTTTTTTTTTTTTTTTTTTTAATCTAAAAGGTTTATTTGAACCAAATTATATGTTTAAAGTTATCTGGATTTTTTGTGAAATAAGTTTCTATCTATCGTTTCAAGCACAGCAGTTATAGAAAATATACAAAGCTCTTTATCAATGAAATGGACTTTATTTGATTTATGATATTCGTTTTGTTTAAGTTGTACATATTTTTATGTATCAGTTAAATAAAAATGGAGTAACTTTTGAGAAAATAACAAATATTGAGAAAAATATCCCTGTAAATGAAGTGTGGGATGGAAGATTTTTTTTATCTTATGTTCCAGATGCTTTACTTAATTGCCAAAAATGGTATTTAAGTGTCTTCATTTTGGAGTTATGAACATAGAAAGACAAAAATCACTATCCTTTTTCAAAACATTTATTTTTTTTATTTAGGGAGTCTCAAAACATGTGATTTCGGTGAAATCTCGGCATAAAATATTTGGCTGTAATACAATAATTCTCTTACATGCTGTAGTAGAGAACGGAAACATAAATGCTAATAAATGTAATTCAAAAATGGCATAGTCCATTCACATGATTATCTCTACTTCTGTACAACAAAGTATTGTTAAAGAAACTTATTCTTCTATTTACTTCATAATAATCGAGAAAAAAAAATATTAGGAGTAATGTTCTTCCTTCTTGCTTCCTTGTAAGTAGAAGGCAAGTAGTACTGTCTGTACTATAGGCTAAACTGATAGTCAAAAGCTGGTTGCTATGTGATTGAAGTTCCTTTGTATGTATGGACAGGAGTTGACAAATTTCTGTATGAAAAAATTGTAAATATTGCATAGCTGAAACCAATAATCAGGAATATATCAAAAGCTATCAAATCCGCGAAAATATAGACATACATTGAGTGTTTTAACGAGCTCTACATTTTCTATTACGTAAATCTTTGTGTGTCTCTTTTGCAAAATTCGGCAAAATTAATAAAGAATAAACATGTCTTCAGAGGATATTGCCAGAAAATTCAAAATATACTTTTATTTGTCATTTAAATACCTTTAGTGCACCACATTTTAATAAAAATCGTTAGAGCCACTTTTGAGAAAATCAAAATTTTCGAAAAATTTTCTATATAGTTGGGAGTAGGGGATTTTCTTGAAAATCTTTTTGTCGCATCCTAAAACGATACAGAACTTAAATAGCAAGTTTGGTATTTAACGGACTTTCGTTTTTGAGCTATGCTGTCTACAGACACACACAGACAGACAGATGGACACACAGACAGATGGACTGCTTTCTGAAAGTGTTTTTTTTTTTTTGGATTCAGGGGGTCTTTGAACATATACTTCCGGTGAAATCTCGGTATCGAATTTTTGGGTTGAATATGTTGAAATAATGGGTAATATGTTTAGAAGACTTAACATGAAAAATTATTTTTGTATCTACACTATGTTTTTGTTATATATTAGTGTTTTTTTAATTCTGTGTATTTTGTATTGATTTATTATTAATGTTCTTTTGTTTTGTGCACAAATCTGAACAACTAAAGGCACGGTTGAACATTCTGTGTGTTTCTTTTAGTTACAAACTTTTGAGTCTTCTGTCTGTACTTTTATTTTTGTTATAAACAAGTTTCATGGCGACATATTTTGCTTGTCGTGAGACTAGAAGTATATAAAAAGACTATCCAGAAGTGTCGGCCTGCTGTGACAAGTCTACCCCAATGACTCTACTGTATCTTTTGAGCGCTCAACTCGAAGGAAATATCTGGTCGAGTGAGGACGGTCGGTCTTTCACGGAGTAATATTTCCCAGTTAGGGGACCCAAAAATACGAGTATACAGAATGATTCAAAAATACTTTTACAAAATTTTGGGACAGGTTCCTTGCAGCAAAACAAGAAAAAATATTCATATAAACATGTCCCAAAACCCTTCGTTTTCGATTTATGAGGTTCAAAATGTTATTAGTCATATATTTTAAAGTGACACACTATTTTCTTTTTGACTTTTTCAGCTTGTTAGGAGGTTTGCACACAAATATCATATACAGCAAATGATTCAAATGTCTTCTTGGATCTAGAAACGCATATACTCGTCGAAGCATGGAATGTTAAATACTCCCAATAGGTGCCGTATGATTTCACTGACTTCCATGACACGTAGTTTAAGAATTTCTTCTACTTGCGATGTCTACTGCATAAACTAATGTTCTAAAGTGCCCTCAAAAGATAAAAATCCAAAGAAATGAGGTAGGGGGAGCGTGCAAGCCATAGAATTGGTCCTCTTCTATCTATCCATTTGTCTTGCTAGATACTAGCTAGTGCATCTCGAATAATGAGACTAAAATATGCTAGAACATCATGCATAAACAATATGTTTCTTCTTTTTTGCAGACACATATTCTAGTAAGTCAGGGAGTGTGTTCTGAATGAAGTCTCTATTGACAGCACTTGTAAGGAGTACTGGGAGAGTGTATTACACATCTGGTAAATGACAAATGTTAAAAAGTAGACATAGCAACACGAGTCCAATTCTGCAGGCTAAAATGGGTCAAAACCTTCTATGAATGTGTGCATAAATAAATAAGGTTATTAAGTTTAAGCCGGGAAGCACAATAAGGATGACTTTCATTAAAAATTGATAACCAGAAAAGGAAGGTTTTAGAACATAGTTTATACAAACCTATTTTCTTGTTTCGATGTCAGGAATCCATCTTCAAATGTAAAAGTATTTTTAAATTATCCTGTGCAGTTATTCAAGCGTGTTGATCTGACGCTGTGGAAACATTCTAAGTGGAGTATAGTTTGCTTTCCACCAATATTGAACAGATTTGGGAGAAAATGCAATATTATTCGTCCCAGTTGTAAACATAGTTGGTTGAAGTCAAAGAAAGCACTAGTGGTTGCGAATTCATGGCTCAATAAATACATTTGGATACAATAAAATGCAGCTATTAAAATAAAAATTCTGATGTGTTTAATTCACATGACTTTCTCTACACCTCCGCAACAAATTATTGTTAAAACCTTCTATCTACTTCGTGCTAATGGAGAAAAATCAGCAAAAATGGTCTAATTACTCGCTTCCTTATAAGTAAAAGGGAAATAATAGAGTACCATACACTAAAGCTATAGTAAAATGTTTTAAAAGTTGGTTTCTATGTGATGAAGTTCCTCTGTATGGACAGGAGTTGACAAATTCCCGTATGAGAAAAGGAGTATTTTATAGCTGAAACCAATAAGAAGGAATATAAAAAATGATAAACTCCACCAAGATATGTAGTATAAATTGTGTTTTAACGAACTCTACATTTTATATTTTTGTCTTTCTTTTACGGTTTACCAGTTATGCAGAATTCCGCAAAATTTATGAATAATAAAGATATTTTCAGAGGAAATTTCTAGCAAAATCAATATACATTTTATTGGTCATGTAAATATCTCTAGTTTACAATATTTTAAACAAAATCTTTATAGTCATTTTTGAGAAAACCAAAATGTTGGAACATTTTGTTAATGTAAAGTGTGGTAGGGGGTGGGGGGATTTTTTGTTGAAAATCTTTGTGTGGCATCCTTTGAAGATATTAAACTTAAATATCAAGTTTGGCCTTTTCATCTTTGAGCTGCAGACACACACACAAACACACACAAATACACACACACACATACGGACGTTTTATAAAAGTGCTTTTTTTTTAGATTCCGGTCTTAAAACACATATTTCCGGCGAGATCTCGGTATCAAACTTTTGGGTGCAATACAGTACCTTTTCTATACACTATGCACAGAATACGTGTAGACTCCCACGCGATTCTATTTGGGCACCAGTCCGAGACGATTTCTGCTTCAAACATTTATGAGACAGCGTTTTTACTTTCTCTGCATATACTATGTACATAGCGTATAGAGAGACTAGTGCATTCCATGCATAACATCTATTCACCGGAAATAGAACGCTTTAGAGTCCCCTGTATCCAAAAAGGCATTTTTAGAAACAGGTCCGTATGTGTGTGTATCCGTGTGCCTTTGAACACGATAACTCAAAAACGAAAAGTGGATAAAATACCAAACACGGTATATATGTTTAGTATCTTACGAAGGTGCAACATCACAATTTTGAAGAAAGTTCCCCAACCCCAAAGCCTTCCTTTACATGGAAACAGATTCGAGAAATGTTATTTTCTCAAAAATGGCTGTAACCATTTGGATTAAAATACCGTATATTACACATATTTACTCAACGAATAAAATATATGATTTGAATTTTCTCTGAAGACCTCTTTAATCTGGATGAATTTTGCTGGATTTTGGAAACTAGTGAACCATAAGAGATGACAAAAAACTACTATACAAAAATGAAGATCTGGTTGAAAAATACGATTTATGTTATATACACTTTTTTCGTGGACTGGGCTATTTTTGAGATATTCTTTGCTATTGGATTCAGTTTTAAAATATTTGAACTTCTCATATAGGGGAACTATGTCAACTCCTGTCAATGTTAAAGAAAGAGATTTCATCCATATGACAACCAGCTTTTAAAATATTAGACTGTCGTTTTAGCCTAGTGTATTGCATTATTTCCCTTCTACTTAAAAGAAAGCATTTCTGCTAATGTTTTTCTCGATTAGCATGACGTTTATGTAAGAATAAGTTCTTTTTTTAAATAATTTGTTACACAGATGTGGAGAAATTCATGTGAGCGGAACACATAAAATTTCTTATCACCTGAGACGAACAAAAATGTTTAGCCCTTAAGTTATGCCAAAGTTGTCATGAGGTAATGCTGCTTAGAAAACACACGATTCCTGTGAGAGATGTTTGTTGAAAAAAACTGATGTTTTACATACACATGTCTTTTACTACATCTCTGAATCAAATTATTGTTAAGAAGCTTGTTCTTCTATCTATTTCATGATAATCGAGATAAACATTAGCAGAAATTAGCCTTATTACTTGATCCCTTGTAAATATATGAGAAAAATCTAATGTTTCCTTTAACAAGATGTCCTCTAGCTGATTGGCAAACAACTCTTTTATTCAAAAGATTACTCTGTTATCTACATCATGCTAATCAAGATAAACATAATCAAAATTACTCTTGTTATATCTTCTTTGTAAGTAGAAGCGATGTAAGAAAATGCACGGACTAAAGCGATAGCCTCTTTCAGTATGTGAAACAATTGAAATTCCAATCTCTTTGCTTGTCAGGAGTAAACAAACAAGAAACGCGAAGAAATATGTCTTCCCGTACTTTTTAAGTGGCTAACATTGAAAAAAACGCGTAATATCTCGAAAACGATTAACTCTACAAAAAAATGTATATGTCAGAAAGTGTGTGCTTTAATGAGATCTACATTTTACTTTCTCTACACGTACTATGTACATGGTATATAGATAAGGTATTGCAATACACACAAAAATTCGATACCGAGATTTTACCGTAAATACACGTCTTGAGATCCCCGGTATAAAAAAATTAAGAAAATTTCCGTGTGTGTATCGTCTGTATGTATGTATGTATGTATGTATGTATGTATGTATGTATGTATGTATGTATGTATGTATGTATGTATGTATGTATGTATGTATGTATGTATGTATGTATGTATGTATGTATGTATGTATGTATGTATGTATGTATGTATGTATGTATGTATGTATGTATGTATGTATGTATGTATGTATGTATGTATGTATGTATGTACGTATGTATGTATGTATGTGTGTGTGTAGGCAGTATAGCTCAAAAACGAAAAGGCCGTTAAAAGCCAAACTTGGTATTTAGGTTTGGTATCATCCAAGGAGGCAACACGCAGATTCTCAAGAAAATCCCCCACGCGCAACTACCCTTTTTTTCCAAATATTTGATTTTCTCAAAAATGGCTGTAACGATTTTGATTAAAATATTGTATATCAAAGATATTTACCTGACAAATAAAATTTTTATCTTGAATATTTTGGGAATAGCCTCTGAAGACTATTTTATTCTGAATGAGTTTTACGGAATTTTGTATAACTACTAAACCGTAAGAGATGGACAAAAACTTAAAGAACAAAACATGTAGAGCACTCTAAAACACACAATTTATGTAATATAGATTTTTTTCGTGGATTTGATCGTTTTTTAGCTATTCTGTGTTATTGGTTTCAGCTTTGAAAAACTTAAACTTTTCTCATATGGGAATTAGTGAACTCCTGTCCATATAAACAAAGGAACTTCAGTCACATACTAAGCAACTTTTACCATCACTTTAACCTATGGTAGACCCTTATTATCCTTCTGCTTACAAGGAAGTAGGTAATAAGGATATTACTGATAATTTTTCTCGATTAGCATGAAGTAAATAGAAGCATAAGCTTTTTAATATTATTTTTTTGTAGAGATGTAGAGCAAGTCATGTTAATGGAACATATAAGATTTTTGGTAGTAAGTTTTTGTATATCTCTTACGGTTTGCCAGTTATACAAAAGCCATCCAGAATGAAGAGGTTTCGAGAGGCTACTCACAGTAAATTAAATATATACGCTTCATTTGTCATACAAATATCTTAAACAAAGATATTTTAATCAATATCGTTAGAACCATTTTTGAGAAAATCAAACATTTTGAAAAATGTTCCATGTAGAGTGTAATTGGGGGTAGGGGGATTTTCTTGAAAATCTTCGTGTCGCATTCTTGGAAGATAAAAAACTTACCTACCAACATTGAGGCTATGATGCCTATAGATATACAGACACACATACACACGGACCTTTTTTACAAATGCTTTTTTATTATCAGAATCTCAAAACATGTATTTCCGGTGAAATCTCGGTATTGCATTTCTGGATGCAATATAATACCTTCTGTATACTTTATGTACATAGTACGAGTAGAGAAAGTAAAAATGAAATGAAGTTTTGATAACTGGTACGCCTGCTGCTGTCACGGGAAATCTACGGAGTGATAATGTATAACAATAACGCTCCCATAGGAAACAGTCGAGGAGCTTCACTTGAGCACGAACCTCACCTTAAATCTGCCATAAATCCCAACACTGCGTTTCAACAGCTTTCAAAGAAAATGTTGCATGTTGCCTACATATACAATGCTCGTAAACACATGCAAAATAATGAACAATGTTTTTACTTTCTCTACCACTTAGTTTTACATAAAATGCAGAGAATATACTACATTTCAAAAAAGAAATGGGTAGCAAGATTTCACGGGAAATACATGTTTTAAAACACCTCAGGAAAACAATTTTAGAAAACACATTACTGTACTTATATATTATTTTTTTCTGAAAGGATGATACGCAGTATACAATTAAGGGTTACGAGGTTCTAATTAGTGAAGGGTCGACAAAGAAAGTACACATGGATACCTGTCAATCTGTAATAGAAGTGCAGTAGCAGTTCCGTGCTTATGAAGAAAATCCCTAAGTGGGACAGCTTTTCCTGTATTGTGTATGGACATTTTAAAAGAAAATTTAACAGATTTGAAAGTGCTTAAAATGTGATTGTGGACAACCTATAAAAACATCATTTTACTCAGGTTTATGTAACATTTCAATTTTGTTAAGGCCAACTCGAAATAGCCAGACTCAAATTACTAGAGCTGTAATGTATACACAAAGAAAATAATCAAATATTTAAGAAATGTATGCTATATACTACGTTTAATATTTCATATTCCTTTAGTGAAATTACGAGAAGCAACAAGAGCTAAAGGAATTTAAAAGAAAGAAAAGTTATTGAACAATTAGAACCATTAACAACAGACATCTCTGAAATGGCTTACGTAACAAAAAGAGTAATATAAAGTAAGTTATGTGATTTATGGAGATCTAGGTATATTTTTATTTCTCTACACATTTTATGTATCTACATAGTGATGTTGTATTGCACCCAAAATTCGATACCGAGATTTCACTGGAAATATATGTTTAGAGACCCCCTGATTCCAAAAATAGCATTTTAAGATACATATCCGTATGTGTGTTTAGAGAAACCCTGAATCCAAAAATAGCATTTAAGAAAAATATCCGTGTGTGTGTCTGTGAGCAGCATAGCTGAAAAACGAAAAGTCCGTTAAATATCATATTTGGTATTTATGTTCAGTATCTTCTAAAAATACGACTCGAAGAGTTTCAAGAAAAAAGGCTCACACCCAACTATCCTTTACATGGAAAATTTTTGAAAATTTTAATTTTTTCAAAAACGGCTCTATTAATTGTGATTAAAATATCATATATTAGAGATATTTACATTACAAATAAAATGTTTATTTTGAATTTCTTGGGAACAGTCTCTAAAGACCTATTTATTCAGGATGACTTTTGTATAGCTAGTAAGCCATAAGAGATAGACAAAAGCTTACTGCACAAAAATGTAGATCTCATTAAAACACAATTTGTCACATACATTGCTTTTGTGATGTTGACTACCTTTGAGATAATCCTTGTTATTGATTTCAGCTATAAAATACTAACTTCTCTTATACGGGAATTTTTCAACTCCTGGTCATGCAAAGAAACGAATGTCAGTGACATGGCAACCAGGTTTTACCAGATTGACAGTCGTTTTAGCAAAGAGTACTGCCTTATTTCCCTCCTACTTCCAAGGAAGCAAATACATAAGACCCTTTCTGCTAAACGATTAGTATAACGTAGATAGAAGAATAAGCCTTTTAACAATACTATGTTACAGAGATGTAAAGAAAGTCATGTGAATGGAACACATAAGGCTTTTTGGGAACTAGATTTTCGTCTATCACTTAATGTATATAAATTATACAAAACTATACGAATTTCCTTATTAATCGAGTGGACTTCTCAGACTATTACCATAAAAATATACCTACAAGGGCAGGATAAAAAGTAATGAGTATTATTTTTTTTTCCCTAAATTACTTTATTGACAGAGGTACTTACAGTTATACACATTCAATATAATCGCCACCGTTGTTTATGACCTTTGGGCAAATGCTCGGAAAGCTTCGTATACCATCTGCACGTCTATTTCTGTCGATGTCCCGTATTGACCGCCCTAGAGCATGGTGTCGTAATGGATCCCTCGCAGTGGTTCTTTCACTATGGCAAAAACAACATTATCACTATTGTCACCCTTGGTGATGTAACGTGATGCAGTACGATCAATGTCATACGCCACAGCATAGCACTCTGTGTAGCGCGCACTTTCTTTAGACGAGGAGAACCGCGAAGACATCAACTATTGAGACGCTGTCTTCTATAAGTTCCTGCAACACCAGGGCTCAGGCGAAAGCGACGACATTTCATCATTCTGCATGACTAGGACTTCTTGCGCCGCTGGTAATGGGAGATTCTGGTACATTGATCGTACTCATCTAGCAGAAGTCCATGTGATTACAATCTCTTTGCCAAAGTGAAAGAACCACTGCGAGGGATCCAGTACAATAGCAGAGAGGTATTATCCCTGCTACAGGGCGGTCAATAAGGGATATCATCAGAAATAGACGCGCAGATGTTATACGCCGCCTTCCGAACATTTGACCAAAGGTTATAAATAACGGGGGTGATTATGTTGAAGGTGTGTAACTGTATGTACCTCTGTCAAAAAAGTTATTTAAGAGAAAAAATTGTTTTTGCTAGACCTTGTATACATTTTATTATACCAGGTGGTCCAAATGCCCCGTATTTGACGTGTGCAGCAGATATCTCTTTGTAAGTCAAAAGAGTTGCAAAAGGCGCTGAGTCGTGACTAAGAGGTCCCTCTCATCTAGGGGCCCGAGCTCGATCCCAAGCGACCGCATGTGGAATTTATGGTGGATAAAGCGGCATAGGGGCGAGTTTTCTCTGGATTCTCTGGTTTCCCCCGCCATCACATTCCACTGGTGCTCCATATTCATGCAATGTAACATCAATGTCATCGTCTTCGTAACAGAGTTAAACACTATAAAAAGAAGCTCAAAGGGGCTATTTAAATTAAAACTTGCAGTGGAGTACTGATGGGAGTGACCTTTACACGTCTTGCTGTCAGCGGAGACTTTGAGCGGATCACGTTCACTGTGAGGGCTAAAATGTTGCCTTCGTCCAGCTCTACACTGCCAGATTTTAACTTAAAATAGCCCCGATCAGTTCTGCAATTATGTTAACGCACGAAGGAATAACTGCACACAACAAATACGGAGCAATTGTACCACCCGGTATTATGTTTAACCTATTGTATTTTATTCAAAACTTTAAGAGCAGTTTCGAAAAAAAGATAAGCAATTTCGATAAAATGTTCTATGTAAAGAAAGAAAGCATTTAAACTAAGAATTTAAAAGGTACATTTTATAAAATTAACTAAGAATAAATTCAGGATTACTTGATAAATTTACAAGGGTGCCAATCCGAAGGTAGGTTCTAACAAGGTGGATCCACAACGACGACAGGGAGCAAACAGCATCATCCCGCAGTATTCCGTTGCTTGGTCCATCAATCCTGAGAGGCATGACAAAGAAGTGATGGGTACAAGAACTGGGGATAAGAAAACCCAGTAGAAGATGCAGCACCCCAACAAATTCGCCTTGGAGAACAGTGGAAACACCACGAAAAACCCATGGTCAATGTTGATCTCAAGGGATCGAGCCGGGAACCTCCGAATGCGGGCCCCAGACATTACTTGATAACACTAAAAATTTATATTTATGCACTTTTACAATCTTCTGTCTATTTTTATTTTATTTGCCAATTACTTGCTACCTACACGGTAGGTAGATAAGATATGATATCCAACCTGAAAATTCGATACCGAGATTTCACTGCAAACACACCACTAATTCCAAGCAAAAAACTTTTAGATAAAGGTACGTGAGTGCACTTGGAATTTAAATTGACTATCTTCTACAGATTGGACATGTAGACTTTTAGGAAAATCCCCGCAACCTAAACTACCATGGAAGATTTTTGGAAGTGTTTGATTATCTCAAAAATGCCTCTAACGATTTTGATTAAGACACCGTATATTTAACATATTTAAATGGAAAATAAAATGTATATACTGAATTCTCTAGGAAACTTCTGTTCAGCTATCTTCACTTTGAATGGCTTTAGCATAGTAAATACACGTAAGAGATATACAAAACCTTATGGAAATTTCACTAAAACACACAAGTAATGGCATTTACATATTTTAATTTCTCTATCACATATGCACGTACAAAGTATTTAGCCCCCTGGGTCCAAAAGAAAGCATTTTTATAAAAAGGTCCGATCGCGCGCGCGCGCGTGTGTGTGTGTGTGTGTGTGTGTGTGTGGACAGCATAGCTCAAAAACGAAAACACCGTTAAATACCAAGAATGCAACACGAAATTTTTTTAAGAAAATCCCCCCACTATAAAGATTTACATGGAAAAATGTGTAAACTTTCTGTTTTTTTTTTTTTTAAAAAAAGGCACCTAAGGATTTGAAAAACGGTTAAACCGTAAGAGATAGGCACAAATCATACTAAAAAAATGTAAGTCTCGTTAAAACACAAAATTAATGTCATATATGTTTTTATTGTGCGGGAGACCTGGGTTCGATCCCCAGTACCGGCGTGGGGATTTTTCCCCCGCTGGGAGACCTGGACCGGGGTGCACTCAGCCTCGTGAGGTCCCTGGGGGGCCAATTGAGGAGCTACTTGATGGAGAAGTAGCGGCTCCAGGTCGTGAGGACCGCATTAACCGGCCGGGAGGGGCTCGAGGCGCTGACCATGTCTCACCCTCCAATACTGCACCCCATCCATGACGTCTGTAGTAGACCGAGATGGGGGACGCAGCGGCCGGGCAGTAGGCCAAGGTTCCCCGTGAGCTGTCGTGCCATGGAGTTATATGTTTTTATTGTAGAGTAAACCCTTTTGTGAAATATTCCTGGTTATTGATTTCACTTTTAAGCGACGTAACTTTACTCAAACGGACCATTAAAAGTGAACCGCGACTCAATTGTTTCACACTACTAGCTTTTAAAACATTTGACTATCGCTATAGTCTAATACACTCCCTTATTTTCTTCTACTTACTAGCAGACGTGTAATAAAAACAATCTGCTGTTTATCTCGATTAGCATGATGTAGATAAAGAATACTCTTTTGTAAGAATAGATTGTATTTGAGCAGCTGCAGAAAGCTATTCGAATGGAACACACAAGAAATTTTAATTTTTTAGCGCTAACCATTCCCCATATATTCCTTGCTATTGGTCCATAGCAAAATACTTAAAGTTTTCTCAAACCTGTCGCATTCGCCTCTTATCTCTTTTGTTGCTCCTGGCTATGACAAGAGGACCGGATTTCAACATCATCGCATAACAAAACTTTTTACTGATTTGATTAATTTAGTCTAATATATCCCCATATTTCCTTTCTAGCTACATTCCAAAGAGGAACTAAGTGATAAGATAATAAGACTATTTCTGGTAATGGTTATCTAGATTGCCATGAAGTAGATAGAAGAAAAATTATTTGCAAAAATGGTTTGTTTGCAGTGCAGGTAGAGAAAGTTTTGTAATTGGAACATTTTTACTTTCTCTTCATTTACTATGTATACAGTGTACAAAGAAGGTATTGTATTGCACCCAAAAATTCGATACCAAGATTTCACCGAAAATACAGATTTGGAACCCCTGAATCGAAAAAACAATTAGAAAAATTTGTGTGTTTGTTTGAGGGCAGCATAACCCAAAAACAAAATTCCGCTAAATATCAAACTTGATATTTCCCAAAGATTTTCAAGAAAATCTCCCCACCCCCAACTACCCTTTATATAGAAATAATTTTGCAAATGTTTATTTTCTCAAAAATAGCTCTAACGATTTTCACTAAAATCTCTTATGTTTAAAATGTTTGCATGACAAATAAAATGTATATCTTAAATCTTCTGGGATTAACCTATAAACACCTCTTTATTCTGGATGATAGTTTTTGAATCTTATATAACTAGTAAACTGGCGCAGGATTTAATGCTAGGTAAAGCAAGTCAAGAGGAAATGGAACAATAGCGCCCTAAAAGAAAGTTATAAAATATATACGTAATATATTGTTTCCCAATGTAAGACAAAGAATTGTATGTATAAAATGGCAGCGTCATCGCCTCAGGATACGCATGAAGTTAGCCTGAAATGGAGTGCTTTTAGAAAATTAACATAGCCAAGGTTATGTAATATATACAGCATATTATAATTCATAAGATATAGCTATGAAACGATGCTTAAAAAGCATAAGTATAATAAAATATAATTAAAAGCAGTAATATGGGAGAAGGAGAAGAATAATAAAAGACCGCCTGCGGTACCATAAGTGGTTAAAGCGGGCGTTAAACACTACCAAAAAAAGTAATAAAAGTGAACAGATACCGAATGCTATAAATTGTTTATACCGGTAACAAAGCATAAGAATAGAGCGGAACAAATATTTGTTTCTGAAAGATTAGCTATGCATAAGAACATTTTCATGCAAATTATGTAAGTGCATTAATTTTAAATAATTTTGGATGTATAAAAATGTATTAAAAATTAGTATTTCACGAATTGTAAATAAGAAAATATGTTGTTCTCATGGAGACGAGAGATCACAATGTATAAAATATTGACCTTCAACTATTGTGTATATGTGTAAAATTGTAATAAGCTTCCGGGACGCAGTCAATGAGATAGACGCCAGGGATAAGGAAGTAAAGAGTTAACCTCGCCAATCGAGACCTCTTATGTGACGATTAAATAAAAATTACAGCATTGTGTTATTTAAAAAGAAGAGATTGATTGTAAGTATATGACACAGTTGTCTGAACGGAGGATTCTGTTCTAATAGCGTGCCTTAATTCATCACATTGTTTGGAACAGTTAACAAATAAAATTTCAAATATATCAAGAAATCTTTTAAATTCAATTTATTTATTATCATATCCTACCATCCAAGCATGGTGGTTAAGAATTTCGTACTCACCGACTGAAGCTAGCTAAAAAACTGGAAACGTGACCAAGCTGTGTACACTAATTCGCTGCCGATAAAACCTTAACTGTTCTAACAATTAAGTCTGGCGCAACTAGCTAATTACAGTTTCGCCAACAGCAAGAGTTACCAACTCCTTATACAGCGGCAAATTCAAAAGAGTTAAAAAATTTACAACACCAATCCACAGCTTACACCACACCGAGAACCCTCTAAATCCGTCCCAAAACTATAAGAGATAGACAAACACACACTTTATGTGATATACATTTTTTCTTGGAGTTGACCGTTTTCGAGATATTCCTTGTTAATAGTTTCAGTTTGAAAACTGTTCACTTCATACAGGAAGTTGTCAATTCCTAGTCACGCAAAAAATTGATTTCAATCCCATAGCAACCACATTTTAAAACTTTGGCTATCGGTTTAGCCTAGTGTAATTCTTACCTATTTACTTATAAGGAATTAAGTCATAAGAACGTTTCTGGTAATATTTATCACGGTTAGCATGAAGATGCTAGAAGAATAAGCTTTTAATAATAATTTGTTACAGAAATGTAGAGCAAGTCGTGTGAGTGGAACACTAAATATATATTTCAAATTGGTGTTCTTAAATCTGGCAGCTTTCTGTTTGGCGTCGGTACTTTACTACACGACTGTACCGAAGAACAATGTAGGGTATGTGCGGTAAACGCGTCTCCTGGATTCTTAATTACGTAGCTTTATGCGTTTTAAATCTCACCGTGACAGTCGCGCCGTGGATCGGAATTAGGCCAGACAGTTTTCAGGAGCCAAAGGTTGTACGTCTGGCAGAAATATGTGACAAGTCGCAATGTTATTGCAGCACGAGGGAGACTGTGACAGAACCCAGACAGCTGGTCCCGAAGAGGAATCGAGCTTTAGTTACGGTTGAGTAGCGAGAAAACATCGCCCGTAAAATTGCAGTCGCTCGCTAGCTCGCAGGCTGGATCTACGGGGAGGAGCCCAGCTTCATATATAACATTGACGTTGCTCGCAGCTGGCGCAAGCTTCCTAAATATACTTCCGAGATGTGCAACTTAAACGCTACTCCTCTCAAAACGTTTTAAATAAGGGGTGCATTTGTACAGGTTCTACAAAATGCTTTAAGGACACCCATTGATATTCTAAGACCATTCTAGGAACATGTACCGGTGGCGTTCAATGAGTCGTTAGAAAAAGATAGAAAAACAAAATATGTTTGGTATTTTTACTTTCTCTACACGTATTATGTACATAGTGTATAGAGAAAGTATTGCATTGCACCCAAAAATTAGATACCGAGATTTCACCGGAAATACATGTTTTGGGTCCCCTTGAATCCAAAAAAGCAGTTTTACAAAAATATACGTGTGTGTGCGTGTGTGTGTCTGTGGACAGCATAGCTCAAAAATGAAAAGAATGTTCAATACCAAACTCAAAAAAATTCTCCCAATCCCAACTACCCTACATGGAACTTTTTTCAACATTTTTGATTTTCTCAAACATGACTGTAACGATTTTGATTAAAATCTCTTATATTTAAGATATTTACATGCCAAATAAAATACATTATCTTGAACTTTCTGGGAATAGCCTTTAACACTACTTTATTTTGGATGAATTTTACGGAATTTGGCATAACTGCTAAACCGTAAGAGATGGACAAAAGCTTAACACAAAGCTAATGTAGAGCACGTTAAAACACACAAATGTTATATGAATTTTTTTCGTGGAGTGGATCGTTTTTGAGATATTCCTTGTTATTGTTTTCAGCTTTAAAAAAATACTTTTCGCATATGGGAATTGGCCAACTCCTGTGCACACAAACAAAGGAACTTTAGTCACATAGCAATCATCTTTTCACTAATACTTTAGTCTATGTTACTCCCTTATTTCCCTTCTAATTGCAGTGAAGCGTGTGTGTTTTAACGAGCTACATTTTATGCTAAGTTAGTTTTTGTCTCTCTCTTATAGGGTTTTCCAGTTATGCAAAATTCCGTAAAATTCGTCCAGAATAAAGAGTCTTCAGAAGCTAATTCAGGATAAACATTTTGTTTGTCAGGTAAATATCTTTAATATATGATATTTAATCAAAATCGTTAGAGCCACTTTTGAGAAAATCACAATTTTCGAAACCGCCTGCGGTGCCATAAGTAGTTAAAGCGGGCGTTAAACACTATCAAAAAAAAAAAAAAAAACAATTTTCGAAAAAAGTTCCATGTAAAGGGTAGTTAGGGGTAGGGGAATTTTCTTGAAAATCTTCGTGTCGCATTCTTGGAAGATACCAAACTTAAATTCCAAGTTTGATATTCATCGGTCTTTTCGTTTTTGAGCTATGCTGACCACGGACACATACGCACACATGGACCTTTTTCTAAAATTTTTTTTTTGAATTCAGGGAGATCCAAAACATGCGTGAAATCTTGGTAGCAAATTATGGTTATCTTTACATAGCACTGTAAATACCAAGAAATTGTTTGTGTTAAAGATGTCCACATTTTTATGTAATAGGTTTTTGCCTGCATCTTACAGTTTATCAGTTATGCAAAAATTCAAAATGAAAAGGACTTCAATAGTTGTTCTCAAGAAATTCAGGTTATACATTTTATTTGCCATGTGTATATCTTTAATATACGGATTTGAATAAAATTCGTTATATACCTTTTTTAAAAAATAAAAAATGTCTAGAAAAGCTTTATGCAAAAGCTGTATTGGGGTTTTGGAGATTTCGATAAACACCTTCGTGTCTTATCCTTGAAAGATTTTGAACTTAACAAATTTTTGTTGTTCAGTTATACTGCCTACAGACGGACACAATATACGAACATTTTTCTAAAACTGTACTTTGGGATTTAGAATTCCTTAAAACAGTATTTCCGGTGAAATCTCGGTATCGAAGTTTTGCGTGCAATACAATACCTTCTCTATATGACATGTGCCTTTTACGTATGTACTAGAGGAGACAAAAAGGAACTCGTGTCAAGTTTAAATGTTTCCGCTTAAGTGAAGCTGAAATTCCCTTTAAAGATTGTAGAAATGCAACGCATACTTAAAACGTTTTGACTTTAAATTCTCGAAAAAGTTATAAGATTTTGTATGAACTGTATAGAAACTCATGTGAATAGAACATATTTTTTGTGTATGTCCTCCCTTAAATGGAATTTAATGGGACATAAAGTTCTTTTTTAGCAATTTTGGTAAAAAATGTCGCTTTTGCAAAACTGCAACTAGTTTAAAGCACGATTATACATTTGTTTCATTCTCCTAGTGCAGCTAAAGCAAATGTTTTTAACGCCGTTTTAAAACTTTGTGCTGCTTAAATGACTCTCTATATAAAATTTAGAGCCATTTTCCACAGTTTCATATTTTCTGTCTTTTTCCCATATTCAAAATTATATCTTCTACCACATAAATACAGCTAGAAGTTTGAATTTGTTCTCAAAGCACTGCCAAAATATGTATTAAAATATGGTTGAAGTGCCGATATTGTACATAGATCAATTTAAAAAAAAAAATTGAAAAAAATTATGCGGGTTGTGTTTGCGCGCGCGTGTGTGTTTATCTGTGTGTGGGGGTATTTGAGTGTGTGTGTGTGTGTGAGTGTGTGGACAGCATAGCTCAGAAACGAAAAGACTGTTAAATACAAAACTTTTTATTCAAGTTTGCTATCTTCCAAGGAGGCGACACGAAGATTTTCAAGAAAATCCTCCCACCCAAACTACCCTTTACTAGGAAAAAGATCGAAAATGTTGATTTTCTCAAAAAATATCTCTAGCAAATTTGATTAAAATGTCTTATATTTAAGACATTCACATGCCAAATAAAATGCATTATCTTGAACTTTCTGGGAATAGCCTCTAAAGACCTTTTATTCTGGATGATTTTTATTGAATTTTGCATAGCTGGCAAACCATAAGAGATCGACAAAAAAAGTTACTACTAAAAAATGTAGATCACGATAAAACACACAGTTTATGTAGTATGTAATGTTTATGTAGAGTTAGCCGTTTTCGAGATATTCCTTGTTAATGATATCAGTTTTAAAATACTTGATTTTCTCATTCGGGAACTTGTCAACGCTCGTCCACGCCAAGATACGGATTACAATTCCATAGCAACCACATTTTAAAACAATTGACTATCGATTAGCATAGTGTATTCTCTTATTTCCCTTATGGTTATAAAGGAACTAAGTAATAAGATCGTTACTGCTAATGTTTTAGCACATAGGAGAATAAGTTTACTAACAATTTGTTACAGAGATGTAGGGAAAGTTATGTGAATGGAAGATATATTTGTAACCTAGAAAGTGTTGGCAAACATTTTATTTTCTAATGATGGAACAAAAATAAACACAACGGAAGATAATGTAACGAAAATTGCAGTTAATTTTATATACGTAGTGTTATACAGACCTGAAAGATTTAGAGATTATGTTTAGTTTTGTCTGGGTTGTCAGCAGCTGGCAGGACCTTTAGACAAGCGTCTTATAGTCGCACATGCATGAGAGAAGAGAAGGAAAAACGAAGAAGAGGAACCTATGGATTAGAAGTGATATATCATTGTCTACTGTATCCGCCGCACATCTCAGATCAAAGACTCTCTTAATGTTGCCAATTGTATATTGCCAAGATCCGACATAGGGATTAAAACTGCTCTTACAAATTGCTCAGCTACAAATGTAATTCTATACTTACGATATAAATATGGTTTACTGTGAAAAAACTCAGATGGGCTACATTCACATAGCTTTCTCTAGTTGTTCCATACACAAACTGTTCTTATTAAATTTTTTTATTTTATCTACGTCATGCTAATCGAGATGAAATTAACAGAAGTACTCCTTTTACTTGGAAGGAAAATAAGTGAATGCATTAGGATAACGCAATAATCAAATCATTTAAAAGCTGGTTACTATGTGTTTGTATGACCAGGAGTCCACAAGTTCCCGAATGAGAAAAGTACTTTAAAACTGAAACCAATAACATGATCTACATTTTCTGTGTAGTAACTTTTTATCTATCTCTTACGGTTTAACCGTTATGTAAATTTAGCAAACTTTATCCAGAGTAAAGAGCTGTTCAAAGTCATTGCCAGAAATGGCAAAATATGCATTTTATTTTTGATGTCAATATCTGTAATACAGGGTATTTTAATAAAAACAGTTAAGAGCCATTTTAATAAAATCACGTTTTTTAAAATGTTCCGTGTAAAGGGTAGTTTGCGGAGTTGAGGATTTTCTTGAAAATCCTCGTGTCGCTTCCGGAAGTCTTTGAACTTAAATACCAAAGGTACTTTTCTTTTTTGAGCTATGCTGTCCACAGGCACGCGCGCATAAACACACACACACGGACCTTTTTTTTTTCTAAAAATGCTTTTTTCGGACTCAGGGGACCTCAAAAGATATATGTCCGGTGCAATCTTGGTATTGAATTTTTGGATGGAATACTGTATCTTGTCTATCCACTATTTACTTTGTACGTGTGGACTAGAAAGTATAATATGAACACTTTGTAACCGTAATTTAACGCATGTGCTTTTAGCTTTATCACTGACAACAAATCTTCCACTGTAGAAGAGAAGCAGTACAGAATGAAGTGTGTGAATTTCTGTATGCATGTGTATTTGGGGTTGGGGGGTGTATGGTTCATTATCTAACAATGCCTTGCCTCGGTGGTATAGGGGTAGTGTGACTGTCTCATACTCAAGTAGTCGCGAGCTCGAATTTCGCTTATGGTAAGTTACCCGTATAAAGTTTACCCTGAGAGGACGAATATCGAGTAATTAAAACTCCATGGACACCGAGATAGTTTGAGCATCATTTCACCGATTTCATTCATCGTCCAATAAGGCCAACCAGACTAGAGGACTTTAAGTACAAAAAACGTGATGGTGTGTTCCATTTGAATTACTTTCTTTAGCTGGCCCACAAACTTTTCTTGTAAAAGTATATTCTTTTATATACATCATACTAATCAAGATAGATTAGCAGAATTTTCTATTTATTTGCCTCCTTGTTACGTATAAGGGAAATAAGGGTGTACCTAGTCTAAAGCGACAGTCTTTTAAAATATGGTCGCTATGTGAACAATTGAAGTTCGATTACATGTCCAATAGTAAAACAAAAGAGAGATGAAACGAAATGTGACTTCCTGTTTGAGGAAAGCTACGTAGTTTAAAACTTAAACCAATAAAAAGGAATGTCTCGGAAAGGGTCAACTTCAGAGAAAAATGTATATGATATAAATTAGGTACAGGTTTTTCGAGATGTATATTTTTACTTTCTCACTAATGGATAGAGAAGGTATTATATTACACCCAAAATTCAACGTAGATATTTCACCGAACATACATTTTTGAGGTCACCCGAGTCCAATAAAAGTATTTTTAGAAAAAGATCAGTGTGTGAGTGTTTTTTTTGGAAAGCATAGCTCAAAAATGAAAATACCGCTAAATACCAAACTTGGTGTTTATTTGTAGTGTGCTCCAACGATGCGACAAGAAGATTTTCAAGCAAATATCCCCACCACAAATTACCCTTTACATGGAACATTTTATTTTTTTTTCTCAAAAATGGTTGTAACGATCTCTTATTCCTCTCAATTGGTTTTGGCATTTCTCTTGTAATTCCTGTTGTCATTAACAGATGTACCCACCATCAGTGACCAGGCTTCTTGGCTCTCATAAAATGTACGGCGCAAAGAGAGAATTGTGAGTTCATTAAATGTGCAGATTTGTCACTTTCTGCGGTCTCTATGCTATCTTCAATATTTTCGGATAGATAACTATAGTGAAATCACTACAGGGAACGTCAGTTGTTAGTATGTAGTTTTTATAACCTCTTTATTTGTAAAATACGAGTGAATTTTCTTATAAGCTATTGTTGCTTATGTTATTTAATTTGAAACTTTCGGAACGCTTGGAAGGTATCCGCATGCAGTATACAGATCTGGAAACCCATGCCAATTTCTTGCGTTACGCTTACGACTGTATTGTGAATGGTCTTCCCTCGCGCTTGCGCTTGAGGTGTGCTATGTCTGCATCTCACTGTGAACGTAACTAAACAAAGGAGCGTTGGCATTGATGCTTAAAAAGCGGTTCTGAATAATTTTTAGATGGCGCAGATGGCTTATGTGAGCGGCTCCTCTCACCTTTCTTTTATGTATTCCATGGTAATTAAGATAGGTAAATCAAACATATTAATCATTACATATTTACTTGTGCAGGGAAAATACGACAGTCAAACGTTTACCAGCCGGTCGCTATATAATGGTAATGAATTTTCGTTCTCTTTGCTTGACTGGAGTGAAAAAAACGGAATAACGACTTTTAATTTTAAAAAAATATAAGTCATGGAAAATCAGCTTCCTTCATCCATTAAATGTTATTGTCTGTAGTAATCTACATATCTTGTTCAGGTCATCGTTTTTTGAGTGTTCCAATATTTATTTTCCCTAACGGTTTATAGTTTTTAAAATGTAGTAGTGCCCCTATGTCCATTCTTTGTACATGACTTATCCACTTGGTGTTATACTTTTTAGTCTTATAAATAAAAATATATAGTGAATATTTAAGGAGAGAATTTATACATAAAATCTCTTCTTTTGCTTCACTTTTTGTGATCTATTTTCCTATAACCAGTAGCTGCTCCCAAAAATTTCATTCTGATTCAAGTTTACTTTTATTTTTCTCTGTTATAATCCAAGTCTAGCTCCCATATATAAGTTTTGGTACCTACATTATTTTGTAAAATTTTCTTTCTAGAAAAACAATAAAATATTGAATTAGCTCTACAACAATCATGTCTTTTACACAAATTGTGTGTTTTGACGAGAATTAAATTTTTGTTGTGGTAACTCTTTGCCCAACACTTAAGAGTTTACCAGTTAAGAGGTTTTCAGAGGTTGGTCCCAGGAATTTAAGATATTTATTATATTTGTGACTAGATATCTTCAATATATTAGTAATTTAATCAAAATCTTAAGGGGCATTTTTGAGGAAAGCTAAAATTTCCAAAAAGCTTCCATTTGGGGGTAATTTGGGGTGGGGACTTTTTGTTGGCAATCTTCGTGCTGCAGCCCTGGGAGATCTCATTTTCTTTTTTGGAATACACTGCTCACACACACAAATACACATCTTTTTCTAAGAGTGCTCTTTTGTATACAGGGGTCCACAAAACATGTATTTCCAGTAAAATGTCGTTAGTGAATTTTTAAATGGTGTACCCTTCCTTATGTGCACATTACACACAACCTAGAGAGAGTAGTAATGGACATTTTAATTACGATGCACTATAAGAGTAAAGGAGTGTTATAAAAATAAAAGCTCCATTCATGAAAATACAGATAATAATAATAATAATAATAATAATAATAATAATAATAATAATAATAAAATGACGAAATCCGCTTTAGCTGCAATTATAAAGTATTTCAAGTTCATACTAAACATACTGCTAAGAATACCTATACTTCTGCTTTAGAATAACTTCTGAATGCAATCGTACTTCCTAGAATATATCTAATGCTTGTTTTTCCTAGATCCTTGTACTCTATTATTCTACTTAATTTTAATAGATATCTTTAACTATTGTTTAGTATCAGAAAACGAACATAATTTACTTTCACTATATGTACTATGTACATAGTGTATAGAGAAGGTATTGTATTGCACCCCTAAATTTCGATACCGAGATTTCACCGGAAATACATGTTTTGGGAATTCCTGAATCCCCAAAAAAGCATTTTTAGAAAATGTCCGTGTGTGTGTCTCTGTGTGTGTGTGCCTGTGGACAGCATAGCTCAAAAACGAAAAGACCGTTGAATACCAAACTTGGTATTTAAGTTTGGTTTCTTCCAAGGATGTTATACGAAGATTTTCAAGAAAATCCCGACCCTCAACTACCCTTTACATGGAACTTTTTTTCGAACATTTTATTTTTCTCAAAAATGGCTCTAAATATTTTATGTATTTTTGGGAATAGCCTTTGAAGACTACTTTATTCTGAATGAATTTTACGGAATTTTGCATAACTGCTAAACCGTAAGAAATGGACAAATGCTTTACCGCACAAATAATTTAGAGCACGTTAAAACACACAATTTATGTTATATGCAATTTTTTCGTGGATTTGATCGTTTTTCAGATATTCTTTATTATTGGTTTCAGTTTTAAGAAACTTACTTTTCTCGTACAGGAATTTGTCAACTCCTGTCCATAGAGACAAAGGAACTTCAGTCACATAGCAACCACCTTTTGACTATCACTTTAACCTATGCTACTCCCTTACATCCATTCTACTTACAAGGAAGTAAGTACTAAGAACTAGTTCTGATAATTTTTTCTCGGTAAGCATAAATAGAAGCATAAGCTTTCTAATAATTATTTGCTGCAGAGGTATAGATAAAGCCATGTGAATGGAACACATTAGATTCTTTTCAGATATGTACAAAATATGAAAGGAAACATAACAACTTAAATGTACACATTTAAGGCATTTAGTGCAATAATTTGAGACAAAGAGCATAATTTACAGATATGCGTGCATAAAAATTACTAAAATATCCTGCACCATAGTGGCTGTGCGGAAAAATTACCGAAAGCGTTTTGCCACCAAATGGATTTCGAGCTGAAAAGTAAAAATGCCAGTGTTCCCAACGCACGGTTCCAAACTTCGGCTGCCTGTTTACCTTCCTTCGTCGAGGTAAATATTTGTGTTGTCTTTGCACTCAAACCATGTGTGTTTACCTTCACCAGTGATCTGTGATAAATGTATGAATCAACAAATCTCTCCAAACCTAATAATAATTGCACTATGTTAACACCTCTTGTAAATTTGGAACCTGTTTGATTAGATTATGACTCAGGTTTTATGAAAAATCAAGAAACAGAGTAACAACAGTTTTTGCAACACATTCAGCACGCACGCGCGTACACACACACACATACACAAACATAAACACAGAATTAAATGTAAGTGAAACCTTTCTCTCAAATTCTCGCTGACACATTATACAGATTGACTTTTTTCCTGGCTATTGAAAGATGACACAATTTCCTGTATGCAAGAAGCTTTATTTATCTTTTTACTTTCTCCATACGCACAATGTACATAGTGTATAGAGAAAGTATTGCACTCCACCCAAAAATTCGATACCGAGATTTCACCGGAAATATATGTTTTAGGGTCCCCAATATCCAAAAAAAAGCATTTTCACAAAAAGGTCCGTGTGTGTGTGTGTGTGTGTGTGTGTGTGTGTGTGTGTCCGTGTGTCTGTGAACACGATAACTCAAAAACGAAAAGTCGGTAAAATACCAAACTTGGTACTTAAGTTTAGTTTCTTCCAGGGATGCGACACGAAGATTTTGAGAAAAATCCCCCACCCCCAACTACCCTTTACATGGAATTTTTTCGAAAATTTTGATTTTCTCAAAAATGGCTCTAACGATTTTGATTAAAATTTCGTATATTAAACATATTTACCTGAAAAATAAAATGTATATCTTGCATTTTCTGGAAATAGCCTCTGAAGAGTAGTTTATTCTGGATGAATTTTATTAAATTTTGAATAACTGCTAAACCGTAAGAGATGGACAAAAACTTACTCAACAAAAAATGTAGAGCACATTAAAACACACAATTTATTTTATATACATTTTTTCGTGGAGTTCGTCGTTTTTTAGACATTCCTTATTTTTGGTTTCTGCTATGAAAAACATAATTTTCTCATACATGAACTTGTCAACTCCTATCCATATAAACAAAGGAACTTCATTGACATAGCAACCAGCTTTTGACTATCACTTTAACCTACGGTTGTCCTTTATTTCGCTTCTACTTACAAGGAAGTGAGTAATAAGACTATTTCTGCTATTTTTTTTCTGATTAGTATAAATTAAATAGAAGTATAAGCTTTTTAAGAATTATTTGTTGCAGGGATATAGAGAAAGTCATGTGAATGTACACATCAGATTTTTGATAGATTTTATTCTAGGGATTATTCTAAAATACCAATTTCTTTTGCGTTTATGTTCTTTGAATACCCTTTAAGTCTTTATCTTTGCAGACAGTTATTTAACATTTTTGTAACAGAAATGACAAAACCAAAAGAAAAAAAAAAATATATGATGTATTCAATGACTTTTTATACTCATTCTTCAAGAAATTATTTTTAATAAAGTGTTTTCTTCTATTTACTTTACGTTAATCGAAATAAGTATTTGCACATGTTTTGTATTACGTATATTCTTGAAGCTAGAATGGGGCTTTCCCAATAGTCAAGTTTCTATGCCTTGGTAATTATGTAAGGGCATTGAAATTTTGTCTTCCTTGCCTACACAGGGGAAGAAAAACTAATATCGTTCAATTTTATAAAAGTATAACAACTTCAAAACTAAAACAATAACAACGATTATCTGGGAAATAGTTAAACTAAATAGAGTATGTGCACGTTTTTTGTGTGGTATGTTTTTTGTCTGCGTGTTATGGAAATACCATTCAGAAGCTATTCTAAAAAATAGTTCAAGATATACGCTTACATTTGTCATTTGAGCCCTTCATTGAAATAAAATGCTCAACAAGGGATCCATGTTCGTAGTTTGAATTGAAAATATTTCCATATATGTTTAGCTTGAGATAGGGAGGTTTCCCATAAAGTCTTGTTGTCTCATTCTAGGTGGAAACTGAACCTAAAGAACAATTTTGACTTTTAGATCTTCAATTGTGCTGTTCAAAAAATGGATTTCTTTCTGAAAAAAAAATTATAAAGAGGTTCTCAAAACGTTTACTTCCAGTAAAAGCATAGAATCGAATTTTTTGGGCGGAATGCAATATTTCCTTACTTACTATACATGATAAAGAAAGTAAACAGAAGCAAATGAAAAAAATAAAGATAAAGTTTACAGAAGCCTAGCTTTCACGCAGCAAAAATCTGACATAAATGTTGCATTTATCGTACCTGTGCACAAGCTTTGCAATACCCGCTTCAAAAAATGTTGCCGCCAATGATTTCAAATGAGCATTGACGTTATTTTGAAGATCTTCGTTGGTTTGAAAGTGCTCTCCTCCTAGCCACGTCTTCAGTTCAGGGAAAAGGTGAAAGTTGCTGGGTGCCAGGTCAGGATTGTACAGCAGATAATCGAAAATTTCCCATTTACAACGTAAAAAAATACAACTCAGTTCTACTTTCTCTAGAGAGAGGAGGTAATGTACTCCACCAAAAAATTCAATATCAAAATTTCACGGGAAGCATATGTTTGCGTGCTTAAAAATGAAAAGTCTGTCAAATACCAACAGGTATTGGTATTTAAATTCAGTAATTGCCAAAGATGCGACTTGAAGATTTTCAGAAAAATCTCTCCAAACCCAACCACTCTTTACGTGGCAGTCGTCATTTTTTTATTTTGTTTTTTCTTGAGTAATGCCAACATAAATGAACTTCAAAATAATTACATAACCACCACCTTTTAAAGAAGACGACTGTCGATTCCCTGATTTCCCTTATATCTATGAGGAAATGAGTTATATGACCATTGTGAAAAAATCAAAATAGTCGAAAAATGTTCCTTGTAAGGGGTATACGTATATTGGGCATGAAAGACCATCGAATCTTGCTTAGAGGCCTCTTTATCAAATCTGATGTTTTTTATGTAAATCTACGCACAGAAGCAACAGCTTTACTTCAATTTCGAAAGAAGAATGACAAATTGTGTGTTTTAACGAGGTACACGTTTTTGTACAGCAAGCTATGCAAATTATGCAAAATGCAACATTCACCCAGAATAAAGGAATGTTCAGAGGCTATACTCAGGAAATATATAGTACATTTCATCTCTATCAAGTAAGGCATTTTAATCAAAATCGTTAGAAACATTTTTGAGAAAATTAACATTTTGCATATAAAGGGTAGCTTAGGATGGTGGGAATTTTCCTAAAATCTCGTGTCGCATCTTTTGGAAGATATTTAACTTAAATACCAAGTTTCGTATTTTTTACTTTCGTTTTTGACTTATCGTGTTCATAGACACACCGACACACACGCACACACACACTTTTTTTCTAATTGTATGCGTGGGTCCCTGAAACGTGAATTTCCAATGCAATACCTTATCTATTTACGTACCAAACACTAGGTAGACAAAGTAAAAATGAAAACTGGGTAAAGACCAAACTTGATATTTAAATTTAGTATCTTAGAGGGATGCAACTTAAAATTTTCAAGAAAATACCTTCAACTATGTAACATTTTTTTCGAAAATTTCAATTTTTTCAAAATGTCTCTAACGATTTTGCTTAAAATTCCGTATATCAATTTATACTAGATCAAATATAGTTCTTAAGTTTTCTAGTGCGCTATTTATTTCCAAGTTATTTCTTGTTACTGTTTTAAATCTTTCTATATTCATCTTTTTCTCAAATAGAAAGTTGACATTAATTTTTATTATTTTCCTACATATATATGCGCATTGTTTATAAAGAATTAATTGTATTTCACCCTAAAGTTCGATACCGATAATTCACCGCAAATACGTGCTCTGAGGTCCCCGGAGTAGAAAAAGGTTCGGGTGTGCGTGTGCCTTTGGACAGCATAGTTCAAAAAGTAATAGACCGTTGAATACCAAACTAGGTACTTCTATTTATTATTTGCCAAGCATGCGGTATAAGGATTTTCAACAAAATTCTCCCACCACAAATTACTCTTTAAATGAAAAAAAAGATTGAACATTTTGTTTTTCTCAAAAAAGACTTAAACGATTTTCATTAAAATACCATATATTGTATATATTTATATCACAAATGAGTTGAATATCTTGACTTTTTTGTAATTGCTTCTGAATGCCTGTACTTTTTGGATGAATTTTGCGGAATTTTGTGTAGGTAGTAAAACGTAAGAAAAGACATATTATTAAATTTATATCATATGTATTTTTGTTGTAGAGTTGACCGTTTCCAAGATATTGTTTATTATTGGTTTCAAGTTTAAACTATGCGACTTTTTGCAGACAGGCTTACCTATCCTTTTATCTCGTTTTTGTTTAATGCTGGCCTTACAAAGCGTACCGAATTTCAATTCCTCATATAGCGACCAGCTTTTAAAAGATATGACTTCGCTTTAGCCATAACTTCATTCCGCTTATAATGAATCAAATAGTAAGACCATTTCTGCTAATGCTTATCTCGATTTGCATGGTATAGATAAATGAATCTCTTTTGTAATATTAGTTTGTTTGCAGAAAGGATAGAGAAAATCAAGTGAATGGAACACATCAGATTTGTTTCCTATTCCTGTTCATGTAAAGAGAACGGAATTATTGTTCTTTACAACGCGACCAGCTCTTAAACGTTTTGACTACCGTGTTAGCCTAGTGTGTTCCCTTACTCCGCTTTATAGGAAATAAGTAATAACACAATTAGTATAATTATTTATCTTGGTGAGTATGAAGTAGTGAGAGGAATAAGGTTTTGTAAAAATTGATACAAAATCTGTGTGTTCCATTACATAACTTTCTCTAGCGCTTCCGTATGCAAACTATTCGCACAAAGGATTATTATTTTATTTACATCATGCTAATTGAGATAAACATTTAGTCTTATTATTTGCTTCCTTGTAAGTAGAAGAGAAATAAGAGAATAAATTCTGCTAAAGCAATAGCCAAGTCTTTTAAAAGCCAGTCGTTAAATGAAGCATTTGAGGTTTGGTTTACCTAACATAGATCCGTTTGAGAAAAAGTAATTTAAATTTTAAAACAATAAAAAGTAATAGCCCGCCTGGATACTGTGGTGGTAGCGTGTGTTCTTCACATTCAAAAGGTCGTGAGTTCGAAACTCCCTTTGGGTGAGTTACCCAGATAAGGTTTTTTCGGGGTTTCCCTTATCCTGAGAAGATTAATGTCGAATAACTTCAAGCTCCATGAACACCAAGGTCATTTAAGCATCATTTCACCAATTTCATTCATCGTACGATATGCGCAACCAGGTTAAAGGCATTAAGCTTAAAAAAAAAAAAAAAAAAAAAAAAAAGGAATATCTCTAAAACGGTCAAAACTACAAGAAATAAGTACAGAACATATATAATGTATTTTAACGAACTCTATATTTTTGAGAAGCAAATACTTGTCTATTTCTTACGGTTTAACCGTTATGAAGTATTCTATAAATCTCATCCAGAATAAAGAGGCCTTCAGTGACTATTTCCAGAAAATTCATATATTAGTTGTGATGTGAACAGCATAAATATACGGTATTTTAATTAAAATCGTAAAAACCATATTTGAGAAAAGCCAAATTTCCAAATTTTTTTCCATTTAAATGGTACTTTTGTTAGGGAAATTTTCTTGAAAATCTTCGTGTTGCATTTTTGGAAGGTACTAAACATAAATACCAAGTTTGGTGTTCAATAATATTTTCTTTTTTGAGCTATGCTGTCCAGAGACACACACATGGACCTTTTTCTAAAAATGCTTTTTTCGGATTTTGAGGACCTCAGAACATATATTTCCTGTGAAATCTTAACATAGATTTTTTAGTTTTATATATAACACCTTCACTATGTACAATACATTTACTACAGGCTAGAAAATGTAAAAGTAGAGAAGGTATACTGACGGAAGACGTTAAATTTATATTGCTGAAGTATTGTATAAAATGTTAAACTAAATGTTAATTTGCTAGCAAGCAAGGAATCTGGAGGATACATTTTTACAGTCACATAAATTTATTTGGCCTATTTTGGTTACCAAATTTGATGGCAAATTAGGGCGAGTGGCGCAGCAGTTACACCTAATTATAAATAAACTGTTGTCCCTGTGTACAACCCACAATGCACCTCTGATGCAGTCCTTTAAATTATATTGTGTGCGGTTATTCATGAGGGAAGTATATTTGCCTGAAGTGCCTGGTTTGTGGTTTGCAATTGTACATGCTAATGTAAGCGGGAAACCACTGGACGATGTGAGTGGATGTCCCAGAATGGAACCAACAATGAAGCCATCCTCCTAGCTACAAACTAATCTGAATTCGCTGGTGTTAATGGCCATTGTTTCAAAAGTAATTAATACTGCGTTAACATAATCAACTGCAAATACTGACACATAGATTCTTGAATAAACGTCACTATCTCACAGTTTCAGGAGGCGTTTCGGGAATACTAATAGCAGTTTGTACCGTGCAGTTCTGAAACTTCAAATCTCGCTTTGGAATGTTTAATTTATCTGAAATGTGCGTTATATGCTGCTTTATCTTGAGTACGTAAAACTTACGTTTGATGAAGTCGGTGGTGGTGGTGGTGCTATGGTCATGGTGGTGGTGTTGGTGGTGTTGGTGGTGGTGGTGGTGGTGGTGTTGGTGGTGGTGGAGGTGGTGGTGTTGGTGGAGGTGGTGGTGTTGGTGGTGGAGGTGGTGGTGGTGGAGGAGGTGGAGGTGGTTGTGGAGGTGGTGGTGGTGTTGGTGGTGGTGGTGGTGTCGGTGGAGGTGGTGGTGGAGGTGGTAGTGGTGGTGGTGGTGGAGGTGGTAGTGGAGGTGGTGGTGGTGGTGGTGGTGGTGGAGGTGGTGGTGGTGGTGGAGGTGGTAGTGGAGGTGGTGCTGGTGGTGGTGGTGGAGGTGGTGGTGGTGGAGGTGGTGGTGGTGGAGGTGGTGGTGGTGTTGGTGGTGGAGGTGGTGGTGGTGGAGGTGGTGTTGGTGATGGTGGTGGTGGTGGTGGTAGTCGTGGTGGTGTGGTGGTGGTATTGGTGGTGGTGGTGTGGTGGTGGTGTTGGTGGTGGTGGTGGTGGTGATGTTGGTGGTAGTGGTGGTGGTGGTGGTGCTGTGGTGGTGGTAATGGCATTGTTGTTTAATTAGTTTACATTCAATTAAATATATTGGTTGGGGTTGAGGCGAAATTGTTGATGCCTAAAATTTGTAATATATTTTGATAGTGGATTTAATAAGTGATTTCAGACTAATGACCTAAATTCTTATTTTATTATTACTTTCTCTACACGTATTATGTACATAGTGCATAGAGATGCTTTTGTATTGCATCCAAACATTCAATATTGGGATTTCACCAGGAATGTATGTTTTGATATCTCCTGAGTCCAAAAAAGCATTTTTAGAAAAAGGTCCGAGAACTTTTCTGTCTGTCTGTGTGTGCGTCTGTGGACAGCATAACTCAAAAATGAAACATTCATTAAATACAGAAACTTGGTGTTAAGTTGGGTATCTACCAAGGATGCGAAACGAAGATTTTCAAGAAAATCTTCCACCTCAAACTACCCTTTACTTGGAAAAAATTTCGAAAAATTTTATTTTATCAAAAATAGCTGTAACAATTTTGATTAAAATCCCGTATATTAAAGATATTTACATCCCAAATAAAATGCATATCTTGAATTTTCTACAAATAGCCTCTGAAGACCTCATCATTCTGGATGAATTTTGTAGAATTTTGCATAACGGTTAAGAGATACATATAAACTTGTTATTCAAAAAAGTGTAGATCTTCTTAAAACACAAAAGTTATCTCATATGCATTTTGTTGTAGAATTGACTATTTCCAAGATATTCCTTGTTATAGATTTCAGTTTTAAAATACTTATACTTTTATCAGTCATGAAGTGTCCGTATTTCATTTGTTCTACTCCTGGCCAAGCAAAGACGCGATTTCCAATGACAATGGCATAACGACAGCTTTTTAATTTGACTATCACTTTGGCCTAGTGCATTCCCTTAGTTCCCTTCTACTTATAAGGAACTAAGTAATAAGTACATTCTGCTAATGTTTATCTCGATTAGCATTGTGTAGATAGAAGAATAATATTTTTTTAAGAAGTTTGTTTGTAGAGCAGCTAGAGAAAGTCATGTGCGTATAACATTTAAAATTTTTTTTTATTTATATTAATGTTAATAATATTTTATTGGTGATGGCGATTTTATCGGTGGTCCTTAGATTGTGGGGTGGTGTTGGTGTTGGTGTTTTTTAATGGTGATAGTATTGACGTTGCTTTTGGTGGTTGTGTTTTTTGTTGTTAGTTGTCTGATGACGATAATTGTGTTATGTTGTACACAACACGGAATTTGTGATAAATTAATGACGCATCAATTGAATAAAATGTTATATTATGAATCCTCTTTAGTGTTGTAACTCTTAGCGTCCCATTCTAAATTGGGCGTAAAATATCGCTTATTTTTCTCTGAGACCTCTTTATCAGGCTTGAGGTTCTTTTATGTGACATGAACCTACGCCAAGGGAGCACCATCCTTATTTCCCTTCCGATAGAAACCACTCTAAGGGTTTTTGCGCTGGAAAAAATCCATCCCCTTCCCCGTGGTCAAGGGCACATAAAACAAACTCAGAAAATTAAAAAAAAAAAAAAATAGTCATCACTGAAGTATAAAAATTATTGTTGATGCTATAATAAGAAAGCGATGTTACATTCACATGGAGTTATCTACTCGTCACAATTCACACGACTTTCACTATCTATTCTACAACAAATTGTTCTTACAAAAACTTACTCTTCTATCTGTTTCATTCTACACAGAAATGGCCTTATTACTTTTCTTATTTATTTATAACCGAAATTATCCAAAACCATATGTTCAAAGTATTGAAATTTACCTAGAAGAAGCGTGCATATCATTTGTAAGTATTACACTAACTGAATGAAGGACTTTGCAATTGACAATGTACTATAGATTTAGGACTACGTTCAATTGTCTCTCAATGTCAGCTGCGCTTGCGTAAAGTCTACCTGGTCGAGACTCGTCAGCAACATTGCCTTTTCATTAAAGCTTATCTAACGGTTTCCACATAGTTTTATTCGGTCGGTTATTCTTTCTAATTTTCCGTTGAAGCCGTCATCGTAGCTCATCGAACGGAACACCCTGTAGACCCATGTGACAACGGCAATATGTTCAGAAATATTCAACAAACTGCTCAGTGATTAACTTGTAGCAAAAAACACAATCGTAAGTGGCCTCAATCACGAAATAGTTACATATCTGTATAGTGGGTGTAAAAGGTCAATTAATCTTGCTCAGAAGCCTGTTTATCACACTTTATGTCTCGTAAATCTACGACACGAGACCATCGGCCTTGACCTTACTACCCTTCCGAAGATTTTTACGCCGAAAAAATCAATCTCCTCAGTGGGATCTGAACCTACGCCTTTGGTATTCAGAATCCTGCAAAACGACCCACTTAGACCGTCTTAGACTATTTTTACACTCAAAAACATTAAAAATACGCCTGGAAATACTGGTCCTATTTTGCTGATTCCGCCCATGTCTTTCCCTGTTTGCTGTTCTCTTAAAAGCTATTGAATAGGCCGTTACCGAAGAAAAGCGAATAAACATGAAATGTAACTTGCGACAGATGAAGTTCTGAGCTGTGAACTGGTGATCTCCGAATTCTGGTTGGACAATACTTCACCTCTCTCATTGGGTGATACAAAATTACGTTAATATTTTCTCTGCGCCACATACTGAAATTCTAATGCCGTAGTAATGCGCTGACGTTTGTCAACTAAATTAACACGCTGCTTATACAAGGCAAAGTTTTCTGTGGGAGTGTCAAGTGGAGTTGTGGAATGAAAGGGCATTGCCCAATCGGTTATACCCTTTTTTACCAATGGAAATCGTGGTTATACCAGAATCCCCGTCAAACATTCACATTTTTAACATCACAGCCCCAGGAGCACTTTTATTGTCTTTGAGTTTACCACCATGGAATGTGGCCCATCAACCTCACCCATTGGTTACCAAGCCGAAAAGTATTAATTGCATATTTGTTTTTGTGTTGTATAAGGACTACTAAATACCTCTAAAGAATCGCAAAGCTATTGGAAAAGCGCAACTTTAAGGATAAACCGTCAAACAGCGGGTAATGCCGATATTTTAGTTTGTATCGTATAAAAAAGAAACAGTTTATTGAAAGTTCAAACTACGAGATAAAACGAGTGAAGCCCTCAATGTATTTGGTATTGACAGGGATGCCCACAGGTAGACATTCTGAGAGGCACCTTGCCGCTATATGAATTGTTCATCGTAAACATTCCATTATACATTGGGTGTAAAGATCTATTACATTTTCTCAGAGACCTCTTTATCACACTTGAGGTTCATTTACGTCTCGTAAATCTACGACACAAGGGCATCGGTTTTGGACTTACTCTCCTTCCGAAGGAAACCAGGCAGAGGAATTTTACACTGAAAAAATCGATCGCTTTCACTGGGATTTGAACTCACGTTCCAGGCATTAGAAGGCCTGCCTAACCAACTGGCCCAACTAGACAGTCTAAGATCGCTTGTACTTTCTAAGACATTAAAAATTCACTTGGAAATATTTATCGTAAGAGGGTCTGTTTGCTGACTACGCCAATGCCTTTCATCTGTTTGCTATGCTCTTAAAAGCATGTGACCCAAAATTTCTGCCCATTGGTTACCAAGCCAAAAAGTATTAGCCGCATATTTGTTTTGGGTGATGTGTAATGATTATAAACTTCTCTAAAGAATTGCAAGGGTATTGGAAAAGTGCAACTTCAGGCTAAGTGTAAGGATAAGCCGTCAAACCGCGGGTAAAGCCGGATATTTCGGCTAGTATCATATAACAAGGAACAGTTTAATGAAAGTTCAAACTACGAGATAAAACAGAGTGAGGCCCTCAAAGTATCTGCTGTTGACAGGAATGCCTAGAGGTAGACAGTCTGAGAGGCACTATGCTGAAATATGAATTGTTCATCGTAAGTCACTAACGTTCAACAAAAGAAATTCACTGGCAAAGAGGCACCACACCCCAGTACAGATCACTGAACACTGCATATGTGTACGTTGCCCTGTAGGTTTTAACGCTCCCCCCTCTCACAGAATTCTTTGAGTTGCTGGACAAGGCTGCACATGATGTCAGACATGAATTATTGACGAGCCTTTAGGGCTTTCATTAACGGTAGGGCTTGGAAACGATAGAGCGATAAGTCCGTTCTGCAGTAAGCCTGTCATGTGCCGCATGGGGACTAGCATTGTCGGCCTTCAGGTTATTTACCTGCAGCATTGTTCTTTATCTGCAAAAAGCTGCTTGGCAATAACGGTTCCGACTAAAGCCATCCTGTCATGGCTTGATTTCTGTTTCCGGAATTAACAGTGGATTTGCTGCGCGGTATCGTGCGCAATAATCTGCCCACATTCTGTTGTCTGATACATTTGGGATTGCGCTGTCAAAGGCTTCCGTTCGGCGGCTCTTAAGCTGCAGGTGGCAAAAAATTGCTCATACGATGAGACTTTGAGATGAGCTCAATAGTACATGCGCTAATACAAGAGTCATAACCTGCAAATTATTTGCAAGCTTTCATTCGCTTAAATATCTAAAACTTGAGGAGCGAAAATATACCATTTGAAACCTCTACTTATTACATTCTATACCATATATAATGTACAGTCCACTGCACAAAAGTCTGCGGATGATGTTAGTGTCCGTTGATGTGCTTCTTTATTTTATATTGCCGGAACTTTTAAACTATTTGTATTCCACACCAGTTTATCAATATCTTACTGATTTGTATTCAATTCCGATACACAATAACCGATGAACAAAGGGTGTGGCCAAGGTGAGTAGTGGAGAGGAAGGGGTAAGAAAACAATTTAATGCAAGGTTTACTCTATTATCTGTACACATCCACGACAAAACGAATGCATGTAGCCAGTGCACCTCTGAAGAACACAGTAGCAGAGCGCTCAGGAATGTAATCTCATGCTAACAAATTAGCGCATGAATTTATTCTTAAATTATATAACATTCTAGTCAAATGCTCAAGATTTAAACTGACGCTGGTTTTCGCAAATGTTGATATAGTAATGGTTGCTGTTTAGGATCATGGAGGACGGCGCCGTTAAGTTCCTCTTGCATCTTCATCGAGTTACATAAAGCATAAGGTTAGTAAACTGTTGACTGCAGGTGAAAAACTGTTGAATATTTATTTTAAGAGCTGTGAGAAATAACCAACACGTCCCCTAAAAGAAGTAGTCAAATTAACTTCTGAGCTTACTGGTGTTTCGTCTACAAGTATGAATAGTAATCTGAAACGGTAAAAGTGGTTACACATGGCAAAAAAGAAAAGTATGTGAAATAAGCGATACAAAAATGGGATACCGAATAAGCAAAACCTGGAAACAGATATTGGTAAACAAACAGCTGGTTGACCTTCACTCGCCGGCTGGACACAGTGCGTTACCCCTCCCCCTCCTAAATGATGAGAATAAATAGCTGGCATTCTTTTCCAGCTTTGCATTACCTCCTACAGTGATTGCCACTGAAGATGCTGACCGTAGAATTCGGCGAAACGTATGGTTTGCATTTCAACCCTTTTTTTTTTTTTTTAAATACAGTACCGGAGTCTGATCAGGACTCCGGCACTGAATACCCTACTTTTATTTACCTTTTTCTTTTTACCTTGTTTTGCCGTATTATTACTGTTTTCTTACTTTTACAAAACACACATATACACAAACATATAACACCCATGCCCAAGGCGGGACTCGAACCCACGATCCCCAGCGCTATCCTTAGTTGCATGCATTAGTATACTATAAGCCATTTTTCTTTTCATTCAAGTTTTAAACTGGACTTATAGTAAAAATATATGGGAATAAACCTATAAAATTATTATATAAAATAATAGAGAAATAAATAGAAGTGAAAATATATGTAGACCCTTTGTTAATTTATTTCTTCCCAATTAAAAGTTTATATTTTTCTTACCCAGTTTTCATAATCCTGGCAAAGGCACATCAAAGAAGTTGTTCAAATGGCCATGAGTGTTAGCTGATAGGTAATTCTGATGTCCATCCATTCAAAGCCAAATGTTGCAAGCTCGCCGGTCCCTATGGCCGCGCTCGCCAAGGTGATTCGTAGCGCTGGGGATCGTGGGTTCGAGTCCCGCCTTGGGCATGGGTGTTATATGTTTGTGTTTATGTGTGTGTTGTAACAGTAAAAAAACAGCAATCCAGTAGTAATACAGAAAAACAAGGTAAAACAAAAAAAAGGTAAATTAAAGTAGAGTATACAGACTGATCAGACTCCAGTACTGTATTGAAAAAAAAAAGTTCAAATCCCAGTGACAGTGTTAAAGGACGGAGAGGGCCCAAATAAAATAGTCGGTGTGATGCTTGGAAGCTAATGGGATTACATTTGACGGTATTTATGTGAGTTTTACTTTTTTGTTTATTTAAAACATCACTCCAATTTTAAGGCACAAATTGTATATATTTTTACAAAATAAAGCAGTCTGATTTCTTGTCATTTATGTTGAAGGTTAGTTTAATACGAAATTAATCCTAGAGTACAACCCTATTTGTATAGATACGCTTAAAACAAGCGGGACTTATAGGTACCGACAGGTAACAAAGGGTTAACCTACGTCCACGGCACAGATAGCCTAAGATACTCTTTGATAGTTTTGTTTGCATATACTGCTTACTTATAACGGCAAGAGCAGAAGCTGCGACTTTTAACATGACCAGCACTTGACAACATGGTTACAGCTCGGCGCTCATCAAAGAGCTAACGCTTAGAGATGATGAAAATAACGGTACTATAACTGGCAGTCCTTTCATCCTTTCTTCTTTCAACATTCCCTTTGCGTTCCCCGGCACTCATTCATACGGCACTCTTTTGAATTAATTTGTTTGCATTACTTTTATTATTCTTGTTTGTGGGAAAAAAAGGTAGCCGCAATTAAACACAACAGTCCGTTTGGTTTATCTAGGTTTTCTAATTAACAACTAGGGATACAGACCTAAAACGCAATATCTAAAGCAAGACTTTATCTGGTAAATTAAACATTAATGTGAACAGAAGTTATTATCGGCATAGGTTTATTTCTGGTTAGTCCATGCCACGGATTTTTAGATTCTAAAAATACAAAATCTGATGTGTTACACTCACATGACTATCTCTAACTGCTGTACAACAAAACTTCTTACAAACGATCATTCTTCTTTCTACATAATGCCAATCAGGATAAACATTAGCAGAGTATTCTTATTACTTAGTTCCTTATACGTAGAAGGAAACTAAGAGAATGCATATGCTAAAGAAATAGTCAAAGCTATCGTTATGCGATTGTCATTGCAAATTGTTTCATTGCTTGACCAGGAGTAGCAAAAAGAAAAACGGACACTACCTGTCTGATAAAAGTAGTTTACAATTGAAACCAATAACAAGGAATATCTTGGAAACGGTTACCTCCACAAAAATCCTTGAGGAAATTTATTGTATGTTTTGAGGGATCTACATCTTTTGTGTAGTACGTTTCGTCTATCTCTTACAGTTTAGCAATTAAGCAAAACTCAGCAAAATTCATATAGAATAAAGAGATCTTCAGCGAATATTCCCAGATAATTCTAGTTATTCATTTAATTCGTAATGTAAATATCTTTAGTATACGGGATTTCAATCAAAATCGTTAGAGGCATTTTTTAGAAAATCAAAATTTTTGTGTCGCATCCTTTGAAGAGACTAAACTGAAATACCAAGTTTGGCATTTAATGGTCTTTTCGTTTTTGAGCTATGCTGTCCACAGACACACACACTAATTTTTTTTTCGGACTTAGGGGACCCCAAACCATATATTTGCGGTGAAATCTCGACATCGAATTTTAGGTGGAATACCTTCTATATTCACTATGTGTATTGTACATGCGGGCTAGAGAAAGTAAACGTTAAGGTTCTATCTATGAGCATATTAAGCTATTATAAGATCTTATTTTTCAATCTAAGAATATTGAATTTTTCGAATACAGGTTTGTAAAAAGCACTGGCCACGCCGTTGTGTTCAAAATACTTAACTTTGAAATAAAAAACGTTAAATTAACTTTAACCTTAGTATACACTTGAAAGTCCATTCAATATACGAGGCGTGTCCGAAAATAGCATTTCCTTGTACCGCTACTACGTCTCCACGCATGCGCACCCGTATCTCTGCCTCATTGCCTGTCCATGGACGACATTTCAGCCGGATCGTGTCGTGTTAACAGTTGTGATCGTTAAACATGTTTAAGACTGTCAAGTGCGCTCTGTGATACGGAGTTTGAATGAAGGGAATGTTTTCTCAACTGAAATTCATCGTCAACTTGTAGAAATTTACGATGAAAATGTAATGTCAGATTGGACGGTGGAAACATGTGTTAGTCACTTCAATAACGGACGATCCTACGTAAATGATTAAGCACGGCGTGGGCGGCCTTCTGCTGTCACTTTGGTTTGGTTGAACAAGTGAATGAGGCAATTTGTGATGAGGCAATAAGAATAATTTGTGATGTGTTTCTATAAAGCATTGGCGGAAGCTTTCTTTGAAGACGACACACACAATTATTTTGTGGTGACATGCGAGTCAATTTTAGTGCCATGCCGACATCTTTTCATAGTAGCTCAGTGGTTGTAACCGGCTATAGACCGGTAAATCTCTGGTTCAAATCCCGGTTATGGCGTTGAATTTTTCAGGCTGACACTACCTACCCAATATAAATTAACATTAATTGACCTAATAGTTGGCTAACTATGAAGCCCGGAACTTAAAGTACTTACGACATTGTAAGTCACCATTGGGGTATGGGATATGTTCATTGAAATACGGACTTCTTCTGTTTGGGAAAAAAGGGTAAGTATTTTGACATTTAAAACAATAACAAGAAATATCTCGGAAATGGTTAGTTGACATACTTTGTGTGTTTTGACGAGATCTATATATTTTGTCTAGTAAGTTTTTGTCTCTTGCGGTTTACCAAATATATAAAACTTAATCATAATGAAGAGGACGTTAGGCGTTTTTGCTAGGCAATTAAAAGCATTAACCTATTTGCCATGTAAATAACTTTAATATACGGTATTTTCATCAACATCGTTGGTCTTTTTTGATCAAATAAAACTTTTCGAACATTTTTCCATGCAGAGGAAGGTTTGGCATAGGAGAGTTTCTTGATCATTTGCCTGTTGCATCTTGGGAAATGCATGGTATTTAACAAATCTGTCGTTTTTGAGTTTGACTGCTTTCTGACACACATGACGGATGTTTTTGTAAAAATTGTTTTCTTTTTTCTTTCTTTTCTTCATTGGACTCTAAACCTTTATTTCCGTTGACATATCGGTATCGAATTTTTGGGTTAAATGCAATACCTTCCCTACCTTCTATGCACATTGTACAATCGTGCTAGAGAAAGTAATAAATGTGACGGTCACATCTACTCCTCATCATCTCTGTTTTTATTATTAATTATGTTTTTTTATCTATTACTCGTAATTGCTCCGGTTCTTCGGTGGAGCAAGTATTGTTTAACAGAGCGTGTACAGTAACAGGAAGTATTTCAGAGATAACATGTTTGTAACTTTTAGTTTGAGTAGCTATTTTATTTAAACTCTTGCCAATAATATTACAATCTTTATACACTTTGCAATTTTTGTGAGTTCCTAGCTAAACTGTATTATACGCATTCACCTACAGGTGAGATTTTGCGTATCATATTTCTTATGCAAATAATATGCAGGACCGACGAACTATGGAGAACAACTGACTGCACTGCTACCTAAACACGTACTTACTTGTACAGTAAATGAGGACGAAATGTAAGAAATTACGTTTGTGTAGAATATACCTCGAACACCCTTGTTCTGCGTAAACATTAAAACTGTGCTCTAATTGGCTTATTTTTTCCGCTCCCACTACCGTCTTTTTTCATCAGCGAAGAGAAACTATCCTACCATTTCACTTAGTCTGCTAACTATCAGTAACTTTCCAGTACCTTTCACAATCTCACCACACCGTCAAGCTTACGTTGTATTTTTAAGTTTAAGGACTTTCTTTTATAAATTTCATCCAGACTCCTTAGCTATTATCTACAACAACCTTGCGAAATGTTTCTGTTTTGTGACCCATGTACAGCTTCAGCTATTTTGTCTCTCTTATAACTAAATTTATGGTAACATCATCTAATAATATAATCTTATTTCTATTTTACATACATTTATTTTCATTGTCTTGCTTATTTAATTAATAGGTGAATATGTCATTTTCATCAAGTTTACAGGAGAGCCAAAGAACTAAACTGAATAGCCTAAAACGTCATAAAGAAACACATAAATAATCTAAAACAGTTAATTTTCAAAGTTTGGTATACTGTTTTCAGTTATTCTCTTTTAAACAGAGATGCGCATTGCAAAATAGTTTACTGCAATTGGGGGAAAATGTGATAAAATGATTTATTCCCTCTTACCCTGATACCATCCTAATTATGTAATTCTTATTATATTATATTCACTAGCACTGCATCAAAGTATAAAACGATCATAAACTTTAACTTTTTACTCCAAGAACGTTGTCGTGACGTATATTCACAAGGAGTTAATGAATGATGCCGCCGAACCAATAAGTTATGAAATTCATTGAGCATAAACTAAGCGTAGTTTTTGGACACACTGTGGATATATTTTATAACTGGAGTTTTTCCAATAAAATTTGTTTGTTATTTCCGCTAAAAGATGAAAGGCGGCTCAGAGAGGGCAGCAACATCTTGGCCTCAGCTGCTGTGGTTTGTGTCCAAGTTTAATTAGTCAGCGCGTGGTGCTAATCCTAGCGTGGAACAGGCAACTAATTGCCTGAGTCTTGCTTTGATCCCAAAGGTGGAAGATTAGTTCCCCAGCCCCACTCTTGGTCAGCTGTTGACAGCTGTTCTTCCCCACCTAATATTTTCATAAGCAAATTCCTCATCTATCATCATCACGGACAAGTACTTATTGTTTTCGTTTCCAAGCTGAGTGGGACATAAACGTTTCCAGTTTTAGCTCTACCATTAAAAGGAAAAGTGCCATTCGACACAAAGTATACATTTGAATGGGACACTGTGTAGCTTCACGATAAATGGCTGCTCCTGCTTGAGTAGCTTATATACATTACACACTAACTTAAATTGATAAAACATCTGCTGTATTCCATTCACATAACTTTCTCAATCTATTCTACTGCTATAATAAGGTACATTAATAAACCGGAATATGGTTTATTGTGTATTGTAAATTAAGTATTTGTATTTGAATATATTTGCTATTTTATTTTCCTGTTTGCTGTTCTAATTATTGTTGTTCTTTTGTTTTGTTTTGTCTTTGTTTTTTCTTTAATTTTAATATTGCTTAGTATTTTGTGTATTGTAATAGCACTTACGGTCTGTGTACCCATGCGGTTGATGGATCTATTTTACACTCACACAATATTACTTTCTCTAGCACATATGCACTGTGCTGTATTATATTTACATAACTTTCTCTAGCTCTTCCAAAAACAAATTATTATTTTAAAAGATACTTATTTCTATATTATTATAATGGAGATGAACGTTAGCAGAATTGGTCTTATTGCAACCTTCATTGTAAATAAATGGGAAATAATGGAATGCATTAAACTGAGGCGATAGTCAAATCTTTTAAAAGCTGGTCGCTACATGAAATAATTGAGGTTCGGTTTGCTTTGCATGGTCCTATTTGAGAAAGGAACATCATGATAATCCAGATAAACATCAGAATTGGCCTTATTACCTGCTTCCTTGTAAGTAGAGGGGAAAATAAGAGAGTACCATTGTGCCAAAGCGATAGTTAAATCTTCTAAAAGCAGGTCACTGTGCAAAACAACTGAGGTTCGTTTCACTTTGCATGGTCCCATTTGAGAAAGGGACATCATGCTAATCCAGATAAAAAATACCAGAATTGCTCTTATTACTTCCTTCATTGTAAGTAGAAGGGAAATAAGGGAATGCAATATTCTAAAGCGATAGTAAATCATTTAAAAGCTGGTCACTGTGTGAAACAATTGAGGTTCAGTTCGCTTGGCAAGGTCCCGTTTGAGAAAATTTAGGTAAATTAAAATTAAAACCAATAGCAAGGAATATCTTAAAAAGGCCAACTCTACAAAAAAAGATCTGATGCTCCATTCACATGACTTTCCCTACATTTCTACTACAAATTATTGTTAAAAAACTTTCCCTACTACATATTTACTTCATGTTAATGAAAATTGGCAGAAATAGTCTTATTACTTCCTTGTAGGTAGAAGGGAAATAAGAGAGTACCAAAGACTAAAGTGATAGTCAAAAACTGTGTGTCATGTGACTGAAGTTCCTTTGTTTGTATGGGTAAGGTTTGACAAATTCCAGTATGAGAAAAGTATAAGTATTTTAAAGATGAAACAAATAACAACGAATATCTCAAAAAACGATCAACTCCAGGAAATATATATATATATATATATATATATATATATATATAAAACATTGCATTAACGCACTCTGCTGTTAAGTTAGCTTTTGTCTATCTCTTACGGTTTACCAGTTATGCAAAATTCTTTATAATTCATCCATCATAAAGTAGTCTTCAGAAGCTATTCCCAGAAAATTCAAGATATATATATTTTTTGTCAGGAATTTTCATTAATATAGATATTTTAATCAAAATCGTTAGAGCCATTTTTGAGAAAATAAAGATTTTCGAAAAAAGTTCCAGGTGCAAGGTAGTTGTGGGGATGGCAATTTTCTTGAAAATCTTTTGTCGTATCCTTAAATACCAAGTTTGGTATTTAACGGTCCTTTCGATCTTGATCTATGCTGTCCACAGACACACATACATAAACATACACAGAAACGGAAACACACAGGGATCTTTATCTAAAAAATGTTTCATTTTGTATTCAGGGGGAACTAAAACATGCATTTCCGTCGAAAACTCGGTATCAAATTTTGGGTGCATTACAACACCTTCTCTATAGACCAAGTGCATAGTACGTGTGGAGAAAAACATCTTATGTATTCCATTCACATGACTTTCTCTACATCTCAGTAAGAAATTAGTACTAAACAACTTATTCCTCTATCTACTTCATGCTAATCGAGATAAACATTAGCAGAAATGCTTTCTTGTAAGTGTAAGGTAAATAGTGAAAGATACTAGTCTAAAGCGATAGTCAAATTTTTAAAAGTTGATTGTCATGTGGTTAGAATCCGTTTCTTTGCATTGTCAGGAGTTAAATTTCCCGCATGTGAAACATTTAAGTATTTTAAAACTGAATCCAATTACAAGGAAAATGGTAGATTCTACGAAAAAAATGTATATGACAATTGTGGGTTTCAACGAGATCTACATATTATGTGCAGTAAGTTTTAGCCTATCTCTTACGTTTTAGAGGATATTCCCAGAAAATTCAAAATATACATTTTATTTGCCATACAAATATCTTTAAAATACAGTACTTTAATCAAAATCGTTAGCCATTTTTGTGAAAATCAAAATTTTCGAAATCCTTACTATGTAAGGGATAGTTTGAGGTACATTTTATTCCAAAAGTTTCGTATCGCACCCCTGGATATGGTATTTTACTAAATTTTTCTTTTTGAGTTATCGTGTTCAAAGACACAATCACACACACACACACAAACAGATTATTTTATGAAAATGCCCCTTTTTTTGGACTCAAGGGACCTCAAAGTATATATTTCCGATGAAATCTCGGTATTGAATTTTTGCATTACAATACTTTCTCTATACACCATGTACATAGTACGTGTAGAGAAAGTAAAAAGTTATAGTTTGCTGTTTACTCTTTATTTTGCAAAATTCGCCTTTGTTTCTTCATACATTCCAGGAAACAAAGAAAGTATTCTACATGCTACGAAATAAGTTTAAAACTCCACTGTCGGCGTCCATGGTGTAATGGCTACCATGCCGTGGCCAAGTGGTTAGACCATTCGCCTCTCACCTAGATGGCCCGGGTTCGATCCCAAGCGACCGCATGAGAGATTTGTGGTGGACAAAGCGGCGCAGGGTCGGGTTTTCTTCGGGTTCTCCGTAGAGCCATTCCACCATCCATTCGCATTCCACCGGTGCTCCATCTTCATTCATGTATCATCAGTGTTATCGCCTGCGGTGCCACAAGTAGTTAAACGGGCGTTAAACGCTATAAAAAATGCTAACTTCATACATCCAAGGACGCAGGTTCAAACCCGACGGAGGACGATGGATGTTTTCGGGCGAAAAATCCTTATCATGGCTTCCATCGGAAGGGAAGTAAATCCGTTGGTCCCGTGTCGTAGAACCTCAAGCCTGATAAAACGGCCTCTGAGCAAACTTAAGCGGTCCTTCATGCCCAGTAGAGAATGGGACGCTGAGAACCACAGCAGTTAAAGAGCTCCATAAAACTTCATTTCCATTTGCTAAACGAGATAAACATAAACTGAATTGGTCTTACTACTTAAATCTTTAAAAGCAGAAGGGAAATAAGGGAATATTCCGGGCAAAAGGAATAGTCAAATCTTTTAAAAGCCGGTCGATATGTAAACAATTGCAGTTCGAATCGCTTTGCATTTCAAGAGAAATGAAACGAAGAGTGACCTCGTTTGAGAAGATGCGTAATCTAAAATTACAACCAATAACAACGAATGTCTCGGAAATGGTCAACTCTGCAACCAAAATATACCAGATATAAATTGTGTGTTTTAACGAGATCTACAGTTTTTGTGTATTAAGTTTTAGTCTATCTCTTACGGTTTACCAGTTCTTCAAAATTTAGCAAAATTCATCCAAAATGAACAGGTCTTCAGAAGCTATTGCCAGATAAATCAAGAAATATAGTTTACTTTACTTTTGCTGTAAATAGCTTTAATATAATATGCTTTAATCAAAAGCATACGTCATTTTTGAGAAAAACATTCCATGAAAACAGTAGTTTGGGATGGAGAGCTTTGTTTAAAAATCTCGTGTCGCATCCTTTAGTTTCTGAGCTATGCTGTTCATACACACACACACACGGACCCTTTTCTAAAAATACTTTTTTGGACTCAATGGATCTCAAAACATATATTTCCGGTGAAATATCGGTATTAAATTTTTGGATGGAATGTAATTACCTTTCCTATACATTCTGTATATAGTACGTGTAGAGAAAGTAATAAGTTATAGTATGCTGTTTACTCTTTGTTTTGCAAAGTTCGCTTTTGTTTCTTCATTCATTCCAGGAAACAATGAAAGAATTCCTTACCACTAGAAATCCTATAAGCATGCTAGAAACAACTGCAAAGCGAACCGCACTACTGCTGAGTCATGGTCGAGTTTCTTGTGAACCCACCATACTCATAGGGTTCTTAAAATGACTGGTGCGCTGCTGGAGTGGGGTTAGCACAAGTAAAAAAGCAAAGACTCAGCACGCCGTTATGAGCAACCTGAAAAAAACACGTCGCTGCACTCCTCGGAATGCGGACAAAAGAACTGTCTTTTGGAGATGAGAGCTGCTGGTGAAATCCGAGCAAAGGAACGCGCCCAATAAGGATCCAAAAAGACAGACTCTGACATACCATGACGGAGGCGGCAAAGTATGTTCTCAGCTCTTTTTCCCCGGGCTTTGAAGCAGCCTTCTTTATCAAAATCCTGCCATACGAACTGAGGAGGAATCACACTTAATCTACTGCATATGCAGTGCCCTCTATATCTCTGGTTTCTAAAAGAGAAGTAAATAACCCAACATGCATTTAATAGAGTGCTGGTATTGGGTCTTCTGCAGCAAGTTAAAATAAACTTCGGTCATGTCAGAATATTATTATTATTATTATTATTATTATTATCATAATCATCATCATTATTTGGATTGGTTTGTCTCAATTCTTCATTCTTATATTCTCTAAACCTTCCCACTAAATTCACATGTTCTGAGGTGCTCTCAAAGATATTAAAATGTGATGTGTTCCACTCACATGACCTTCTCTACATCTCTGCAAGTTATTGCTAATTAAATTTTTTCTTCTATCTACTTCATGCTAATCCAGATAAACACTAGCACAAATAGTCTTGTTATTAGTTCCTTATAAGTGGAAGAGAATGCACTAGATTAAACCGACATGTGGTTGCTATGAGATTGAAATCCGATTCTTTGCGTGGCCAGGAGTTGACAAATTCCAGTATGAGAAAATTTTAAATTGTTTTACAACTGTACCAATAACAAGGAATATCTCGAAAACGGTGAACTCCAGGAAAATACTGTATATGACATATATTGTGTCTTTTTTTAAGTAGTAAGTTTTTGTTTGCTACTTACGGTTTACTAGTTATGCGAAATAAAAAAAAAGTAAACCAGAATAAAGACGTCTTCGGAGGTTATTTTCAGAAAATTCAAGATATACATTTTATTCGTCATGTAAATATCTTAAATAAAAGAGATTTTAATCAAAATCGTTAAGCCATTTATGTGAAAATTAAAATGTTCGAAATTTTTTCATTGTAAACGGTAATTGAAGGTGGGGTAATTTTCTTGAAAATCATCGTTTCGCATCCTTGGAACTAAAATATCAAGATTCGTATATTTGAGAATTTTTGTTTTTAAGTTATGATGTCCACAGACACACAGACTTACACGAGTCTTTTTCTAAAAATGTTCTCCGACTTCTCTATATATTATGTACATAGTGCATGTGAGAAAGTAAAAATACGTCTGGAAATACTTATCGTAAGTTGGGGTTTTTTCGCTGACCCCGCCCATGTCTTTCACCTGTTTGCTGTGCTCTTAAAACAGTATTGCACAGGCCAGTTTACCAAAGGAAAGGGGTTGAATATGAAACGTAACTTGCGAAAAATGAATTTTGGGTTGCGAACCCTTGATCACTAAATTTTTGGTTGAACAATACTACACCCCTCTCACCGAATGTTACAAAACGAGGTTCATTCTCTGCGCTGTATAATGAAGTTCTAATGCCAAGGTAATGCGTGCACGCGGTAGTCTACTTAATACACTCTTATGCTTATGAATCTGTTCTGAGGAAGTTTTGAGCAGGGCTGAGGGGTGAAGGTTTAAAATGCCCCATTTTCATATTCGCGTGGTTTATTCCATGTAACTTTACTTTATTTTTTTTTCCTTTGCCTTCAAGGGCACCTACTATACAATCTTTAAAAAAGCTGATGTGTTCCATTCACATGACATTCTCTACATCTCTGCAACGAATTATTGTTGAAACGCTTCTATTTATTTCATGCTAATCGACAAAAAATGGCAGAAATAATTTTATTACGTGCTTCCTTATAAGTAGAAGTGAAATAAGGGAGTGCCATAGGTTAAAGTGATAGTCTAGAGCTGATTGCTATGAGAGTGAAGTTCCTTTCTTTGCATGGACAGGATTGACAAATTCCTGTATGAGAAAAGTAAGTTTTTTAAGGATAAAACCAAAAACAAGGAATATTTCAAAAACGGCCAACTCCACGAAAAATTGTATGTAACATAAATTGTGTGTTTTAACGTGCTCTACATCTTTTGTGTCATACTTTTCTGTGCATCCCTTACGGTTTAGCAGTTATGCAAAATTCTGAAAAATGCATCCAGAATAAAGTGGTCTTCAGAGGCTATTCCCAGAAAATTCAAGATAGAACCTTTAT